>JAPQWV010000582.1:0-367651 GCA_027422505.1 Craterostigma plantagineum | reverse complement strand
AACATTTTTTTTTTTTTGTGTTTTGGTGATCGATTGATGAGGACATAGTAACATAATTCAAATCGATACACTTCACAACATCAAATCATTTGTTCATTATTGGAAAAGTAAAAAAACAAAAATACGTATGTGCGATTTTTCGAAAGCTATGGTTCTCGAGAAGACGTTCTCACCGAGAATTGCAAGGAAAAAGAAAAACAAACTCGTTGTCTTCGGCAATGGCCATAGAAGCAAAGGAGGCGATGATTGTGAGGCTCTTATTCGCCTGCATTCAGTTAAGCCTCGAGGGCCGATGCCCCTGATATAATCTCAATCAGCTCGGTGGTGATCGATGCTTGACGAGTTCTGAGAATGAACATAAGAACAATAAAAGGATCGTAATGAGAACCAACACGTCATTTGTTTGATCAACAACGTAAGAACTGTCCAAAGTGAAGAAAAGAATTCAATCTATTTTCAGGTTAGTGTTGAATTTTTTTGGTAGGAGTTGACATAGATGATGAAGATGAACCTGTTGTAAGTTAGAGTGAGGCGGTCGAGCATATCCCCAGCGTTTCTGCTAGAGCTGTCCATGGCAGACATTCGAGCTCCCTGCTCACTACAAGCATTTTCTAGGACAGCATTGAACATAACCTACAATTATCCAAAGGCGAAGTTTTCGTATTTACTTCCAATATTGGACAAACTTGTCGAGACTCAACATCGGTTAAAATTTGCCAGTAAAGAATTTCGCAGGATTAGACTGTGAAACATCGTTTTTTAAGATGTATCGATGGAGATGTGAAACCACGAGAACTTACGCAGGAGAATTGGAACTCGGCGAGATTCTGGAGAACTTCAGACTTGGTTTCACCTCCTTCGATCTCGTAGGAATCAAGTTCACCTAGTTTTCCACCAGCTTCTGCTTCTCTTTCCACGATCTACATCGCAAAACACATCAGTACGAAACCATCATTCAAGGCACGTAAGTACGTATTTGTAAACTCAGGTGATATGACCGACCTCGGGCGACAACACAGTGGACACAGATGGCACAAACGATACAACTGAATGGAACTTGTTGTAGACGATTCTCAGTGCGTCAAATTCGACGTTCTTCAGTATGTCGTCTGCAAGTACGGCAACCTGCAATGAACTGATTAAGTAAGCTTGAGAATTACACATGGATAATATTTTGAAGAAAATGATATTTTTGGCAGTGTATGATCCAGTAATATCTTGAAATGCTTGAATCGTTTCCGCAGAAGTACAAAAGGCATAACGTAGGTAAGTCCAGGCTAAACTACAATAAATTCTTTAAGTAGGGAGAGAAATCGGTCAAAAGGACAACCTGAGTGTAGTTCAGAGGATTTTTCTGCAACTCCGTTATACATAACTCGATGTCTTTCTTCGAGTCACGAACAAGTTGTGCCTTGGCCTTTTCTCCCAAAATCACATACTTATTCTCTTTCTCAGGACCTGAATTTAAGGGAAACGAAAACAATGGGTCACTAACCTATGGGGCCAGCAATAAAGGATGTAAACAGTGCAAAATGCACGCAGATGGATTGGCGCAAAAGCATTCGTAAACAATACCAGAGTTTAGCTTATGAAGGCCCCTGCTTATCTTAACAGCTGTTGAATTGATACCACCACAAAGACCCTTGTCGGAGGAGATTGTAACAATGACGTTCTTCTTGACATCAACACCTGATCAATCAGAAAATGCCATTCCACTGCTGTGAAATAAACATGACTCAAAGATAAAAATGCACATTGTAAAAGCAACGGAGTGGGACAATCAATAAAAAAAGTATTCAGAAAAACAATGATGTTCATAATTCATATTGAGTAGAAATGTTGAGTTAGTAAGCCACAACAGACAAAATATCAAATCCTACTTGACGATCAAACTTTCAGGCATGATCAAGATTTCCCGTTTCAAAAAAGTAAAATCGCTAATTTTGGAGTGATAAAAACATGAACCAGAAAAACAGCCTCATTTGGAATGCATAATTGACATCAAATCCTATTCTATTTCCAATCATACATTTTTATAGTTGATAATATAGCGATTCCATTTCATTGGATCTACCACTATCATAATCCTCTGTATGCAGTGAGGTAAGGATGTTTCGAGCCGCAATGGATATTCAAACACCGCAGAAAATACTAACATATAAGCCCAATCAGAAGAGAAAGGGCAAACTGAAGGGAAAGCCAGGACAACCGATGAAGTTTATGGTAAAGGATCAAATTCCCATTTTTGCTTACTTGGAGTGTCACCAAGGAGAGCGGTGAATGGCTGCCATAGGCCACGAGAGTTTTCTGCCCTAGATTGGATAGCTCGGAGCTTCGAAGCTGCAACCATCTTCATAGCTTTAGTAATCTTCTGAATGTTCTTGACACTCTTCATACGGTTTCGCACTGACAAATAACAGTAAAATAAATCATTTTCGGATGAGGTTAGATACACCGTCTTTGATCACCAAAACAAATTACAAGAAACACATCATACCAACTTGAGTTGAAATATTGCGAGTACCCAGAACAGCCTGCTCCCTGTTCCATAAGCAAAAATTGTTTAGAGGGACAAAACAAAAAAAGTACGCATTCAAGAAAAAGTCAAAATAAAAAATAAAACAAAATAAATCCATGGGAAACACACAATTTTAACCCAAATATGATTAAAGCTACAGAGATCGCAACTCACTCATTCGAAGCCAGCAGAGCGGAGCGGATAAACTGGGGTGCGATGATAGGCGATGCAATTCTTTTTCCCTGACGTCTCAACAGAGCCATAGCCATTTTCTCCAATGCGATTCGTAAGATCTGAACTTTTAGGATTTATTTCTATTATTCGGCTTTTTACCTCAGCTGCTAGACAGAAAAATGGAGCCTGATGAAGACGACGATGGCAACAATTGTAGCTTTACTTGGCGCCATGCGACGTCGTATTGAGCTTCAAAATGGAATTTGGGCCGGCTCGGCCCGTTAGTTTATGTTAAACAAATCTAAAGCCCTATCTATTAGGCTTGACACTAAGCCCGTTAAATGAAAGGGTCTCTATGCAATTGAACAATAGTGAAAGGGCCTATAAGTACTATGCCTAAAGAGTTCCAAAAATATAGGTCGATAATGAAATTTGTTATAAATACTGTACAGCAATAATTTAGAGCTTTGAGAGGAAGATAAAAATCCAAGTACGTACTAAATAACTTATTCGAAACCGAAATAAATAAATAAATAAAGTAGACTAGAGGGAAGGGCATCCAATTTCCCGGCAAATTTTCCTTTTTTTATCTGAAATAAATAAATAATTGACGTAATAAACCAAATATTCTTACAACCCTTTCGCTCTCTTGTATTCTACACGATTTTCACAGATCTTCCGTTTAAATTGCTCATTGAAGTATTTCATATGGACAACGCACGCTCCTTAATCCCAAACGATAATCACAGAGGGCATATTTGTTCTGTTAGTGCTTAATTGCTGGCGGAGATTTTGATGACTGATTGGATTTGGCCATGAGTAAGCTAAGAGAGAGAAAATTTGAAGACCTGTGCGATGTTACTCCAACGCTATTCTATTCCGAACCTCAGGCGTGTTGTTAATGCTATTTAGTTACCTTTACCTGTTCGTCATTTTTGTTATTTGTTTGCATGTTCGTGTTGCCTGACGTTTTTTTTCCAGTAATAATCGATTTTTTATTCGAATTGATGTTTTCCAGCTGTAATTGCCTGGATTGATTTTTTTTTTTTTTGGTCTGAAGGTTTGATTTTCATTTTGTGCTTCTGATCAATCTGGTTCAGCCAATTGCTTTGTCTGGATTGTATTTGCAATGAAGTGGCAGAGTTTTCATAGTCGTTCTTATAAGATAACAATGCTCTTTAGTTCACTTAGAGCTACAGCAAATAAATTAATGATGAAAATAAAGAAATATCTGCATCTAGGGATATTCCATGTTCTTTCGTAACTTACCTCGTGTTTTAGTTGTATGACTGAAGTTTTCTTTTTGTTGTTTTAATGTTTTAAGGGAAATGTTGTGACCATAGTTTTGTGATATGATGAGCCCAATGGTGATATAAGCACATTTTCTGATCAAGTTTTGTGAATTGTTTAGGCTGCATCTCAACTTACGGAGAGTTTCAACGATCCCCATAGAAGTCAGAAGGTTGATCATAGAGGCGCGCGTGGAACGTGTAACGTTTGTTCTGCTCCTTGTTCATCTTGCTCTCATGTTGACAAGTTTCAGTTGAAGTCGAGTTATGTATCAACCGAAGAAGTCTCTGCTGATAATATTGTACTTAACGAGGTCAGACGATACGAGAGTGGGCAAACCAGTGAAGTCAGCAATGTGGGAGTCATGCCGGCTTCTAATTCATTCTCTGAAGATGTTATCGGAAAGGCATCTTCAAGTATTTCTGAAGCATCTGCATCGGATGATAATATGTCCCGTTCGAGGCATAGAGTAACTGAGGGGCATGATGATTGTTTCTCTTGTTCAACTACTGATGAACACACGTCTAAGAAACATGAAGATGAGGAAAATATTATAAAATATAGGAGGCATTGCAATTTTAGTAGAGAATCCCCTCACAAGGTAGCTCCTAAATTATCGACTGAGTTATGTTCAGAAGTGAAAAATCCTATGAAAAGCATGAATGATGCCTCTGAGTTGCTGAAAGGTCAAAATCAAGCTGCCAAGGAAAATCAAAAAGATTATGCCCCTTCTGGTTCAAAAGATGAGAAAGATTCTAGTGATCCTCCTGTGACATCTAAATCCGTTACAAAGAATGAGGATTTGGATATGGAAGTTCCTCATACCGATAAGGTGCAAGATTTGGATACAGAAATTCCTCAAACGAACGAGGGGGAGGATTCTGTCATGAAGGAGTGGGATGTAAGATTGTTTTCCTTCTTGTATGAAATGAAATTTCCTGTGTAACAACACTTAGTTTACTATTTTTCGTAGTTTAGGATCTCTTAACTGAAAATGTTACTGCTTTCACTCTGCAAAAGTCCTGATTTTCTTCTTTCTCATATTTGGAAATAGAATCTTCAGCTACAGTTATGTTTTTGAACCAACTCAGTTACCAAATATACCTTTAGTACTAGTCAGTGGGAAGTTCATTTGGGTAGAAATGATTCTGACTGAATTTTCAGTAAGTAAATATCTGCCTATGTATGTCTACATGCATTTTGACAACGTAATTGACTTCACAATTGTTAGTTGTTTGTGATAAATTCTTTATCTATTCGAGCAGCTGATACAAGAATAATTCTTTCTTGAAGCCTGTTAATATTTTCTTGTCTTGCAAAAAGGTGAACCTCTGTGACATCTGTGGGGATGCTGGAAGGGAGCATTTGCTTGCTGTCTGTAGTCGATGTAATGAAGGGGCTGAGCACACGTAAGACTCCAGTTCTTTTTGTCCATGATTTATTTTGTTTGCCTGCTAAATTGATTACGATGATATCAAGCATTATGTCTCAGGTATTGCATGCGAAAAAGGCTGGACAAAGTCCCCGAAGGTGAATGGCTGTGCGAAGAATGCACAGAAACAGTGGCAAATGAGAGGAAGGATAAAATCGGATTGTTGGATGAGAACGATAAAGGCAACATATTTGGGCAACCGACGACTGAACAAGGAAATAGGACCCATGCCAAGATAAATAACGCGAAAAGTAAAATCAAACCTCCTGGTAAAAGATCTAGAGATGATTCAGGTGCTGAAATTTCTAAACTATTGAAGAAGCCAACTATTGAGCAGACAATTGGTTCACCAAAGGGCAAGACATTTCCATCTGCTGTAGATAATTCTAAGAACCAAAATAAGAGCAGATTACAGTCATTGCGTCTTGCTTCTACTAAAAATGGTCGAGGTAATCAACAACCTCTCCTTCAGTTCTACAGCTATTGAACAGGCATTTTACTTTGCTGTAAATATAATTTGCTCAGGTTGCAGTTTGCTGACTTGTTTACTTATATCGTGCGAACGGTGTAAGTTTTCATGTACCAAGGTTATCATGTGTACTTCTGCAGGTACTTTCTCCAAATCCAATTCATTTAATTCTCTGGATTCAAAGCGGAAGCTTGTTGATCATGTTGTACTCCAGAGGCAGAAATCCTCCGTAGAACATGCCATCTTTCGGCCCAAAGATGGCGCCCCACGATCATTAGGCAAATCTTCGTCATTGAAATCAACTATGTCAAGCTGCCCTGAATCAGATATTAAGCTATCCCCACGGCCTTCTCAGATACAGGATAAAAGAAACATAAAAGACCTGAACCCATTTGAACGTCAGCGTGCTTTCGGAAGTGGGCAACCATTAGATAATTTAACGATTGGTGCGTCTAAGAGTTCCGCATCAAGATTTGATAAAATAGCATCATCATCGCGGGAATCATCTTCACCTAATTCTCTCACTAACCAACGAGAAAAGAATCTTGGAACTGCTGATGGCAAGTCAGTTCCAACTGTATCAAGATCATCCAGTTTTGTGGCTCAAAGGACTACAGGATCATCATCAGGTTAATATTGTAATATGTTGGTTTCTATCAGTTCCTTTTTTGATTGTGATGGTATTTTCTTGCTTGTTTACTTGGGATTTTCATTTTTCTGTTTCCAGGTGAGTTTAAGAGGCCTCCAATTCGCAGCCACAGTACTGTTGGGGTTTCTTCTGCCAATGCAGCTAAGGACATTGGACCAAAATCTGTTCATACTGCTTTGCATGATGATATCTCTTGTAGTCTTGCGTCTGAAAGTGCTCCTGGTAATAGTAATTTTGGTGTATCCAACATTTTAGCTCGGGTTAGGGACATATCAACCTCTTCTGAGAGACACATGGAGTCTGTGAAGCTACCAAACGATGGGGCAAGAAAGCTCGGTGTATGCCGAAAAGATGCAGTTTTGGATCATTCTGATGCAACGTGTTCAATAGGAAAAAAATTATCGATTTCTAATGTGGAGCATATTGGGAAAAATATATTATCTGGCAATTCGATTGCTTCCTCTTGCGCCCCTTCCGTTAGAAGTGCATTCGGTGATGATCCAATGGCAGCGCCTTTCTTATCAAATTCCACTGCTATCCCGGAGCACGAATTTATATGGCAGTATGTTCTTCTCCCTGTGATTTATAGATTCTCGGCTGCTACTAAATTTGTGATGTTAAGGCAGTTTCTTTATTCATATGCAGAGGGAGTTTTGAGATACATCGAGGTGGCAGAACTTTTGAATTGTGGGATGGAATTCAAGCTCATCTGTCGACTTGTGCATCATCAAAGGTTGTTGATGCAGTAAACACGTTTGAAAGCCGTGTGGTCCTCTATGAAGTACCTCGCTTAAGCATCTGGCCAATTCAGTTTCACGATCATGGTGTTAGAGAGGATAATATAGCCATTTTCTTCTTCGCTAAAGATATTGCAAGGCAATTTCCAATTTCTTTTTTCCTTTTTCTGTTTCAGATATTGTGTCCCTTGGTTTTGGTAATTTTGACTTTTTCCTTTACACATTTCTTAATGCTGCAGCTACAATCGAAACTACAAAGTTCTAGTGGACAACTTGATCAAAAATGACCTTGCTCTTAGAGGAAATGTTAATGGCGCTGACCTCCTGATATTTCCTTCCAGTCAACTTCCTGATAATATGAAGCGTATGTAAACTTTTGTTTTTACTAGCTCATTCTGTGATTTGCTTGCTGGGCACTTTAAATCAACCATACTCGTATAAGATCTCAACTTCGTGGCAGACTTGGGGATCATTTCTAATACGTAAGACTTGATTTGGTGCAAGCATGTTCACTTGATTTGGGATTGCTTATGCAGGTTGGAATATGTTATTCTTCATCTGGGGAGTATTTCGAGGAAAGAGGGGACCTCTTGCACAACAAATTCCAAGCTCATCTAGCCTATCTTCTGCTACTGAAGATATTCCCCAAGCAATAATGTCGATTCCTGAGAGTAGATGCTCATTTGTGCCACCCATGTCCAAATTGTCTGAATCTGATGATGCAGTTAAGAAGGTGCGTCCCACTTGTCAATTAGGAGAATCACCTGGTTTAGTGTCTTCCAAGACTTCTAATTTTCCCCAGGAAGGAGACATAAGACCTCTAGTTGAAGATATAAGAAGCTCTAGTATTTGCCACAAGGAGAAAGATACTCCAATTGACCAAAGAAACTCATCAGAACTTGATCTCAACACTGCTGCGGGTAATGATGAAATAGCACTAGAGGAAGGTATAGTTAAAAAGAATTCACTGGATAGCACCTCAAATATAGATCAGTCGAGTACCGTAAAGGAAGATGGAGATTCTTCCAAAGTTGGAGAAACTAGTTTAGGGAGAAAGGGGGAATTGAGAGACCTTAACCTGGACCCTGAAACTGTCATATCCACCGAGAAAAATAAGCATCTTGACTCTTGTGATACGCCTCATTCTTCTATTGGTGGAACCAATGTTGTACTGATGAGAAATCGGGAGGCATATAATGAACCCAGTGGAGCCCTTCAACGTGTAAGTAAAGACTGATCAGTTATACTTTTATACTATTTTTTTCACTTTTTATTTGCCATTACATAGATAGTGCATGGCAGATTGTAGCAAAACAAACCTGCTTGAGTATCTAGCATATATAAATATTTTCTTACACGGTTACTGAATAATCTAGAAGATCGAGTTTAATGTTCTCTTATTGTTATAATGAGCAGTAGCATAGGGGTCTACGTGTAATGGCACCTTAATACTATCTTGATAACCATTATGATTTCTATTATTTACGACGAACATATCCTTGTGCAGACCACTCTTCCGTCACAGACGGGTCATTTACCTTCTGTCTCGCACAACCGTGACGAAAATCCCGAGAGGCACTTTTTCCCCGGAGAATCCTCTCCTTGGAAAGTTCGTGGATTAGAGAAAGACCATCTTCTCAATAAAGTCCCAAACCTGGAACTTGATCTGAGGGATGAAGACAAGAACTTGCTGATTCAACCTCTGCTCGGAGTCAAAACAGAGGAAGCTATTTTCGTCGAGCCCGAAAAGAAGGCCAATGTTGATGATGAGTCAGCATCTCTCTCCCTTTCTCTCTCTTTCCCATTCCCAGAAACCGAACAAAGATCCGAACCTGGTCAGCTGCCCGGGTCTGATAGAAAACCTGTTAACAAGAAGACCTTGCTCAGTTTGTGAGGATGCTGCTGTGGTAGCTCGTCCGATATTTACGGCTAAAGGTGCTATGCAGTTCTTATATTATATGTAGACTAAGATCATCAGGTCATATGTCGTAGTTGTGTCCTCGGGAATTTATCTATATATTTGTGGTACTTCTTTTTGTCTTGTTTTCTCTCCGTCACAGCATGAATTGATGCAAGTGCATGTAATGAAATGGCTGCTGTATATATCTACAGCCATGGACGGTTTATCTTGCCGTGAAAATTTCAGCTAGCGCCTAGCATTTCACTTACCTTTTTCTTATATTCTTCCCTTTATCTATCTACTCTAGTCTTGGTTATATATGAGGCTGTGCTCTGCTTAAGAATTTGGGATAAGATGGATAAATTCATAAAAGATGAATACACACTTATACAAGGCGTAAGCAGAGAGCATGAGTTTGCATAACATCGGACGGAACTATATAGCATCACTTATTTCACTTTCCTTTAATCACTGTAATTTTTCTCCAGATGACGTTTCGCGAAAAGCATAACTGAAACTAAGGGATCGATAGAAACAAGCGAAGCATTACGCTCTTGTTCTTCTTTGACGTCATACTCTATGGTCGACTTCGTAATGCATTGCTGGCCTTTGCTTCCCTTCTTTTCTAGCACCTCAAATCGAACTCTGTACAAGGAAAACCCGAGGTCCAAAAACCTGCCCTCGATCATCTCAGCTTCCTTACACCGTTTTTCGTCGTCGACCACCGTAAACTTTTCCTTGTACGCAACCACCGCACCCTCCTCGGCCCCTATATAAAATTTAGATGATCTCAAATAAAAAAAATAGAACTTTTACGTATTATATGTATATATATATAAGATTCGGTTTTAATGGTGGCGTAGAAAAAAGGCTGACACCTGGCAAAAAGATCTCGAGAATAGTTCCGACGCCGCCGTCTCCTTGAACGAGGTTAATGTTCGTTACGACGCTCGGCAGTGATTCTGAGAGGAGCAGTGAGAGTTTGAGTGTTCCATACAGTTTCCAAGCTTCACTTGCTGGTACATTGACGACTATCTCTTCTGATAACCTTCCAAACATCTCCTTTCCTTCTTTCTTTATGCTCGACTTTTCTTTATGATCATAGCAATGTGATGCTCTTATGTTAGCGGTTATTTGTATTAAATTGCCAGCCAAAGGGTGGGCAACGGCCGTGTTTTAGTTTGTTAACGAATGATGACTGATGCCGAATT
The DNA here is from genome assembly GCA_027422505.1 of Craterostigma plantagineum. Taxonomy (NCBI): domain Eukaryota; kingdom Viridiplantae; phylum Streptophyta; class Magnoliopsida; order Lamiales; family Linderniaceae; genus Craterostigma; species Craterostigma plantagineum. The sequence continues at coordinate 357,271 of JAPQWV010000582.1, read as the reverse complement.
CATCAATGATCGATCTACCACTGTCGTCCTTGTTTCGGTTTTCTCTTTTTTCCCCTAAAAAAAGGTTTTCAATATTTCTTTCCCTGCCGTATCTCTCCACGTTACTTTTTTTTACAAAACGCAATGTTTTTAATATTTCTTTATAAACGATTCATGCCGAATTCCTTACTGTTATGTCGAAGAACCAAATGGTAGTGGCACCAAATAGGATAACTTGACAAAAAACTCATCGAGGGAAGTGATAATAAAAGACTACTCATTATTGCACACGACGAAGGAAGATTCTGGCAATGAAATGACATTCGTTTCGTACGAAACATGAAGCATACAGATTTTGGCAAAGTCGTTTAAGAAGAATGGTGGCCTTTTACAAAAAATTAAAAAAAAAAGTCGTAATGTTACAAACAAGACTCACAGTAACCACATGGTAAACCGCTAATTTATCTCTTCACATTCCAAGTACTTTCTCTTTCAATCGATCACTTATAGTTCCCAAAGCCGATCCAAGCGAAACTCTCGATGATGATTACCACATTGCAGCATTAACGAATCTACGCTAAACTCCGAGTAAAGAAATCGTTGACTGCAAGATTTGCATCTCCATGAGCCACTGCATCTTCAGGCTCGGGTATGTATAGATTCTGTACAGAAGCCTGAAAGATAAACCACAGCTCAATTAGATTGAGTTGTTGAGAGATTATTATTGCACTGGCTATTGAGAAAGATGATTTTATGGAAGCATATTATTATATTGTTACCTTTGTGTCAACCAATGCCTCGCCAGCGTTCTCCGAAATGAGCACTGCGCCGTGAGATTTTAACCATTCCACGCACTCTGCGTCCTCCCCACTTGTTTCGCGTTCAGGCGAAGCGTTATTAAACCCTAAGATTTGGGAAAGATATGGCACGGGAACGGTTGGACGATATGACCGACATATGCATTTTATAGCAGCGTATCGCATTTTTTCCACGTAAAGATCTGCATATGGGCAGCAATTAACTTAGTTAGTAAACAGGGACGGTTCAGATTCATGCAAGTATCACAAAATGAATATCGAATTAACTAACCCATAAACAAAGAGTTGAGGTTGGGTGCTGTCTTGTATAGTCGAAAGAACATTATGTAGTTGCAGCTTGTCACCGCAGCGCGGACTGAAAGAGCGTGCTGTACTGCTTTGTCCTTTTTGGCTTCGGATGATAAACTGATACAGGTGACAAGTCTTTAAGCAATTTGCTACCCAAGTAACAATACTGTGCTTGTTGAAGTAATCGAGGAGAAAATGCAAAGAAGGATTATTTTATCAGAAAGAAGGTTACAAACCTGGACATTACTGACAAGAGATCGCGGTTATTATTGGAGTGCAAGATCACGAGGAGTAAATTATACGCTGCAAATTCCATATGGCAACCCTTAATCCCTTCTCCATAGAGTGTTTTTAATTGTGATTGGCACTGCAGAAAGGGAGAGAAGCTTCAAAATGAAAAGACTCACTAATGTAACTATATTTGAGTGCATATGGAGGGGTATCCTTAAGTTGACAGGCAAGATTTATGAAACTTGTTTTGCATCATTTGCCTGATTTTGAAGTACAAATTGTCAATACACAGGGTACTAAGCATTGATAGAGAACACTGGAAATTTAATTTGCTAGGTGACTCCGAATAATCCATGCCAGAAACTCAATGCTCACAGGACTAACCTGATTATACTCAGGCAAGTCTCCAACTTCTATAGCCAATCTAGCATGTGTTTCATAAACCTGAAAATCATCATATGCTCATTCAAGCTATTTAAGGCGTAAGTGACCAATCATAACTGGACGACAGAGATTACAAAATGGTTTGAGTCTCACCTTCACTGTAAGCTCATTACGTATACGTTGGACAGTGAGATCTTGACGTATTGATTTCAATTGATCACACTTGTAGAGATAATTCTTTTGTGAATTTTGAACCATTGTCAATGCTTTTTCCAGAACCTCTTCAGGCCTCACCTGCGACAAAGAATCGTGCTAAAATCTTATCCTTCATTAAAGAAATGTCAAATCACAATGATATAGAAGTTTACCATAGCAGGATCGGGAGCAGAAGTAAGGCGCAAGTAGCGTTTCTCAATTTCTTGACAGGTTCCTTTAACAGTAAAAGCATCCCAATCAATATCTTCTACAGCCCTGCTCCCGCTGTCCTCAGAGGTTCTGACAAGTCCTAACGCTCCAACCTGTCTTGCATATAAATTTCCAGCTCTAGCAATTTTGGCTTTGTTATTACTGCTTTCATTTCGATTCCCATGTTTCTTATCAAAACGTCTCGTACGACTTTCACGTCTTTCCTTTTCCTCTGGTGATTCTGCGAGTGCAATTGCTGCAAGAGAGTACTTGGTCAAAGAACGTTCCTCGCCATCGCTAGATGTTTCAGCATCACTGTGTGCATGGGCGTTAACAACACGCTGCCTTTTAGATGGCCGCGTTACATTTTTACTAGAAATCTTAATATCTGTTGAATAAACATTTGTGCCTGAATTGTACTCATCTTCAGTTTTTTACATTGAGAAACTGCAAACCAGATGTCAGAAAAAGATATCAGCATTTGGTGGCAACGAATTCAACTAGGGAACATTTATGTGGAGTAAACCAAATGAACTTTCAAGATAAGCACTTGGGAAAAAATCAAGTCGTAAATTTTTTGGCTAAAAATCAACTAGCACATGTGCATAAACTTTGAATATACCAAACATATCCAGCATCAGCAAAATGCGATCTACACATTTACTAGATACCTTCTTCGAATTCCAACCAAAAGATTTTGCATTTTGGTAAGAAACCTTATTAGACTTTTCAACCAACTTTCCCTCCGACATGGGCTCCCACCTACTTTTGGTCCGTCGACTAGGACTTCTATTCTTTGGCACAGACGAAACTGGAAATTGAAATGCATTCCTGTACAACAAAAGATGAAATTCGAACGGAATCCATTAGGTACTTAAAGCAAGAATAGGACAGAAAAGCTCACTGCTTGTCCACTACATCAACATCAGGCAACGGAAAGATGGGCTCACTGTCCCAGTCTTTGGTGTGAAGTGTACCATCAGTAGTTGCTTTTGTTATTATCTAAGTAGCAGAATAAAATGAAAGTGATTTAAGTCAGCAAACAGAGGTCAAAACCTGACCACATGAAGACATACAATATTAACTTTTCCCAATAATGGCATGCAATCACATTGCAAAATAGAATGCATACCTCTTTCATAATTTCTTGGCAAGCTATCTTTTGTCTATCATTTTTGCATCGAGCCAAAGCTCTTTCAACATAACCGCGTAACGATTTTGGAAATGCACCTGGCTGCATGTTGAAAGAAAATTCAGTGTACAATTCTGATATGTTATTATTATTTTAAATCACAAAATAAGCACTTTCACGTACCCAAAATTTTTAAATCTGAGAGTGTAGGCATGATATACACATGGATCAAAAGAAAGTACCATTGGTGAATCTAGAACTACTATAAAAAAAAATCTAAAGCATGATTTCACCATTCTTTCCTGAAGACATGTTATGAGATAGAAAATATCACAGGGGCCTATGATAATTTAAATCAGACCGCCCACGATGACGCCTATTCACTTACGTAAAAAATTAATGATATACTAACAATAAACACCTTAATGAGAGAAAAATTGAGTGAAAAACATAATTTCTTCTACTGAAAGAGATAGCTCATTCACAATCATCTTTACTGAAAGAGAGGCTTTCACATAAAAAAAAGCAAATGACGTAAAACTTTGATTGAAAATCAAATACATAAGAAAAATGAAACTGGGTTGATGTTAAAAAATTGTTCTAACCTTGAGCACGAAATCCGCTTCTCCGGGCTTCTGCAGTGACACACTTACGTAGGCCGGCTTTGCAGCTCCAGTGGCAGAAAAAGAGTTTTTCTCATTTTTCGACGAAACCAGGGGCAGGTTTGAAACAATTCTTGGATTTGTTGGAATCTGCAATTTGCTTGCCCTGTGTGAATCTAGGGGTTCAGGAGGCTGAGAAACAGTTGGGAAGGATAGCTGGTGGCTTTGTGTAAACTGGTAAGAAGTTGGGTAAGATGCAGTAGAGCCTTCTCGAAACGAAGAGCTCCAATGGTTCTGAGAAATTTCAAGACTAGGAAGCACTTCTGGTGGCTTCTGAGAATCATGCGAAGCAGAAACCGCATTGTTTTTGTTACCTTCAGGAGTGCCGGCATTTGCTATCGCAGACTGACAACATATAAAATCATAAATTTTCAAGCGACATTTAATCTTGTCATAATGATATTATTCCGTGAAGAGAACCAAGCTTTTCGAAGGCAGGCACAAAGAGTCACAATGCTTTAAGACCCCACAAGACCCAAAAGAAATGGAGAATGCTACAGAAGTGGGAATTAAAAAATCTTATGGTTCTACATATGACATGGAAATACCACTATGAAATGCCATATTTAAAATTGTAAAAAGAAAGCGTGCATGCATCAGGAAATTTTGAGACACCTTACTGCACCACAAAATTTGCAATTATACCGTATTAGAATAGGAGCAGGAGAACCGAGTGCAATAATGGAAAGTAGGAATTAGTTATGATCGTAAAATGGAATTAATGAGTCGCAAAGGATAGATAATGACATTCCTTCAAAGTTAATATGCATTGCAAACCTGAAAGGAAGCCGATCCAGCCAAATTATATTGTGGCCCCGGAACAGTGGAGTGCGCTGCAGGAATCTGATTGTTTGACGCTGTGTATCCAGTGCTTGCAGCCGGAAAAGAAAAATTCACAGTAGAAGCATTAGTTGCAGAAAGATGCTCAGTCCCCGGGGCACAACTAACTTCTGTTTGAGTTTGTCTGTAGTAATCCTCCCATTGCTTATAGTGTTGTTGCTGATACTGTGAATTTGCAGCAGCGGGACTGGAAATATAGGCTGCAGTTGTATCTGAAGTGTAGGCAGGGTACTGATGAGAAGCATATGCTGCATATTGACCTTCATGCCACGGGTTGGCCTGGGTACCATAAGTTCCACTTGTATAGCTTCCAGACGTCTGATAATCACCAGGATTGTAATAAGTGCTTGAATAACTTGCAGACCCAGAATAGGATCCTGTATTTTGAAATGACGAAAGAGGCTGATAAGGAACACCTGTGTTGGGGTAAGCTCCCACTTGATGAGAATAAGATGGATTTGATTGCTGTTGATAGTGATTGGGCTGCTGTTGATACTGATTCGCAGGCTGTTGGTACTGGTTGGTCTGTTGTTGATACTGATTGGTCGGTTGTTGGTACGTATTGGGCTGATTATGGTACTGATTAGTCTGTGGTTGATACTGATTGTTTTGTTGCTCATAGGGATTGGTTTGTTGATATTGATTGTAGTAAGAAGTGTATCCAGTGCTACTACTGATATACGGATAGCTCTTTGAATAACCTCCACGATCACTGTAAGTTTGTGTAGAGCTGGGGGGTCCCGAGCTTGGTGTTGAAAGATATGGTGCTGCATTTGTTCCATCCTCAGCAGTTTTCAAGTTCCCGTCTACTTCTTGAGATTGATTTTCACCAGCACTAGAAAGTACTCCATTTTCCTTTGACCTATGGTTCTCGCGCTGCGCGTTCCATGATGCCATAGAAGATGCATGGACCTGATGAGAACCCGTGAGCTGGTCCGTCTGCTGATCATAATGGGAATACATTAATCAAGGGAACAAAGTAGCCATCATAAACTAAATAAAAGCCATGCAATTGCAAGAAGAGTATAAAGGTGATCCTGATCATCATACTCATCAACTATATATAAGTTGGCATGAAGCAACAACAAAACAATGCCTACATCGGAATCAGAATATCCATCTAACCATGTGCTGACCTTTACAAAGCCATATAATTTCAGATAAACAATAAAGCATACAAGAGTCAGAATTCCAGAAATAAAACCTTTTTAACATCGCAATCAGAAAACCATTCAAGATTTCATCATATTGTTTGAATTTCGAGCCAACGACGAGAGAGAGAGGTAGAGAGAGGTAGAGAGAGAGAGAGAGAGAGAGAGAGAGAGAGAGAGAGAGAGAGAGAGAGAGAGAGAGAGAGAGAGAGATTAACCTCCATAGCAACGCTATCCTGCGTCCGTGTACCTTCTACTTGATTCATCATTGCTAAATCCCAATCAACAACTGCTTCCAAAGGATAAATTACCGAATCACTAGCAAACGATTCAACAACACAACAAACACAAGCTAATTATCTCCAAACCCTAGCAAATAAATCTATTAATGTCTAGATGCCTAAACGCCCGTACTACAGAGACCGAAAATTCGAAGTGCAATCAACCTAGATCCGATAATTACGTTCAATTCGAGCTGAAATCCATGAAGATATTACAGGAAAACAAGAAGATACAGCAGAGAATTATAGAGAATTATTTTGACGAACACGTATGTTGACTAGGTTTAATCATTTCTCCTCCTCCCCCAAAAGGATGGCCGTTCAGTAAATAGTACATGTTTAGTTAGGCATTACCTCCCCCTATTTATATCCGTAAATATATATTCATTCGTATACTTAAGTTTGATCACTGTATTTATTCTTTTATAGTCGCTATTCTTTGGATGCTGGGATCTTAGAGAATTCAAGTAAATTCATAATCTTTCAATACCAAATTATTTCATAACGAGAAAACAAATCTACATTTTGCGAATTAACAGTTTCAATATTAACAAACAAATCTATACATGTTATACTGTTTATTACCGTGCAACGCACGGTGTTCACTATCTATCATTAGTTTATTTAATAAATAAATATTTACAGTAGACAGTGTAATAATCTGTAGTTTTCATATTTTTATTATCTTATTTTTAAATTTATTACAGTTAATTATTATGGGATAGGTGGCAGCATTTGATTACACATACATTTGAATAATTATATAAGATATACTAGTATGTGAATCACATCCAATGTGTGTGCAAATATGTTAAAATTTTTTATACTTCGAACATTTCATGTCATTATTAAAGTAATTTAAACAAGTTTTAACTTGGGGATAATTTTGTAATCAATGAAAATATCAAGGATAAAATTGCAATTTAACAATTAAGGATAAAATTTTAAATTATCATTATTAATTGACATACCAAATTGGACAGTTTATATACACCATAGGCTCTTTATAAATATATAGCGACGGAAATATTCCACGGTCATCTCCTCTTGTTCTTACTCCCGACCAACAAGCACAAGTAGAACAAAACCCTAAAGAAGAACCCCCAAGCAACCGTAACCCAAAAACACCCCCACTTGCTAAGATCAACCACGCCTTGCTGCCTCAAAACATCGTACCCCGTAATAACGCACGTCGTATTAGTTATCCTCAATCCCAATGCACCGCTCACGCCGTCCAAGAGCTTCCCCTTGAGCGCTGCCGGCACATCCCCCAAAGGCGTCCCGTCGAATATCTGCCCGCCCCGAACAAAACACTTCGTCAAATCGTCGAACTCGTGCTGCAAAACCGCCTCGTAAGGGTACTTCACGAGCGATACGTAGTGAAACCATATCCAATAGTCGGGAATCCTATCCCTGTTCTCGAGATTATAAAAATTGGACTTCATCGATTAATTCAAGCTCTTCGAGCATATATATATATATATGTATATATATATATATATATATATAAGACGTGGTTTTAGGAAGGACTCATCTATTTCTGATACCTGTTTATGAAGAAGCCGCTGAAGAGCAGGAAGTAGGCCAGAACGGCCACGACGACGACATACCCCAGCATGACGTGGGGCACGACGCCCGAGAGGAACGTGACGAACGAATTCCCCGCCCAAAACGAGGCGAATACGATCAAGAAGTAGAACGCGAAGCCCCCGTTGAGGCCGACCGCCCAGAAGGTGATCGCCGAGAACCCCAGAGAGAGGACTAAGAGGGACGGGACGGAGGTGAGGGCGTGGGACAAGACGTAGGATAGCCTTCTGTAGGCGTTGTGGGCCGTCTCCCTCATGAAGATGTACCTCTCCTGGAGGAAGACTGGGAGGGCATCGGCGCACGTGTAGAAGGTGGTGGACATTGCGAAGGCAAAGAACCCCAGGCGTTCCTTGATGCCCTTCGGGGATTCGTCGAGGCGCCAGAAGACGGTGGCTAGGATGAAGCCCGTTACCATGACCGCGGCTAGGCGGGTCGTGAAGATCTCGGGGGTTCGGTAGGAGTTGGTTAGGGTTCGTCTTGAGAGTACGGCTAACTCGATCCATGAAGGGTTTGAGTAGGTGGGGATCGGAGCGGCGGTTGGGGTGGCGGAGGAGGTGGTGGTGGTGCCGGAGACTAGCTTTCCTTTCGATATGCTTGCGCTTATTGCTTCTTTGAGGGAGAGGATGATGGTGCTTGTGTTGTCTTGTTGATATGGTGTAGCTGCAATACAACCAAAATATTTTCTGATTTTACATATATTGTCGTAATTATAATATTCCCAACTGATTCTATGAACAAGTCATTTTCTAGTTGGTTTAAAAAGAAGTAGCTTTACAATTTCCAAAAAAGAATGTTCTAGTTATTTCTAATTTTACCCTATTTCTTAAACTTGACTTGTTAATAAATTATAAAAAAATGTGACACACTCAGTTTCAATCTTAAAGTTTTAGGTGAATTGATCATTCGGTATTGTTGCAGAGGTACCTTATCATCGCGAACACTCATTAAATGAAAGTTAGACGTCTATTGCTAGATAAAAAGGTAATCAGACTAGAGGTGATGGGACAATGTTCGAAATATAATGTATAAAATTGAAATATAACGTATTCCCGTCAAGATTAAGCTTAAATTTCTTTTATGTGAAGTTACATGAGAAACAGAGACATATACCTTGTTTATGTTGCCAAGCCGTGTTAAACTCGACCAAACCCTTAGTCCCGCCTTCCGAGCCCTCCAATTCCCCAATCAAATCCAGGGCGAACTCGATCCGATTCTCACCCTCGGGGACGGGCCGCCCGAAATCCTTAAGAAAAAACGACAAACTCGAGGGGGACCCGCTATAGACGGTCTGCCCGCGCGACAGAAAGACCATCTTGTCCAAAAGCCCGAGGATCCTCGAGCTCGGCTGGTGGATCGACATGACCACCACGCTCCCGCTCCTTGCTATCCTCTGCAGCACCTTCACCACTAAGTAAGCGCTCGTCGAGTCCAACCCCGACGTGGGCTCGTCGAGGAACAGCAATATAGGGTCGTGTATGATGTCCGTGCCTATCGAGACCCGCCGCCTCTCCCCGCCCGAGACCCCTCGGTGGCCCTCGTCGCCGATCACCGTGTGGGCCGCGTTTTTCAGCCCAGCTGGTCGATTAGGGTTTGGACTCGGAGACGCTTCTTGGACCTCGAGAGCGTCCTCGGGAGGCGAAACTCGGCGGCGAATGTTAGGGTTTCCTCGACGGTGAGCATTGGGTATAGTAGGTCGTCTTGCATTACGTAGGCGGAGATTAGCTTGAGAAGTCGGGATTCTAGGGTTTCGTTGTTGAGCGTTATCGACCCTTTTAGGGCTTCTTTTGAGATTCGGTTCGCGAGCGCGTCGATTAGTGTCGATTTTCCCGAGCCCGACGCTCCCATGATCGCCATGATCTCGCCTGTTATAGAAGTCACGGATGCAAATTAAGTAGTGAAATAAATAAATTTTCCATTTAAGATATATTTAATAACTCTTATACCGTCGCGTGCCTCCCCAGAAACGTCGTCGAGGATCGTTTTCGTGGACGAGAAAAGCGTACCATTGGCCTGCTCTTCGTCGCCGCCGCCGCCGCTCCTTTCACGTCGGAAAAAGTCGAATTTGCGACGAACACTAACGCTGTAGCTGAGGTGGCTGAAGGAGAGGACGAAAGGGATGCTCGGGCGGCTGTCGATGACTTCGATCTCCACGATTTGGTGCTTGGGAGTCTCGTCTCCGACGACTTCCTTCCTAACATCTCCCACCCTCTTGAGGAGACGGCCGAAAGTCGTGAGGAAGGGCATTTCGGTCATTTCCATCGACCTCCGCCCGTAGAACGGCTCTTCGCTCTCTCTCGACGGGGATAGTGCTAGCAGCTTATTGTCCGTCGACGTCGATTTAGACATTCTTGCGAATTTGTGTCTGTGTTATGTGTGTTTCAATTTCATGCATGGATTGGAGAGCTTACGATGTTTTGCTCGTATATGTAATAAAGGAGCTTTTGAACTTGTGGATGAAGACAGACATGAGAGGTGAACTACATCGCCTAATCTCTCGTCTACACGCCTGGTTAAAATGGCTGTTGGGACACGTGTCTGACTCTAATTGGATCCCTGGGACTTCTTTATTTTCACTATATGGAACTTCCAAATGTTGATTAACGTTGAAAAATTTTGTAGTTAAGGTAGGTATGGGTTAGGTAATCCTCCTCCTGGACAATGTGAAGCAAGTAGTCAGGCTTCACTTCTCTATGATTCTTCGATATGATATAGTTTTACTCTGATTCTTTGATATGATGCCCCATTTAAGACTTACAGCTTATACGATATGATACATATAAGCCTTCTATTCAAGAACTAATATTTATATCTTCAACTTAATTGGCAGAACAAATTGTCGAATGTTGCCTCTTTTAGGGATTAATAAGAGACAAACAACACAGATCTTCCACCTCACGACATAAAAAAGTCTCCATTTTCCAGTCCAAGAAAACAGACAATAACACAAAACAAAATGCAAATATAACACCTTGTCCAAAATCCCAACACAAACCGAGACATCAATACCTCTTACCGTACCCACCACCACCACCACCTCGACCATACCCGCCAGCAGCAACAGGCGCCGCCTGAGAATCAACAGATGCCTTCACAACGCCTGGAAGATCAGCCATGCCCAAGGAGGCAAGCATGTCGATAGTCTCTGCATCGACTTCGATCAAATCGGTCTTAATCGCAGACTCGTCGGGCACGAAATCCATTCGCCTCTCCCGCTCTTCCTCCTGGAGCTTCAGGGAGATTCCCCTGACGGGCCCCTTTTGGATGCGCTTCATCAGGTGAGTGGAGAAGCCAGCAATCTTGTTCCTTAGGCGCTTCGATGGGATTATTGCAACCTCTTCGAGGATCTTCTTGTTCGTGTGGAAGTCGAGGGTCATCTTGGAGTAGTACCTTTCGATCACCTGGCGGGAGGATTTCTTCACTGTCTTGGTTCTAACACGGCCCATCTTTGCAAGGCTGGAGTAGTAGTCCTTTGGTTAATGACCTGGGAATTTTCAGAAATATCAAATTCTGTTGGGTCTAATTAGTGAAGAAGCACAAAGCCGCTTCTAAGACACGAAACAATCAATGTACTACAACCAAAGTAAAGAAACAGTTCGACTCTAAGACGACATAGATCATGGATGGGTTACAAAAGAGAACACACTAGCAGATCAAGAAATTTCAGGATATATCTGTACAGTCTCATCAGGTAAAATTATGTCCAATAAAACATAGGAAGTGACAGATCAAACACTTGATTCGCAGCAGAAATAAGTTCAAAACAGGAAAATTGATTCTAAAACATCAATTTCACCGTTGGTGGAACGCATTCAGGTCGCAAGTCCTAACAATCCACAGCTGCTAAATCTAATAAGATAAACTTCACATCAATTTTGAACACGTAGCTTCCAATGCTCACAGCAAAGATACACAATTGAAAGAAGAAACGTAAAAAGAACAGCAAAATAGCACTTACGGCAAGAAGAACTGTGGAGACTCTCTGCGGCAAAGCTAGGGCAAAGGTGAAAGAGAAAGAAATTATATAAGCATTCTCTCTTGGAAGGCTTGTGTTAATAACCTAATGGGTCTACATGTCCAATGGGCCGAAATAGCCCAGTTAAGGCCCAATAACTCCTTTCGAAAGAGGACAAACCTCGGCTCCACGAGTTATCGTTCAAACCTACGTCATCACAGTCGTCAGCCAATACATCACTCATGCTCGAATACGGACAATAAACATGCGTAAAGAATATCGTGCACAAAAAACATACGTACGTAGTTATCTCATCGCAATAAACTTGGATACATAGAGTAATATCATCAGAACAAGCAATCCCAGGAAAAGAAAGTTCATTATTCAATGGCTGAACATGGTTTTTACAGTCCTCTCTTTGAAACCAAGAAATCGAAAGGAAGAAACTTCCTATACAGACTCTTCGCAGCCACTCAGTTTCTGGCAATAGTTTCCATTTTCTTTTACAGGTGTTTAGCATTAACTAAAGATGGTGTTTCCCAACCATGGCTATGGATTGGAATGCTTGCTTCCGAACTATGGTTCGGCACCTATTGGGTCATCACTCGAGCTCCTCGCTGGAACCTTGTGTACCGTCGCACTTTTAAGGATAGGCTCTCACAGAGGTAATAAATAACATATGTCCGAAAAGTTGTTCAATCTTTTGGAGTTTTGTTTTGCTAAAGAACTATATAACATATAACAGGTATGAGAATGAATTGCCTGGCGCGGACATTTTTGTGTGCACTGCCGACCCTGTAATAGAGCCGCCGATGATGGTGATGAACACTGTATTATCAGTGATGGCGTACGATTATCCACCCGAGAAGCTCTCGGTTTACCTATCTGACGATGGCTGCTCGGATCTCACTTTCTACGCTTTGTTGGAAACCTCGGAGTTCGCCAAGCAGTGGATACCGTATTGTAAGAGATTCAAAGTCGAGCCAAGATCGCCAGACGCTCACTTTAAGTCGTTTGTGTCCTTCGATGAGATCGAAGAAGGTCAGGCTCAAGAACTGGCTTCAGTTCAGGTATTGATTTTGCATTAACGTTTAGCCAACGATCTGTAATGTAATTAATGAAGTTGGTTTCTGATCAAGGAGAGAATCTTATCTGTTTAGAAACTGTATAAAGACATGGAGAAGAGAATTGAGCTTGCTGAGAAACTCGAGAAGATCTCCAAGAACGCGCTCTTGGAACATAGAGGGTTTCCGAAGTGGGATTCATCGTCGTCGTATTCTTCCAAACGAGACCACGACACTATATTGCAAGTATGATATACTGATTATTACGCTGTGTAACTGAAACAAAATAACTTCTTGTTCGTTTATTCAGATTATTAGACAAGTCCTATATTGATGCTACTCTTCCTTTTCTTCTTTTTTCGTGATGTTTCATCAGATACTAATCGATGGAAAAGATGCGAAATCTGTGGACGCAGAAGGCAGTAGGTTGCCGACTTTGGTTTACTTGGCCCGCGAGAAACGACCCGAGTACCCTCACAACTTCAAAGCTGGGGCTATGAATGCATTGGTAATAGATATATATGTGTGTGTGCTTATGTGTGTGTTGTGTGGGATGATTAAACTGTTAATTACGACTTAATTCGAAACGATGAGCTAATTTGTGCAGATTAGGGTTTCGTCCGAGATCAGCGACGGGCCCATAATCCTAAACGTGGACTGCGATATGTACTCCAACAGTTCGAGCTCGATTCGAGACGCGCTTTGCTTCTTGCTGGACGAAGAAAAGGGCCACGAAATCGCTTACGTTCAGTTTCCTCAGAACTTTTACAACATTACCAAGAACGACATTTACGGTGGCTCATTGAGAGTAATCAGCGGCGTGAGTCCATGATAAAAAGATCATCATCACCGTAGAATCGACTAGAAAAAAAACAATCTTTTCTCTTTTTTTTTTTTAATGATAAAAGCAACTACTTTCCTCGCAGGTCGAGCTTCACGGCTTGGATGGCGCTGGCGGGCCGCTGTACATAGGGACGGGATGTTTCCACAGAAGGGACACTCTATGTGGAAGGAAATACGCAGAAGGGTCGAAGTTCGAGTGGAGAAAATTACAAACTCATCACTATTCTTCGAGCAGTTCTAACATCGAGGGCAGCGTTGCACAACTCGAAGAAACATTATTACCGTTAGCTAGCTGCACTTTCGAGAAGAACACAACGTGGGGCGTCGAGGTATACATACATACATACACATAATCTGATCATCTGATATTAACAGAAAGGCGCCGTCTTGAATTTCCTTTAACAATCATAGATGGGACTGAAGTATGGTTCTGCTGTCGAAGATATACTCACGGGGTTAGTGATCCAATGCCGAGGATGGAGATCAGTCTATTACAACCCAGAAAGAAAACACTTCCTAGGCTTAGCTGCTACGACCCTCGATCAAATGTTAGTACAGCACAACAGATGGGCAGAAGGAAATCTGCAGATTCTTCTGTCCAAATTCAGCCCTCTATGGCATGGAATCAACAAGATAAGCCCTAGCCTCATACTGGGATACTGCACTTATTCATGCTGGGCGATCAATTCCTTCGCAACGCTGTACTATTCCACCGTACCTTCTCTTTGCCTCCTCAAAGGCGTCGCCTTGTTTCCCAAGGTAAAATAAAAATTGGCCTGAATTCTCCAATTAAAGCAATAATTCGCCCGCGTGATGAAAAAACCCAGGTTACGAGCCCGTGGATTGTCCCATTTTCTTACGCCATAATCTCCGAGACGTTACACAGCTTCGCCGAGTACCTATCGTGCGGCGGCACAGCCCTGGGGTGGTGGAACGAGCAAAGAGCGTGGCTTTACCGAAGGACGACGTCGTACTTCTTCGCAGCGGTGGAAATGTTGCTGAGGACGATCGGCTGCTCGGATTCGCGATTCGTCGTCTCGCCTAAGGTCACGGAGGAGGAATTGCTCGAGGCGTACGAAAGGGAGGTGATTGAGTTTGGGTCCGATTCGGCGACGGTCAGAGTCATATCTTCGCTGGCTCTGCTCAATCTATTCTGCCTAATTTCGACGGCAGTCTCATGGGCGGTTGTTCTTCGATTCGATTACGAAGGGATGATTTTGCAGGTGGGTTTGTGTGGGGTTTTGGTTGCGATTAATTCGCCGGCGTATGAAGCTGCGTTCTTTAGGAAGGATAAGGGAAGATTGCCGAGCTCGGTGACGTTGAAGGCGGCCATGGTGGGCGTTTCTGTGTGTAGCCTTTGTGCAGCATTCTTGTAATGACGACAAGTGTTAATGTGTATATCTTTATAATAAATTCAGTATTTTAGACACTAATTAATTCCCGTTTAATTCGAATATGGAAACTCATAGAAGGGAACAATGGATGGGGGGAAAGATGGCAGTTTCACATTACAGAATGGCAGCAAAGGAAACAAGAAAACAACATAGGATAGATTAGCTCAGAAGATAGATAGATTGTAACAGTGGGCATGGCTTGGCTTGGCTTGGCTGTGCTCACTTGGGGCGGTTTGACGGGCGGCTCGGGCGTTTTCTGAAGCTCGTCGAGCAACAAGGGTCGAGGACGTGCTCGTCGTCGATGGGGTTTTGCTGGGCACTATTGCTACGATTATCGTCGTAGAGTAATATCTTGGACATGAAGGCCTTGTTTTCGTTGTGGATTCTGTTGATCTCCTTCCGCAGCTTAACGTTTTCGACGCTTAGTTTGCAGTTCTCTTGGGAAAGCTGTTGGTTCTTCTTCTTCATTGCTCCCAGCTGAAAACGTCAACATAAAAGAAAAACTATTACCATAGATGATATATAAGCATTTTATGGGAAGAAATTCAAACCTGTTTCGTTTCAAGCCGTCATACTACTTTCTGTTATGTGTGTCTTTGTGAATTGCAGACATGTGTTTATATAGAGGTGCACACACGAGAGTTTATACGCTTGAGAAACTACGTACATCACGTGAAATTAGGTTAGGAAAAAGTTGCCATGGAAGGTAAAAACATCATAGGGACGATGCATTGTGTCCGCGTGATTTTCTTGCGGTTTTCCCGGGAGCAGCACAGAGCGTGACAGTTGACGCCCGAGAAAAACGTGTGCATTTGGTGAAACAAGAGACAAGCTTGACGAGGATGGAATGTTGGCGTAATTAATACTGAGAGGAACAACTTTCCCAGGCCAAAAATGGTTATAATCTTGTAATAGGATTAAGTTCTAGATGGCCATTTCCTACCTTTGGCAATTTTCTCCGTCACCGTGTAATAATTCTATGTTCTTAGTAGCTTGCCATGTTGTTGGGGCTGACCCATTGGCCATGATGGCCGATTTGCCTGAACTCAAATTTGATTTGTAATGTTATTTCAGTCTATGGTGATATGGGCAATAATTAATTAGACCAAGTATTTTCTTTAAATTACATCTATTTAAACTGTAAGAAAATTATTAGCAAGGTACCCAATTTGTTGTAATTGAATTTGATCAGAAATTAAAGGTTAATCACTATATTATAGTAGATTTTGACTTGCCTACATATTTGGGTATAACCCAATTCCACTCATCGTGTCACATGTATACTCTTACATCCATACCATGTTGGCATGTCAACATACCTAATTAACGTGCAATTTAATTTATATTGGGACAAATCGCATAATAAGTGGACTTGGGTTATACTCAAATGGGTAAGCGAGCCAAGATCTTATGTGAGCCACATTTTGAGAACGAGCAGTGCCAGAGGTATATAATATATTTTTACACAATTCATGTCATTATCATTTGTTTATTTAAATGATATTTGAAGTTAGTAACATATTTAGAGTCGATGCAAGACCATATAAGCTTGAGCTAATTTGTTTATTTAAATGATATTTGAAATTAGAAACCTATTTAGAGTCGATGCAAGACCATATAAGCGCTTGGGCTAATTTTGGGAAGGGCGGAAGATCAAAATTAATCTAACTATAATGTATAATGTGTACGAGTTTGGTACTCTTCATACTTGGTACGATTTTACCCTCTGGACATGATCAATAAATGTTTTTCGAAGACGTGAAAACAAGATATATCAGGTGGAGGACTACTACGTGAGCAACATATTTGCTTCAATGTTTTTCAAGGCGCGTTTGCTGATGCCGCGTGGATCGATAGATGAATGTATGCCACAAATTGTATACATTGACACGGAAAATTAAGCCGTTTATTATGAGAATTTGTTAGAAAATGGTATAATAATGAACTAACTGGCAGAATTACAATAAGAGAGTGAAGGAAGGAAATGTCAAAATTGTACATAGAGTCAAAGAATAACACAATGTTAAGCCACAAACTTTGCTGCGTTTGGTTATAAAGGGGATATAAAGGCCCAATATTAGTTATTATGTTTAAGCCCAGTATAAGTTATCATGCCCTCATAAGACAGATTATTATTTGCAGGCTTCTACTAAAAATCGGGATAAAAAATTAACATCGGGCCGAAATTACAATACCAAACACTATATTATCTAATATTATCTATATTAATTGGGCTTATCATGGACAAACGGACCAAGTGGCTCAGCCGCTAAGGTAAGAAAGTTTAATTTATATTCATTTGATCCACCCAATTTATATTGTAAAAATGTGAAACATATATTTGAGATGACTTAACTAACATCTTTCTTTTTATATGAGGAAAGTGGTTTTACTTTGTAAATTAACATAATGTTGAACCATTATAAACTAGTGTTGCTCTATAGCAAAATGAGTTGTATATTTAAACATTACAAAATGTAATAGTATAAAATAATTAAAAATTAGATATAGCATAATAATATTATGACTATCAGGTTTAGTAAAAGTCATATTAATAAATAACATGAAACAATATATTGTCTAAACAAAACATTAGTTAATACATTGTCAATTATGAATATATCACATATCTTTCAGAGAGGTCATTCATGCTTGCCATTTAGATCTGGCCCGTCCCTAAAGGCTGCCTCGAAGCGTCTCCAGATGCCCAAGCTTGATAATCTTTCACCAACTTCAAATTTATTAATGAAAATTACACAGAAAGAAGGCTATCAGACTATTAGCGGGAAAAAAGAATCAATCGGAAAGTAGTTAAAAATGTCGGTTAAATACACATAACTTAATCCAGGGACATCACCTGTGACATAAATCGTGGCAGCATTGCCTTGAGAATCTGGTCCAGCACTTTGGAGCCAGTGGACTCGATGGCTTGCACGGGTATAGCTCGAAATGCAAAAGGAATCTCAATTCTCACCTGTGTATATGAAGAAACAATTATCTGTGTACCAATATATGTGTGTGTGTGTGTGTGTCCTAATGTAAATTAGATGTAATGTTTACCTCAATGACAGCGTCTGAAGTCAATTCCTGGACAAGTGAGTCGCCTAGAGTAGCGTCATATGATATATTATTCTCCATCGAAGCTGCATGCCCATACCAAATCAGTGTCAAAGGATTCCTGAAAGAATTATATATCATATTCAGAAGGAAACAACACCGATTTGAAGGCTAAAAGTATTACACGCCAAGAATCAAGATATTGAACTAATCCATGTGACCATAAGTATGATAACCGGCAACATATGAAGTTGGATGCAATAGAAAGCCAAATTCTTTGAATCGAAAAGC
Organism: Craterostigma plantagineum; assembly: GCA_027422505.1. Classification (NCBI taxonomy): domain Eukaryota; kingdom Viridiplantae; phylum Streptophyta; class Magnoliopsida; order Lamiales; family Linderniaceae; genus Craterostigma; species Craterostigma plantagineum. Next base: position 338,912 of record JAPQWV010000582.1, on the reverse strand, counting down.
GACCTATTTCAACTCATGTTCCTATAGAAAACAAACGATATAGAAGACACTACCCACAAAAAATGAAAGAAATAGTAAATATAAGGAAAAAGTGCTAACCATCAAACTTGTCATTTTGTGCAACAACAATGGGTGAGCCCTCGAGCTGCAATGAGAATTGCCACAGTCAGACATCAGCCCATGACAAATCATACAGACATGAGAATGAACCAAGTTAAGATTCAGATACCTTGCAAGATAAGAGCTTAATGGAAGTGCCATTGGGTTGGACATCCACTCTAACCAACAGAACCGGGCATACTTCCAAAGAGAAGAACTTAAACTTGTGCACATAACACTTAAAGGTGTTATCGTCCACTCGCTCAATTCTCTCAGCATCCAACACCGAGTACTGACTAGCCGGCAAACTCATGTACTCATCTAAAAACAATCAAAGTTGCCAACTTTCACAATCATAACACATCAATTTCCATGCAAATTAGAGCACGCTTCTATACGATACTAAAAGAGCAGAATTCTTCGGAATTTATAGACAAGTAAGCTACAGTCACTACTATAGCAGATGATGCCAATACTGTTCTAGTGATTGGGAAGAATATTGTAGGATCGTCGGCCAGAAAACCCGAACAAGATACTCAGAATCATGGTCATAGACTCCCACTATTCGAAATACAGTGACCCGTTATTCCCAATCTGCATACTGCGAGCGAGCAACATCATTCACTAATTACACAACACCGATATCGATAACAAAAAAAGCAAGCTCTTTTACTTCTTTATTTCACTACAGCAGAGACCCAAGCCGCGGTAAGCCATAGAAATCAGTCAAATCCCAGAAAGTAAATTAAACCGAATGAGAACAAGCTATCATTACTTAGAGGCCTCTGCAGCTGTTGGACCGACACGGATTCAGTTCGCCTGCCAACGAAACGTGCTTTGGGCGCGTGATTAGCAGACATGTGGAGGCTAGGCGACTTCGAAACGCCATCATCGGACTTGGAGAACACCACGAAGTACGGAAGCCCGAGGCTCCTTCTTGGCGCGGATCTAGGGTTATTAAACTGGAATTGTATGGAATTGGAACTCAACGATGCCATCGTCTTCCTCTTTCGCTGGATGAACTAAGAGCGATTTGTTTTTTGCGCAAATGGTGAGGAATGGGTATAGAAGGGAGAGACTGGGACGTTTAGTTTATTTTCAGCTGCGATGGAAATAAGTCCACGAGAGAGATGAGTGCGACTCTGCGACGAATCGGCGCAAGATAGAGTAGACAGGCGTCGTACGGCTAAAATACGCACGTGCCGTCTGTATGTTATTTTATTTGTGGGAAAATAAAAAGAACCTCTAACGTTTTTCTGATTATCAAACATACCCCTTAACTATCCAAAATATCAGGTGAGCATCACAATTATTTTGTCCAGCGCTAACATTCCCTCCCAATAAGGTCCGCGAATTTTTCAAATCCACCAGATTCATCACTAGACTATCCTCTTTATCCTGACCGTCCATATCAATTTAATCTAACGATGCAAAAGCTCGATCCTCGTCACACGGAAACAACCAATCACGATACACCTCTTGCGTCTATAAATGTATATGAAAAACAATACTGCAAATCTAAACTCTCTCTCTCTACAATTCTCTCTCTCGCGCTTGAAACCCTAATCTCAACCCAAAAAACAGCCGCCACCCTCCCCCTCCTCCATTAGTGGAGGTAGGGGGAGATCTACTTGTTATTTTAGTTTGTAGTTTCTATTCTCTTATATATATATATATACAAAAAAAAAAAAAAAAAATTCGACCCCAGCCCACCGCTGCCGCCACCGCCAGCACCGCTGCCGCCTCCATCGCCGCCCGTCGCCACCTCGTCGCCTCCGTCGCCACCAGCAGCGACGCCAGCCGTGTGGTCAGTCGCGAAGGTCGAGACTCCATCGGCGCCCGGTCGCCTACGCCCGCCTCCGCTCTCCCGCTTGCCAACTGCCGCCCTCTGCTCCGCCGCACTCTGCTACGCCGCTCTACCGGCTTCCCCGCTTTCACCACCCACCATCGCAGCTGCCGCCGCTCCCTTTCACCTTTCCTCGCCATCACTGCCGTTTACCCACATGTGTCTCTCGACTTAAAGTCGGGAGCTCTTTCTCCCGGCCTTCGAGCCTGGAGCTCTTTCTCCACTTGTTGGAGCCCCATTCTCCCTTGGTGGAGCCATTTCCGATGAATGCAAGATTCGTAGTCAAATGGCCCGAGCAAAATGAAGAGTGTCGTGAATTAGGCTTAACAGCCTTTTTTGTGATATGTTCTTTAGTTCTCGTGTTTTTAGATAGTGAATCTTTGTTTTCTGTCGGTTTTTTCGTTTTTGTTGGGTGTTATTTGCTCCGTATGAGCCTTGTTTCTCTTCCAAGTTGATATTACTGGAGAGACCTCTTGGGCTATTTAGTCCGTGTACTTTTGTTTATGATATTGAAGCTATCGTTTCCGGAAAAAAAAAAAAAAATCTAAACTCTTTTTTTTCCAAGTTCTTCACGGCTCACGCCCACCTTTCCCTTTGATTCTACTCTCCATATGGCACCAAAAGCAGCGGAGAAAAAGCCGGCGGAAAGAAGCCCGCAGCCGAGAAATCTCCGGCGGCGGAGAAGAAGCCGAAGGCCGGGAAGAAGCTCCCCAAGGACGCAGGCGGCGCGTCGGCAGGAGACAAGAAGAAGAAGCGCGTGAAGAAGAGCGTGGAGACCTACAAGATCTACATCTTCAAGGTTCTGAAGCAGGTCCACCCAGATATTGGGATCTCTAGCAAGGCGATGGGAATCATGAACAGCTTCATCAACGATATATTCGAGAAATTAGCTCAGGAGGCTTCGCGCCTGGCGAGGTACAACAAGAAGCCGACGATCACCTCCCGGGAGATTCAGACCGCCGTCAGATTGGTGCTTCCCGGCGAATTGGCCAAGCACGCCGTCTCCGAGGGCACTAAAGCCGTTACCAAATTTACCAGCGCTTGATATAAACAATTTGGGCTTTTTTTTTGTTATCTAGGGTTTGTTCGTTTGCGTTGCTATGTAAACCATTGCATCATTGATTTGAATAGATCCGTAAATCTCTTTCTATTGACATCTTATTAGCTCTTATTTTCATTGTGTGGTTGTCTCATGTCTGCTAATTTCATCGCTGAATTCTCTGTTTGTAGAACCTTTCTTACACCAAGCAAACGTTCGACGAAATTACGCTAAGTAAAAGCCACAGCTCACATACTACAAGTAAAATATCCAAATGGAACATCCCACCTTATTCTTCAAGAAGAGTGACAGAAAATCCCACCAAAGGCAGTTTCAGTTTAGAAATCATAAAATTTCGATGCAAGTAACTGAGTTTTTTTTTTATCAATCGATCATATTCTGAAGATTGAGCAGCAGTTCGTCGGAGTTCAAGTAAACCTTGTTGGCCGAATTAGCAATGGTATGCACTATTTCCTTAGACGCCTCAATCCACCTAAGTGTGATAAACGCAGGATTGTTTGCAATAGCTCTTTGCTTCTCCCTGGTTCGTGCCCAAAAAAAAACCCAAAAATGGTTCGAATTAGTTCTTGTCGTAAGAAAGAAAATGGATATCGTAACATAGAAAGTGTGGTGTTACTGATGTACGTACCTGAGCTCCGATCCGATGATATGATAGCACTTTGCTTGTCTTGCTCTGCCTTATCGACCACAAACTTTGCCCTTTCAGCCTCTTGAGCAGCGAGCCACAATTGGAGCCGTGAATTCTTTACCAAAAGTCAGACTCGTTATGGAGAAGTCGTCCAGTGCAATGTTGAAGTTTGAAGATCTCGCCGTTAATATCTTGCGAATTTCTCTACTGACGTCATGCGTCGAATGGGAAACAAGAGAAGTTATTTGAATCATCAAGTGGCAGGAATTAACATAAACGGTAAGAAAAAAGTAAAAGTTCTTTAGGCATTTACGGAATGGTAGTAGCCAAGCATCTTCGTAATCTAAAACAATGGGAGCATAAAATGTTCATATCAATTGGAGAGAGAGAGAGAGAGAGAGAGAGAGAGAGGGGGGGGGGGGGGGGGGGGGGGGAGGGGGAGAGGAGAGAGAGAGAGAGAGAGAGAGAGAGAGAGAGAGAGAGAGAGAGAGAGAGAGAGAGAGAGAGTTCAACCATCTGAAGATCACGGCTGCCAGAAGTGCTCTCGACAAGATGCGGTCGAGCACGTACATCATAAACCTCTCAAACCATGGGGGAGCATAACGTGTGCCCTTCGGGGTACACCTGCACAGTGACCACATGTACAACAATCGTGTGCATATTCATTAAGCACGCAGTTCGAAAACTTGTATTGGGCAATAGGGGACATGAAACATACATATGGTATCCACTCAACACATGTGGTGACAATAATGAAGGGAGATTTGTAAATTCAAGTTAAAAGGAAACACCTTTTCTTTGATCCCTCCTATACGGTTGAAAACAATGGCACAGTGATCGCCCTGAACATTGTAGAGACTGTTGCCCAAACCATAAGCACCGAGCCCAAGCACAGGCACCAACTGCACCACCACCACCAGGCATCTTTGGAACCTTTACGTCACGTTCATCTTCGAAGAAACTTCATAAGACCAAATGATAATGTTCTTAAAATACGTTGTTCCGTCAAATTAAAAGAAATGTCTTCGATCAAAAACCGCTGAAGCACATTTAAATCTCAATCTCCGTAGTCCAGATCGAAAGTTCGCAACCGAATTACAGAGTAAAGAACATTGAAATCCGAACAAACACAAGATCAATTGGCCAGCTACGACCTGTTACGTTAAGAAACCATCTGAAATGACTATCGACATCACAGAGCTGATGCAAAAACAGAGACCAAAGGAAAAAATGAGCTGATCTTAGCTTACCTTCAACCTAAAAATGAGCAGCTAAAAGATATTGGAGGAGGAGAAGCAGCAGAAAAAAGATGAGTAAGGGCTTAGCAGTGAACTGTGAGGTTTTTCTTTCCTTCCTCTTTGTTCTTCGGATTTCTGTTTAATTTTCACTTACTTTTCCGCCACGAAAATTCTTTTTACCCTATTTTCTTAATTATGGGCCCAAACGTCCCAAATCCACATCGGCCCTCCAATTCAGCCCATCAGGTTAACGGGTCGGATTTCAAATACTCTCAAACATCAATTTCATAATTTAATTGCAACTAGTAGTACACATGCGTGTGTGCTATGTAATATTAGGTATTTGAACAAATTTTGAAAAAATTTGAAAAATAAGAATATTGTGTAAGTGGTGGTTATATTTTTAATTAGTTTGATTTATAATTTATTTTTTTATTATTTTGAAGTGGTTCTAGTAATTATTAAATTTAGAAAAATTATAATTGCCTAATTGATACCGAGAGATGGCACGGCCGTTTATTACACTGACAAACTAACTAAACAAGTGGATTAAAAACTTGCCCAATAAATAAGATCAAACCACTGACATCCTCCCTCACCACAAACAAGAACGGATGATTGGCGACGAAGTCGACGCTTACATCAGGCGCCCTAAACGCCGGACACCCAGGCGCCAACATCACCGTGGCGGCGGCAGCTTCCGTACCTTCTTCGTTGACCTCTACGCACGCCTTATGAAATATATTCGCCACGTATATTTCTTGCCCTATATTCGAATCAACCATCTCCGTGAGCCCACCTCCAAGGGTGAGCCCTATCCCACCAAGAACCTCAGAAACATCGAACCCAAAATCAATCTTAAACTTGGGGACAAGAAATTTGCCGACCTTAACTTTCTGCCATGGAAGGTGCCTATCGATGAACCCACGCTCAGAGCTCATCTTTTCAATTAGATCGGCCAGCCCATCTCTTGCATCGGGCAAGAAGATGTACATTGAGAACCTGCGACGTATGTCTGCAACTCCTCGCTTGTAAGGAAGACCCAAGACTTTGAATCCTGCGTATGCACGGATGTATTGCTTTTTTTTGCTCGTCATGAATGGGACTCTGAGAATCGTAGCCGTGTCGTCCGAAACGAAAAAGTCTTGCTCTTTAGTCTTCGACGAATCGAAGCCATGGCCCTCGTCCCATTTTCCTTTGAAGTACAGTGCGTTGGCCAAGATTAGCCTAGTGAAAGAGTCGACCGAGCCGTTTGGGAGAAGGTCTTTTATTAGGCCTTTGGTTTCCATTTCGGCCCATGCGTTCACCGTTCTTCTAACCTCGTCAGCCTTTCAGCAAGAAAATAATTAAGACGACAATCAAAGAAGTAACAGTATGTAAAAAAGAAAGATGATGGCGACTGAATACCAAACCTTATTCTGAAAATCAACGCTGCTTGGGTCAGCCTTGTAGTGAGTCTTCGCCGTGTCTTCAAACTGAGGCTTCAGCGTAAGGCTCTTATCCACCCACAGCCCATTCGCAAACGCCAGAGTGGGCCCACCACCTAGGGCCTCTCCGGCGGCTAAGATCGTATTCAGTAGCTTCGACGCCAAGGACTTGACTTCTTCGACTGAGCCCAAATTCATGAACCCTAGCAGGCGTTCTCGGGTGGAGCCTTTTGACCCGACGGCGATTAAGCCCAGAACCAGGTGGATCGACGCCGGCGATTAAGCCCAGAACCACCTGGTGATGTAAATGCTGACTGAAATGTTGAGGCAACACTCGATCTCACACAGAATGCACAACGGATAAAACTCGATATTTAGTGACGAAAAACAAAGAACACGAGATGAGAATTCTGTGCAGTAAGTTAGAAACTTGCTGCGTGCCTCATGGCGAAATTCCACTATTACGATGGATTACAAAAACAACTATCCGTAGATAGTAAAATCAAGCCTAGAAAACTACGAATCGAAAAGATCCTGCAAACGACTACGAAGTACTAAGACTTCTGCACACTGAATACTAGGCTAAACAATAAAAGAACTCTCGAGGTCACTCAAACTCAATGTATGCTTCGCTCTCGTTTTCTCGTGTCTCGCTCGTGTGTTGTAACGGTAAAATGAAGTCTCGTATAAGTACTTCGACTTCTGAACGACTTGGACAACGTCCATACTGCCCACAACGTCCACTACTTTCAATATGGCCGTTGGAAGTTAGCTTGGACTGCCTCAAACGACTTAGTCTTGTCTTGAGCTTCAAGACTCCTATTTTTAGTATGTTGCTTCCTAGTTTCGCTCCTCCTCTCCCACGCTTATTCCACACGGTTTGAACCCTTCAAATCCTTATCTAAGTCCTGCACATTACTAAGGAAAGCCACGAAAATAGGTTAGACAGTTTTCGGGTATGAAAGATAAAACCGAGGGTTGACCAATTCTCAGACAACTATGTTGACGGGAATGTGGTCTTCACATTGTCAACCACAACAATCTCCCCCTTTTTATCTTTCTTCCCAAAACTGTTGCAGAAGTTAGGCGTAACGAAAAACTCCCCCTGAAAGCCACATCTACTCAACCACAAAACGTTAAACAATGGTTAGAGTAAATGCAAACAGAATAGCACTTAAAGCATTCAAAGTACTAAGAACTTAGTACATAGCCATAGGGGTTATGAAGATAAACATCTGCAAAAAAAAAAAAACAAAGTGGTCCATAGGCAACATAAAATCACGCGCACGCAAAATAAAAACACAAGTCAGATAGGCATGCAAAAACAAAAATGCACTAAAAAGTGCGTATGCACAAAAAACGACCTAGACCCAGTATGGTCTAAATCGTTGGACTCTGACTCGTATCAGCACCCGCGTCATTTCCAGCTCCTTCTTGATCCTGTACTCCCCCTGTCTGATTGGCTCCTTATTCTGCTCCCCCTGAATTTCCGCTTACAAAGTCACTCAACCTTGGTCAGGAGTCATGATCTCCGCCATCCATCTGCACAAACACCTTCTCCCCCTTTTTGGGAAGAAAGTAAACCTTAGAGAACTTCTCTCTGAGCAATCGGAAAAGTACTCTTGTCACAGACACTTCAGCGCTTTCTGCAGATTCGATGTTGAGGTAAATGTGGAACCAACATCTGGACCAACATTCTGGGACTCAGAAACAGGTGAGTTTGCCATAGAGAAATCAAAGATAAATTCAAGAAATGGAGATGCAAGACAGAATATAAACCCTTGATTGTATCGAAAATTTCAAAAGCAGTTAGAAAAATTGCAGAGAGGGGAGTTCGACTTATGTAACTAAGGATTGTGTAGTGGGAAGTTATCAAGGTCACTCAAGTCGAAACTGCTACATAGAAGCACCAACGAAAAAAAAAACTGTCCTATCAACCATGTCAAATAAACGTGGAGGCAGTGGACATAAAAAAATAATCGTTGGGTCATTAAACTCACTTAGGCAATTTAAATGATAGAAACGAAATTTGATAATCAACATGCCTAAGTAAAATCGAGCTGAACATGTTATAAGCAGAGGTAACTCACGTGAGCATAAAGAGCACATTAGACCATGTTTCAACCAAAAAATACCAAGTCAAAAATCCAAGTAGGCGCAAGTAAGACTAACCGTTTAGGCGACAATGAGGATCACTTGAGACAAGTGTAACATGCTGTTCTTCGAGAGTTCTAATGCAATTCTGAGAGATATCTAAACTAGACACAGAATAATGACAAATGCAAGACAAAAAGCTAAAGCAAGTAAACGAAAGCACATAAAAAAATAGCAATACCAAATTGACTGTTACATATGCTGCCTCAACATTTGACTCAACATTCTAATTCCGTAATCCTAGACTTTTCTGCTCAACCCTTCTCTAAACCAGTTCCCCTTATTACCCTTTCACCTTATTAGTCTAACCGAAATCATGCACTGCCCTTATACCCTATGCCTCAAGGTTTGGCTTTTTGTCGCATAGTATACATCGTCACCGCGAATGCCGTGTACCTACGGAAACTTATTACCAAGTACCTATATCTAGCAAAGAGTTTATGAGCATGCTTATACGCAACAAGGATTGGCTTTTTGTCGCAAAGAGTACATCGTCACAGCGAATGCCGTGTACCTAGGGACGTATTACCAAGAGCCTATCAAAAAAGGCATCGGGTTCATTTAGGGACCAGTCAAGAAGAGTCAAGTCATTTCACAGGAAAACAGAACAGAGTATTTCATCAAACATTAAAGCAGTAACAATCTAATCTGGCATATGCTATGTTGATCCAAATGTTGGACCAACATTCAAACTGACATGTGCAAACCTATGGATTTCTTTAGGTCCGAGAACCTTTCAGAATCCAATGCCTTCGTGAATATGTCTGCTAACTGATGTTTTGTGTCTATATGTTCAATGCGCACTAACTCTTTCTCTACCATATCTCTCAGAAAATGATGCCTTATATCTATATGCTTCGTGCGTGAGTGCTGGATAGGGTTCTTAGATATGTTGATGGCACTAAGGTTATCACAATACATGAGGACTGAATCGCACTCTAAACCATAGTCACACAACATGCTATTTAACCACATTAACTGTGTACAGCAACTACCCGCAGCAACATACTCAGACTCGGCAGTAGATAAAGACACACAGTTCTGTTTCTTACTATACCATGCAACTAAATTATTACCTAAGAAGAAACAGCCTCCACTTGTGCTCTTGCGATCATCCTCGTCACCTGCCCAGTCCGCATCGCTATAGCCTACAAGACTCAAATTAGTATCTTTCGAGAACCATAATCCTAGGCTACACGATCCACTCACATAACGAAGAATTCGCTTAACCGCATTAAGATGGGACACTTTAGGCTCAGATTGATATCTAGCACATACACATACGCTATACATGATGTCAGGTCTACTAGCAGATAAATATAACAAGCTGCCTATAATTGAGCGATACAATGTTGGGTCAACATTCTGTCCCACATTGTCCTTACTTACCTTTTGTGTAGACCCCATAGGCGTTTTCATTACCTTCGACGTGTCCAATCCAAACTTCTTAACAGTATTCTTTGCATATTTCTCCTGGGACATAAAGATTCCATCGCTGCTCTGCTTAATCTGCAACCCTAAAAAATACGTTAGCTCGCCAATCATGCTCATCTCAAAGGTGGTGTTCATCGCCTGCACAAACTGATCTAACATAGATAGTGAGCTTGAACCAAAAACAATATCATCAACATAAACTTGGGCAATCAAAATATCAGAACCGACCCTTTTAACAAAAAGAGTACGGTCTGCCTCACCTCGTACGAACCCAAATTCAAGTAAAAAAGTGGCTAACCTAGCGTACCAAGCTCGGGGCGCTTGCTTCAATCCATACAAGGCTTTCTGCAGCTTAAAAACATGGTTAGGATAATGGGGGTCTTCGAATCCCTTAGGTTGTTCGACATATATTTCCTTATCAATGTACCCATTCAAAAAAGCACCCATAACATCCATTTGATGTAAAGTGATGTTAAGATAACATGCAATAGCTAACAAAAGCCTAATCGATTCTAACCTAGCAACATGAGCAAACGTTTCATCAAAATCTATCCCTTCTACTTGCGTATAACCCTGAGCTACTAAACGTGCCTTGTTTCTAACTACTCTACCATGCTCATCCGACTTATTCTTAAAAATCCACTTAGTACCTATGACATTAATGTCATTAGGTCGTGGTACTAAAGTCCAAACTTGGTTCTTTTCAAACTGCAAAAGTTCCTCTTGCATGGCATTAATCCAATAATTATCCTTGAGAGCTTCAAGGACATTCTTAGGTTCTACCTCAGAAACAAAGCAAATAAAACGTACCTCAGCGTATACCGAATTCATGCATACGTTTCTTAACATAGACTTATAGTCTTTGCGTGGCTTGTCTCTCGTCTTCCTTCCTTCATTCACGTCACCAATGATGAGGTCAGTGGGATGATCCTTCTGTATCTTTGCTGGCGGATCTCTTCGCACTTCGCTGGGTCCAGCCTCTGCATCGTTCTGTTCAGGTTCAGTTGCTGAGTCAGATGCTGGCTCAACATTTTCCTCCACATTTTCCTCTGTTTCATCAACAGCTTTGCTAAGGTCTATAATAACAACTTGTGGAGCATTTCTGCTGAGGTCAGTAGCATCATCAAATACAATGTTCACAGATTCCTGAACAGACTTCAAGCGCAAGTTATATACACGATACGCACGGCTATTAGACGAATAACCTAAAAAGATGCACTTATCACTTTTCGAGTCAAACTTGGTCAGATATTCACGGTCATTAAGCATATAACAATTGCATCCAAACACATGAAAATACTTAACCGTAGGCTTTTTCCCATTCAACAATTCATAAGACGTTTTCTTAGTACCATGCCTAAAAAACACACGATTCGAAATATGACATGCCGTATGCAATGCTTCAGCCCAAAAACGCTTAGAAATATTCCTAGAATGCAACATAACACGAGCCATTTCTTGCAAAGTCCTATTCTTTCTTTCGGCCACCCCATTTTGTTGGGGCGTCTTAGGAGATGCAAACTCATGTATGATGCCTTTCTTATCACAAAACTCATTGAATGACTGATTATCAAACTCCCTACCATGATCTGATCTAATGCGAAAAATAGGAGCACAAAAATTATTCTTTACCATGGCACAGAAAGTTTTAAAGAAATCAAATGATTCTGATTTTTCCCTAAGAAAATAAATCCATGCATATCTAGAAAAGTCATCCACGAGCACATAGGCATATTTCCTACCACCAATGCTATCTACTTCCATCGGACCCATCAAATCCATATGTATCAACTGAAAACAGTGGGCAGTTTTGAAATGTTGAGCAGATTGTGGATCAACATTATGACTGGCATGCACTTGCTTACCTTTCAAGCATGACTCGTATACAACCTTACCAAACTCCTTTAGTTTAGGGATGCCTCTGATTGCTTCGTGTTTGATAAGCTGCTCCAAAGTTCGGTAATTGACGTGCCCTAGTTTGTGATGCCAAAGAACCACCTCATCTTCGGCCTTTGATAGTTGGCATACGTCCTTCGAGTTGGATTTGTCGCCGACTAAGTAGCAATTATCACTTGACCTTTTACCTGCCATCACTCGAACACAATTGCTGTTAAATACCTCACAACATTCTTTATTAAAACGTACCTCAAGGTCGTCATCACAAAGCTGGATTATGCTTATAAAATTCGCCACAAGACCTTCGACATGTAGAACATTGCTTAGTCTAGGAAAGTCGGCCACATTTAATTTGCCAAGGCCTAAAATCCGTCCCTTAGCTCCTCCTCCAAACGTCACAGATCCGCTGCTTAAAGGCGTATAATCGCTTAGAAACTCCTTGGTACCCGTCATATGTCGAGAACACCCGCTATCGAAGTACCAAGAACCTGTCACGTTAGCTCGCAAGGAGGTATATACAACATTGCATTTATGAACAGATTTCTGTACCCAAACTTTCTTAGATGATAAAACAGTATTTGAACTATCAGAATTTGAAGGTGAGCCAGCCGAAATCTCTCCATTCATTCCTTCCAACACAGATTTCTCAATGTTGAGCGAAATGTTGGACAACATTTCAGCCGACATCGATTTCTTCGCAGAAATCTCCCCCTTCAACTTCCAACAAAACGGTTTGATATGACCAGATTGCATGCAATGATGACATTTAAATGATCTATCCTTAGTATCAACAGAAGCATGCTTAGAACTCTTCTTTAACGAAGTCTTAACATCACTCGGGGCATGAGATTTTTCCTTCACAAAAACGATCTTATTCTGAGCATGAGTAGCGGGTATTGGAGCTTCAATTGTAGGCTCAGCAGTGTAACCAAGTCCCTGTTTATCAACGAAATTAAGAGACAATACCTCTTCAAGTGAGAATCTGCCTTTGTTCAACTTCGTAAAGGTTTCGTCAGCCTCATCGACTCGCTTCTGTAGCTGGTCGATCTCCTTGTCCTTTCGCGTCAAAACAGCTTCCATTTTGTTCATACCTTCAAGTAGTCCTTCGATCACCTTTTCGTTCTTTTCATTCTCCTCGGACAGAACTTTCACGGCAGCTTTGAGTTGCGCATTTTTTGCCTTCTCTATTTCTAATTGTGTGGAAATTTGCTTCAAGGCTGCACAATCATCAGTACCTAAATCTGCATCATCAGAACTTGAAAACCCATCAAAACAGTTTGTGTCATCATAATCGAAAAGAATCTGTTTTTCAGATGCTGAGACTGATGTTGGTTCAACATCCAGATCAACATCTGTTACCGCAGTGAATCCATTCTGTTGATCTTCATCGTCTTCGCAGTCTGAAAAGGAGTGGATGGTTACTGATGATGTTTTTGGTGGCTCCCCATCATCTTCATCGTCAGAAAGCTCCACCCAAAACGATTTCCCTCTTTTGCGAAGTGTGTTTGCACACTCGTTAGCATAGTGACCCCAGCCCGTACATGTATGGCATCTAACTGAATCATAATCAATATTCTTCTTTCCATCTGGTTTACGCTTGAAGAACGACGGAGCAGAAGAGGGTTGAGTTTTGACATTCTGCCCCTTCCTAAATGTTGGACCAACTGTCGGGCCAGCATTCCTCTCAGCATTCTTCTTCTTGAGAAACTTTGCGAAATTCTTCACCAGCATGGCCGAATTTTCCTCATTGTCAGATTCATCCTCAGTTTGAACTTTGGATGGTTGACTGACCAATGCAAGACTTTTGCCGCGTGATGCCCTCTTTTGTACGTCAAGGTTGGTCTCGTAGTTCTTCATGATGTTCATCAACGTGTTGAACTCCATGTTGGCCAAGTTATGAGCTTCCTCGACCGCTGCTACCTTCACATTAAATTTCTCAGTTAGAGTACGAATGGCTTTAGAATTAAGTACCTTATTTGCGATCGGGTCTCCAAGGCTGGCGCACTCGCTCGAGATCGTCAAAAGCTTCCCGAAATACGTGGTGATATCTTCATCCTCCGTCATCCTAATGTTCTCGAACTGATTGTGGAGAATGCGCAATTTGGTTTCCTTCACACTTGCGTCACCTTCACAATATCTTTGAAGCAGATCCCATGCGTTATTCGCCGTCGTGCAGTTTTGGATGATCTTGAACATGAATATGTCCACTGATGAGAAGATGGCGTTGAGCGCTTTGTCGTTGAACTCAGCTGCGTTACGCTCGGCCACCGTCCATTGTTCGACCGGCTTGTCGACGACTTCTCCATCAGCGTCAGGAGCAGTCCGAGGTGGGGTATAACCGTTGAGGACAGATTCCCATGCTCGCACATCTATGGATTTGATACACTGGCAGACACGAACCTTCCAGTAGGCGTAATTCGTGCCGTCTAAAACTGGGACTTTGCCGATGTAGTTTGAACTCGTAACATCCATTGTAGAGGATTTCAACGCTTAGTCACGTCAAGCGTAGGCTCTGATACCACTTTGATGGTGGGACGGTCCCGAATGGATGTAAAACACTAAATACGAAACTGGTGATGTAAATGCTGACTGAAATGTTGAGGCAACACTCGATCTCACACAGAATGCACAACGGATAAAACTCGATATTTAGTGACGAAAAACAAAGAACACGAGATGAGAATTCTGTGCAGCAAGTTAGAAACTTGCTGCGTGCCTCATGGCGAAATTCCACTATTACGATGGATTACAAAAACAACTATCCGTAGATAGTAAAATCAAGCCTAGAAAACTACGAATCGAAAAGATCCTGCAAACGACTACGAAGTACTAAGACTTCTGCACACTGAATACTAGGCTAAACAATAAAAGAACTCTCGAGGTCACTCAAACTCAATGTATGCTTCGCTCTCGTTTTCTCGTGTCTCGCTCGTGTGTTGTAACGGTAAAATGAAGTCTCGTATAAGTACTTCGACTTCTGAACGACTTGGACAACGTCCATACTGCCCACAACGTCCACTACTTTCAATATGGCCGTTGGAAGTTAGCTTGGACTGCCTCAAACGACTTAGTCTTGTCTTGAGCTTCAAGACTCCTATTTTTAGTATGTTGCTTCCTAGTTTCGCTCCTCCTCTCCCACGCTTATTCCACACGGTTTGAACCCTTCAAATCCTTATCTAAGTCCTGCACATTACTAAGGAAAGCCACGAAAATAGGTTAGACAGTTTTCGGGTATGAAAGATAAAACCGAGGGTTGACCAATTCTCAGACAACTATGTTGACGGGAATGTGGTCTCCACATTGTCAACCACAACACACTCATTACGGAAGTCATTTGAAAGGCAACAAAAATATCGGCCATGATAGTTTCGATTAGGCTTTATAGGAATCCAATTTTATAGTGTACCTATTCTTCATATTAGTTTTTTATATAATTTACTTAGTTTATTTATCAGTGTGATGTTTTAAAATTTATATTATAATTGGATGCAAACGAAGTATCTTCCTTATGTCTAGAAAGTCAGTTATTATGATTAATTTGCATCATAGCACTATTTTTTTAAAGTATAATTAAGTTGTATAATTGACCCAAAATAATTATAGATAATGTTACCCGCACAAGCAAAAAACTAGTATATAAAAAGCAGAAGGGGAAATACATGGTAGAAAAAAATGGAGGGTTACGTTGTTCGGTATTTGGACTATGAAGAAGACGTTGGGTGTTTTCTCCTTCAATTCAGCCAATGAGTTACCGGGTTAACGGGTCGGATTCTAATCTACTCTCTCAAAACTTCGATTTCATAATTTTTAGCAAAGAGAACAATGGCAATGGCTGCCATTTATTACACTTGACAAACTAACTAAACAAGTGGATTAAAAACCTGCCCAACGAATAAGATCAGACCACTGACTTCCTCCCTCACCACAAACAAGAAAGGATGATCGGCGACAAAGTCGACGCTTTCCTCGGGCTCAATGAACGCCGAACACCCACACAAAATGCCCGCCGTGGCGGCGGCGGCTTCCGTACCTTCCTCGTTGACCTCTACGCACGCCTTATGAAATACATTCGGCACATATATTTCTTGCCCTATATTCGAATCCACCATCTCCGTGAGCCCACCTCCGAGGGTGAGCCCTAGCCCACCAAGAACCTCGGAAACATCAAACGCAAAATTAATCTTAAACTTGGGGACAAGAAATTTGCCGACCTTAACTTTCTGCCATGGAAGGTGCCTATCGATGAACCCACGCTCAGAGCTCATCTTTTCAATTAGATCGGCCAGCCCATCTCTTGCATCGGGCAAGAAGATGTACATTGAGAACCTGCGACGTATGTCTGCAACTCCTCGCTTGTAAGGAAGACCCAAGACTTTGAATCCTGCGTATGCACGGATGTATTGCTTTTTTTTGCTCGTCATGAATGGGACTCTGAGAATCGTAGCCGTGTCGTCCGAAACGAAAAAGTCTTGCTCTTTAGTCTTCGACGAATCGAAGCCATGGCCCTCGTCCCATTTTCCTTTGAAGTACAGTGCGTTGGCCAAGATTAGCCTAGTGAAAGAGTCGACCGAGCCGTTTGGGAGAAGGTCTTTTATTAGGCCTTTGGTTTCCATTTCGGCCCATGCGTTCACCGTTCTTCTAACCTCGTCAGCCTTTCAGCAAGAAAATAATTAAGACGACAATCAAAGAAGTAACAGTATGTAAAAAAGAAAGATGATGGCGAGTGGAATACCAAACCTTATTCTGAAAGTCAACGCTGCTTGGGTCAGCCTTGTAGTGAGTCTTCGCCGTGTCTTCAAACTGAGGCTTCAGCGTAAGGCTCTTATCCACCCACAGCCCATTCGCAAACGCCAGGGTAGGCCCACCACCTAGGGCCTCGCCGCCGCCGTCGGCGGCTAAGATCGTATGCACTAGCTTCGACGCCAAGGACTTGACTTCTTCGACTGAGCCCAAATTCATGAACCCTAGCAGGCGTTGTTCTTGGGTGGAGCCTTTTGACCCGACGGCGATTAAGCCCAGAACCAGGTGGATCGACGCCGGCGAGAGAACGACGTTTGCATGACGAGCCTTGGCGGTGATGACGTGGCGGGCTAGCGTTAGGGCTGTGCTGCTTAGGTCGATCTTAGGTTGTCTCGTGTGCGCCATGTCTTGGGTGTACGAATAGAGAGCTTATGGTGACTGGTTAGGTCGATCTTAGGTATATATATTTATAGTACTGCACATTAATAATAGCAGGTGAAGACCGCTTCCTTTTCACGCCACGCGGTATATACTATATAATAATAGGGAAATTATACTTATTTACTAAATAAAAACCCTATTATTGGAAAAAGTAAAGCATTGACGTTTTTCATTAACTATCAACGAATCTTTCCTCTATATTTATGGCTTATATTCTCTCCTTAATTATATGCCTATTCATAATAGGGTAGTACATTTAATACGTATTTGTAAATGGAAAATAAATTCTAAAATTTCCTCAAAATATCGTGCAATATATTGCTCTACTCTACCTTTGTGGTTAAAAATTGTGGAGATATTAAAAAAGAAAATGGTTTCAATGCTCCGAAGGTTCCAATGGTTCCAAAATATCGTGCAATATATTGCTCTACCTTTTCAATGATAAATTGAAAAATACATACAATATACGCACAAGATAACTTTAATCCCTATGTTAGTTTACTTGATTTCTTTTGTGCGTTTGTTGTCTTTCGTGTATTATTGAATAGTAATATTAGTTAACGTATAGAAACAAGAAAGTATAAGACAATAAAAAGTTTTTTTTTTTTCAAATCTTTTCGTTATACAAACGGAATATTTTGTGGCATGTTGTTTGCAATATTACACGAAAATATTAATATGATAGTACTATTTGAATTAAAATAAAATATATTAATATGCGTTTCCGTCTTCTCTCTCCTGTTTTAAAACTCATACATGCGTTGAATGAGATATCCGAAAAGATGTGTTTGATGTTTTAAAAATTACAATATATACCCTTTTCTTATTTTAATTATTAAAGTACCCATATAAAAAATAAAAAATAAATAAAATTATATAAAAGGACTCCTGTGATTATTAATTTTTTCTATGTTTTTTATATGAAAAAATATTGAGTTCACTATTAATTTTGTGACATTATTTTTTCTAATCGAATTAAAATAACAATGTGGTTTAATTTGTAAAGCTGCAAATTAAATGGATAATATTAAAAAATTGAGGTTGAAGAGAATACAATAATGGTCTTTTGAGTTTGAGAATTGGTCTGCTGGTTGGAGAAGAATTACTGTATTTTGAGTTTGAGAATGGGATTGAGTTTGAGAATGAGTTTTCCGATTGGAGATGGTCTTAATAAGTCGTTTTTATTTTGTTTATAGATGTAGAGAAAGTCTGATTGATCAATTGATACTGATCAATTAACGGTTTATCATAACCCTCACCCTTAATATAACAGAATAGATAATTCGATTGTCAAAGTGATTGCTAAGGGAAGAAGTAATTTATATATATATATATATATATATATATATATAGAGGTTTGCTATGGTGCCCACCTACCGTGAGCAACCACCGTGAGCACCATAAGCAAATCTCTCAATTTTTGCTTTATTTTGATTCCCAACACCACCAACACCTCCGTAGATCCTCTCATATCCATTCCTAACATAAATCGCCATCAACAAGACGTCAATTTTTAAGAAAATCATCACATCAGTACGTCGTCCACATGTGAATAATAAATAATGAATTTTCTTAAAAATTAACGTCTTGTTGATGGCGATTTATGTTAGGAATGGATATGAGAGGATCTACGGAGGTGTTGGTGGTGTTGGGAATCAAAATAAAGCAAAAAATTGAGAGATTTTCTTATGGTGCTCACGGTGGTTGCTCACGGTAGGTGGGCACCATAGCAAACCTCTATATATATATATATATATATATATATATATATATATATATATATATATATATGAGAAAATATTGCTAATAGAATTCAAGTCTAACAACATAGAGAAATGACTTATATGTTGTTTAATTAAACAAGACAAAACTTATATTGTAAATTTCATTAGTTACGTGTGTAATATATAATTATTATTAAATAAACTATAAATAATTCAGCAAGGAACGCTGAAAGCTGAAATCGATGTGCAATTACTCAGTTAATACTTATTAAAATATGACAAGTTTAATTTTAATGAGTTACAATGTAGGGAAAAAATATTTTTTGGCTAAGAGAAAAATAAATTCACTATCTTTAAGGAAATTATGTCATTTGTTAGGGGGTGCAAATAACATTTTTCATTTATAAGGGGTGTCAGTAGTAGCACCTTAATAATAATAATCCATCCTATTGGTTTTTTTCTAAAAATAAACTCAACATTAGTTATTTAAGAATAAATCCAACTATAATATGTATCTTCTCAAATTAGACCCATGTTTTATTTATAATCGTTGCAGTTTTTGAGGGAATTTTTTTGTGATTTTTTTGTTTTGATAAGTTACCTATTATAGTTGAGTTTATTCATAAATAACTTAAAGTTCGGTTTATTTTGTGAAAGAAAATCAATAGGATGGATTATTTATACCAAAATGTTCCTAAACTATAATAACATTATAATGCTACTAGAGGAAGACTTTACCTATATAAAGTCGTCACTTGAAGTATTGTAAGTTGTAGCACACCAAAGCAAAAGTAAGAAAGAAACACAAAACAAATAAGAGAGAAATGGATGTTTGCAAAAATATAGGATCTGTTCAGTATTTGCTTCGACTAAAAAGAGAGATAGTGAGTGTTTTCTCCTTTATAATTGAGATGTTGTGATTGTGACCCCAGCTTTTACCTCATTAATAAAATTAAATTTCTACCTCGCCCGTAGTTTTTTACCCCGATTCAAAAAAGGATTTTTTGCGTAATTCCCGTGTTTCATTTATCCTTACAGTCAATTTCAATATCGTTACCATGAATATTGTCGGCAACTACAACAACGTTACATGTCCTATGAAGAAACGTATCGTGCATTAAAATATGCGAGAGTTGCGAGTTCTATGATTGCGAGTTATATTGAGTATCGCCTTAAGAGTGGATCGAAGTGATTATTGATCGATTGTGTTTGCGTTTGTAGATACGAGGTTGAGTTTGAGAGTTTTTGTGAAGAGGCAATTACGTGAGTTTATAGTTGCATTTCCTTTTGTGTTATCAGTTTTTTCCTTTTCTTAAAGTCGTGCGTGCATATGTCATTCATTCCAAGTTAAATTGCTTGTTTTGTTCAGATACTAGAAGTAGTTGAGTTTGGGACTGATATATCTATAATTGAGGACTGAGGGTGAGTAAAAAACTGCTTTTTGGTGTATCTACTAGTCAATCAGAAATTTTCTTAAATTAAATGGTGACATAAAATAAAAAATAAATATTAGTCTTTCAAACTGTATACATATAATCGTCAATAGAAAATAAAATTTTCTTAAATGTAAGGTGTGCAACATATATTAGTATACATCAATAATTTGCCCCGTTAAGGTAATCGCACTTCAAGCTGAACTGTCGAGATAAAAAAAGATGTCGATTGTGTTAGGATAGTTGTTATTTAGTAAAAGTAATATACTAATCATAATGTAATGTCAATATATCGTCAATCTCACTTCAAACCGAAATGTCGAGATAAAAAAAGATGTCGATGGTTTAGGGTAGTTGCTACTTGTTAATTAGTAAAAGAAATATACTAATCAATTCATAATGTAATGTCAATATAATCGTCAATGTGACTGTTATTCCTACTTTCTTTTTACGAGGCAAAACTGAGAGCAATAACAACATAGTATCTTCCCATGGACGGTAGATCGTAAAGTGACGTGGCACTTTCCGGGACAGATTTTTTATTTCAAGCTAACTGTAAATGACGAAAACGTCCTTTAATTAGCGGTTTCTCAAGTCGTTTTCGGAGGGTAATAATTGTCATTACAAATATAGCACGTGAATCATGAGCTAAGATTACCATTCATTTCAATGATTATCTTCCTCGGCCGAGCCCACAAAACTTCTATGCAAGTTGAATGAAGCGTAGGTAGAGAAAAAAAAGAGGGCACCTTTTGGCCTTTGCTCGCCCTATAAATACGCCCTCTTTCGCTCCTACATTTTCTGTCGCTCTCCAATGCGTCTGCTCAGCTGGTGCGCAGGTATCGCATTGTTCTTGTGTTTGATTAATTTAGATTTTGTTTCCTTTTCTGTTTGCCCCTTTCTGATTCTTTGTCGCATTGCCCAGCTTTGTCTTTCCTTCCTTATACTGAGTTAATTTAATGTCTCTTCGAGAACTTGGTTGTGTTCCTCTTCATGGGCTTTCGCGTTTCGCTTGTCTTAATTAATGGGAAATCTAGGATTTTGTGATGGAAATTGATTTTCTTTTTTCCCTTTAGGGTTTATGATTTTGAATGCGCTATTGTTTTGTGTCCCTCTCGATTGATGTGTTGGGGTATGAGATTATTACTTTTGCCTGCAGATGATTAGATGTTACAAAGTCTTGCAAAAAAGGTTTGAGTTTGTCGAGGCTGAAGATTCTCATGAATCCTCATATTCACTCACATATGATTTTGAAAAACACTTCTTTGATATGCAGAGAGCTTGGTATGACGATTTTAGGTTAGAACAGAACAACAAATTCTCGAGCTGTTGATCCATATCGATTATCGAGTGTGACGGTTTTCTTTTCCGGGAAAACATGGAATTCGTAGCTGTTAGAACTTCAGAGTTCAGAGAAAAGAGACCTCTTGACAAAAAGCCACCTCCAATGAAAGAACACAAAAGGCCAGCTGAGTATAGCTGCACTAGCGTTTGTGTATTCGTCAATCATGGTAGAATGTCTTTTTTCAGATACAATCCTCGGAATTTTCGGTCTGGAAGTTCTTACAACATTGTTCTGATGCGAATCTTTTTTTCACGTTCGACATTATTTGCAGCTGCGATTGCGTGGAATGAAGGTAGGAGAAAGTGGATTGGAGATGCAAATCAGAAGCCAAAGAGAGTGCCCAAGGATCCAATTATAAGGTACAATTGAGTTCCTTGCTATTTGATCAGATTCTCCATTCGACGAATCAATGCAATATTTTCCGTGGCTTTTTGTTTTTCCCCCTGACAAGTCTTTCGATGATTTCGCTTCCTCATTTTTTTTTGAAATTGCACTTTTTCCATGACTACTTGCAGTTGGTCCATGGCTTACGAAGATTTACTCTCGACCAACGATGCTTTCGCAGAGAGAATCCCTTTGACCGTAAGTATTATTTGTTTCCATATTTAGAGATAAAATCTCGGCGAACTCAATATTATCCAAATTTATGTACTTTTTGCAGGAGATGGTCGACTTTTTAGTAGATATATGGCACGACGAGGGGCTTTACGACTAAATGGTTCGTTCCACAACTGTGGGGAGTTCTAAAATAAGACCAAGAAAAAGGAAAACACGCCCAAAAAGAAAGTTAGTACTAAATCTGGGCCTTGTCGAACAACACAAGGATCACACTGAAGGCGAACATAAATTGTAACTATAGCAGTAGTAGTGAAAGTTATTGTCTCAAGTTATAATCATGTTGCTAGGAAAAGGTAAATTAAGGAACACATGCTTTGCCTTTTTAAACTTGAAGATCCTCTTCTCTGTGTTAAATTAACTCTTCCGATTGGGGAGCGAATCGTCAAAAACGGAAGTTGGAGGTAATTTCCGTAAGGATAGATCCGTGTGGAGATACGCAATGCATGCGACGAACAAAAAGAAAAACGCAGAGACTAGCATCAACGGTTCAGCGAGCATAAATAACGGGTTGAACTTGTAGTGAACCTGGAGAAAAAAAAGTAGCACAAAAGTTGGTAAATATAATTTACTATCGACAAATCACTCGAAGAAACACGGAGACAAAAATTAAAAAGTTACCTGGAAAGAAATGTTGTGCTCGGGGACTACGTTGTTCTTCTCCAGGACTAACACAGTCCTTCCCACCAAATCAAGATACGAATATTTTTTCTGTAGTTTCAATGGGAGGCTAATAATACTTAATCACGAGGCATCATAATCAAGCTCTCGTAGTTTCGAGAAATATACAAAAACTATAAATATTAACAAAAAAAGGAACCAAACATAAAGAATTACTCCACTAGCTCTGTTATAACGTACTTGATGTAATTAATACAAAACAGATATGCTTCTTGTTGATTGAGATTTAAGATGAGAAGTTAGATGATTCTTGAATGGGATTACCTGGAAACTCTGTTCGACAGCAAAAGGAACTTTTATGGAAGGATCCTTAGATCCCTCAGGAAGAATAACCTAAAGAGATATCATTGTTATTGTGTCAGTGACCAGTTGAGATCTTATGAAAAAAAAAAAAAAATATAAAATAAAACAAGTTGATGTCCATAATGGACTGTAGGGCACGAAGAAGTGTACTTTCATGGTTAACTTGTCCACCACCGTATCAGAAAGAGGGCATCCAAAACTGTAATTTAGGTAACGTTCGCCGGCAGCTGACTCAAAAAGGTAATCTTGCAATGGCACTCCATATCCAATGACAAATGTTGCTTTCCAGCCCCCAAATAAAGGATATCGAGGTTCTATCAACATTTCCGACTGTATGTAGAACAGATAAAACAAAGATATTATCCGTTAGTATTGTACACAAGCACAGCCATATCAAATACTTATGATAAGGGCCACTCTCATGTGTACCTTCTTATAATTCGTGCGCAAATGGGATGTTGATATATTCCCTATGCCATCCCTGTAGTAGACAGAATGAACTCGTGGAGGAAGCTCAGCAATAAGGTGCTTAAAAGAAGAGGAACTTCCGGAACCAGCCCTTGACTGATACTCAAGCCTGCAGAAATAAAGCCCGACATGGATAAAATTGCAGAAAAATGCCAGTAAATACGATTCATCGTAAAAAAAAACTGGTCGACAAGCCTTGAGAATACGCCTTTGTGTTTGGCACCAGCATGAGCCAACTTGTAGTTCTCCGTAACCTGAATACTCCCCCAGTGGGATATTTCTATCTCACGCTCAAGCTCCTCGACAACGGCGAACGGGTTATTATTTTCAAAGTGGATTATGATAGGGGAGTAAGAATATGGACTACGGTCCTCATAAGGACCATATCTCAGTTCGGTACCAGCACGATTGGTGGGCTCGACTTGACTGAACGATTCGACTTTCTTACTTGGCACCTTAACCACAGTAGCTTGCTCTTTGACAACGTACGGTGAGAGTATTATCGCACTGTCGTGATAGTATACCAACTGAGACTCTGACTGGCTTATCTCCGCGGGGAAGGGCTCGAGGGAATGCGTCAAGACGTAGAATAACTCAATAGTAGCAGTTGCGCCCTTTGCTAGAGGGTTGAGCAGCGATACAGCGTAGTATTTCGTTCCATTTGGCCCGTTCGGTCGGTTGCTTGGGTTGACCTCAAGAGGAACGTACGATTTCTGCTTCTTCTTATTCCCAGAAGCTAAAGCAGCTTTAACAATTGCCAAACGGTCGAACTGCGTAGGTGGGAATGCGACAAGAACTTCAGAAGCTGGAGTGTCCTCGGTGTTTTCGACCTATTGTCGAATAAGAAAGCACCATATTTACGCATCCACGAGAATATTACACCTTCAACTCTGAATATAAAACCACAAGGAAAGAACATATATGCATTGTGAATCAAGAAAATTCCAAAAGACTGCAATCGCGCAATCCAATTAAAATTCTAAAAATAGAAAAAGAAATCGACCCAGCAAGCAGCTAAAATACAACACATACATGGAGCTGGGATCAAAGATGAGTTGAGAAAATAGAACTACCTTCAGCGTCAGATAAACCCTAACGATATGCGACGTCACATCAATCTGCACCAATGGACAATCAGCGACGCGGATCGGTTACTAACAAGTATTAAGAACACATACGAAAAAAAAAAAAATCAACGACGAGAAATGGAAATAGCGGTGGGGAATATCTATTACTTGGCGCTCGGCGTGGAGGACGTGGAGTCCACCAGGCTGCGATTGCGAAGAAGTCGTCGTAGCGATCGACAGTAGGCTTAACGCCAACATAGAAAGAATCGCAGCTGCTGCCATTGTTTTCGCCGCGAGGCGTAGCTCTCTTGTCCAAGTACTCAGTATAACGAGCAGCTACTGTGGAAAGTGTACGGTCACGTGTGTGTTAATAACATTATTAGTTTTTAACCAAATAAAACAAAAAGTAAAAGCATTATCAGATTGGGCTGGACTGGTATGGGCTGGGCTGGGCGGATGAATTGAAAAAGTACATATATATATATATTGACTTATTATTATCGAAGATTGCATGCACAATTTTTTTATTGCATCTCCCACTTCACTTCTTGAAACATGTTTGCTTTTTACCACAATGCAATCGAGTTCGTTTACAATTTTGTACTGCTTGATAATTATGGTTGATTGGTTTTAATACATTGACTTGGCAAATAATGAGTAAATAATAAAGAAAAATAAAAATGCAAAGAGGGCATGTAGCTTATCATCAGCCATGCATGGAATGTGCAGAACATGGTTTTTACAACTGATTGTACTTTTTCTTCCTTTATTTCCCTTGGCTATATAGCTTATTAGGTGCATGTGCTTCTCCATGTGCATTCTTCTTTTTCCTCTTCAATTCATGGCCCATACCCCACATTCACATGTGCCCCTCCTTCAATCGAAATTACACTAATGTCCACCATCTTTTCTTTCTTTTCTTCATCATTTATTTCCTTTTTTTCTCAAATGCTCGTCCCTGTGAATCTTAATTTTTGGATGAATATTTCGGGGGTATTATGGTCAAATCGTTATTTAGGGGTCCCCGAGACTCGCATGTGCCATAGTAGAGCATTGTTCCCGCTAGAAGTTATGTGACGCCTTTATTTCGAAGAAGTGAGATTTTATTATATTCACCACTTCTTAGGTCTTTTCCCCTCGAAAGTACGAAAATACCCCCGATAGCTGTCACAATATCATCAAACGAACGTAGAAGGGTACGTTTATCTCCAACACAATCACGTGTGTGGGTAATAAATGCAAACAAACAAATCAACAATGGCACTTTCGTAATTTACCCCTCTCATCTCTGCCTTACTTATAACACCGCCCACCATAACGCCATTTCACGACCAACACCGTTACGGCGTTATTACATAATAGTAAATTAGCAAATGGGTTCGAAGCGGAGGAACGCCGTACCCGCCGCACGGCTGAGGAATAAGCCGTCGTCGACGACGTCATGCAGCAGCGGCAGCCACCACTGCCACCGCCGCCGTCGCAAGACGCGCGGCCCGTCGGTTTCAGACAAGCTCGAAGCGCTCAGAGAGCTCATACCCACGCGACAGCAAGGCGACGACGACGGCGGCGGCGGAGAGGTGGTAAAGGCAGACGTGCTCTACGGAGAGACGGCGGAGTACATAGTTCGTTTGAAGGCTCAAGTTGTTGTTCTGCAGAGGCTGGTCGAATATTACGGCGGCGGCGCGTCGTCTGAGGATAATAATGATAACGTCGTCGGCGATCAAGAAACTCTTGATTTAGATGCTTCTGTATAGAGATGATGGTCAACGATGAAGCTATCTGAGTGAGCTTCTTTTTTTTTTTAATTTATTTTTTGTTTAAAATCAAGGAAAGGGAAGATAGTGAGAACATGGGAAAGAGAAGAACGGCCGAATAATTATGCATCGATGTTATTTTATTTCCAATTTTTTTATGATTATTTGTTTGTTTTA
Source organism: Craterostigma plantagineum (assembly GCA_027422505.1). Lineage (NCBI taxonomy): Eukaryota > Viridiplantae > Streptophyta > Magnoliopsida > Lamiales > Linderniaceae > Craterostigma > Craterostigma plantagineum. Next base: position 312,382 of record JAPQWV010000582.1, on the reverse strand, counting down.
CTCAGATTTTTTTTTTTTCTTTGGGCGTAATATAATCTTTATCCGTTTGAGTTCTTTTTTTTTTTTTTGCGAATTGTTACAGATTAATTAAATGTGAGAATTATTACATTGATTAGTTCCAAAACCAAATTTGATATGTATTATTAGCTTCAAATTGAGCATATATAACTCGGCAATTATTTTAAACTGAGTAAAGTTCGCGACTTTTTTTAATCTGCAAATTACCCTTTACATAAAGAATTGGTCCCAAGTTCAAAACTAATAAATCAAGTTGGTCTCATGGGAATTAAGAGCTCGTATGATTCAATTTGACATATATTAATTGAGAGCAACGTAACGACAAGGTAACAACAAAACCAACATTACAGAAAAAACGAAATAAATAAACTACTATAACATAGTAAAGTTCTTCAAACACGAATGAGAAAACATTCAACCATTTGGCATACGTGCCATTAAAAGTTTGTCGGCCGATTATTAATTAATGTGTGACGTTCTATGTTTTTTTTTTTTTTTATTTCCATACCTACCGTATCACTGAGAATTCATTGTACGGAATGTATATGTAATAAAGTAAAAAAGATTATTTCAAAAAAAAAAGTAAAAAAGATAAAAATAAAACGTTACAAAATTAATCCCAATACGATTCATTCATTACATACACAAAGTACACATCCATGAAAACAAGAGAAAACACTCAGTTAAAAAACATATATATAGACATACAGATAGATAGATAGATCGCATGCACGCTGAAGCTATGGACGTTCTTCTCCATCTTACAGCTCTTCTTCTTCTTCTTCCCAAAGTTGATCTTCAACATCATATCAGCTTCTGTAATAAAAGACCTCTCTTGAACTGTAATTTTATTACCAGCTGCAAATTCTGAGATCAGCTCAGTGACGATGTTAGGCTTGTCTACATGGGGCATGTGCCCACTTCCTCCTATCTTCACCATGCTTGCATCGCTCATTTCCTTCACTAATCTCTGCATTTATATCATCGAAAGAATATCAAACATAGCTTCTACAGTATATCAGTGAAGTTGGTAGATTTCAAAGAAAAAAAGAGATACTCGCCTCAGCTAGCTTAACATCTCCGATCTTATCTCTTTCGCTGCAGATGATGAGAGTGTTTTGCTTCACCTGCAGAAAAAAAAAAGAATGAGATTATGAGGCCATTCTATGTATAGTTTCTTTATTTTTTTCTCTCGTTTATAATTATTATCATTTTTTTCCACCTTCTTAACTAGCCCACGAACGTTGTAGCCTCCGCTGAGCATGAAGCTAACCGTAGCATCTTCCCACCATGGCAGCAAGCAATGGAGTCGGCCCACCTAAATTCATTTCGTTCATTACACAGAGCTCTCAAACTCGAACTCATTGTGTGTGTGTAAGAGATGATGTTATTGTTTTGTGTTATTTAGTCGTAGCTACTTACGTTTGTCAAGTCCAAGATTCTCGGCCATGTAATACCATCGAAAACCAGTGTCTTGGCGAACCATCTTACGGGCATACTCTTCAGCAATGAGGCCTGAAAACCAAAAAAAAAATGAGGGAAAGAAAAAAGGGAATGGCAATGGAGTTGAAAGCTGAGAATTTTTTTTCGATCGTAGATTGACAACCATTGCATATGCCATTGATTTCGGTATCTTCTTGAATCCCTTGCGATCAGAGTACACGCTCGGGTTGATAAGAATCAGCTTATTCACCTGCATTGCATCGAAAGGGTTACTGATCCGAGACAAAGAATGTAAAGATTAGATTTTCTGAAACAGAGAATGTTCTTACAGCTTCGGGATAATGTACAGCAAAGTCTATAGCAACAGCAGCGCCGAGGCTTGGTCCAACGAGCGTCATTGGCCTCTTAATGTGAGATTTCCATAGCTAACATTATATTATTACACACAAGAAAAAGAACTTCAAAATCCTATGTTTAACATGCATCATCACTCAAGCTAGCCCATTCAAAGAGCAAAGAAAAGAAATAGAATAACCTTGTAAAGGTGGAACCTTTTCGACGCTACATCGCAGGGTGGCCTTTCTTCTGTGTGATTCACAAACGGTAAAAAATTCATCAGAAGGTGAACAACTTCAGACAATATATAGAAGGGAAGATGTATTATATTAGAAGTACCTAAATCGGAGAAACCCCATCCAAGAATATCGACGGCCCAAGTCTCAAGACCATTGTCCTCCAACAAGGGATACACAGTCCTCCATTCCAAGCAAGAGCTGATTAATGTAATAAACAAGACTATTAAACTTTAGAAAGCACATGTGTTTGTATAAGCAAATATGGTTGTTATCTTATCTGTGCCTTAAAATAGTAGACAGAGAAAGATAAACCTGTCAAAACAATGGAGAAGGACAAGTGGATTCTCGTCGTCCCCACGAACCATCGGTGTCACACAGCTACTCATTATGCACTTGTCCGTAAAATCAACCTTCAAATTATCAGTCAAACTTTACAAATGATCTCTAAACTAAAGCACAAAACAAAGAACTCTTTATTGCAAATGCTACAGAGTACCAGAAGACGGATCCAAGGATGCAAAAAAAAAAAGGAACCAATCGAAACAAATGAGCTATTCGTGCAAAAAAGACGCTCATTTTTAGATCCTTGGCTGGGTGAGATACGAGAGGAAGAAAAAGGCAAGAAAAAAGAATGTTACATACAAATATTTAGAAGAAAGTGAAATGGGACGATTAAGAGTCAGCATAGGCTGCTGATTTGACAGCGAAGAACACATGCATGTACAGTTTGAGTCTTCTGAGTTCAATTTTTATGCAGAGAGGGAAAAGAAGACGAAAGACGAAACCTTTACAGGGAGCCTCTGAATCCTTTGAGCCAACGACCTAGCGTAAGGGTCCTTGATGTTGTGAACTTCCTTGGGCAAAAAAGATGGAAACCCACCGCCGATATCGCCGCCTAAACCGCCGCGACGGTCGCCGGAGACCACCGCAAGCTTCCTTGGAGTGCATTGATGGAGCGGATATCCCAATGCTGCTGAAGCCATTTTCTCTTTCTTGTTTCTTGCTGCTCTGAAACTCTCGTGTCTACACTTGAAACGTGTATGCGTATGATGAAAAGGTAGGTGTAATTATTATTGAGATTTGAGCCCCATTGAGCTTCTTCTGACGTCGTCATATATACTGTTTATCTGAGGGCCCTTCGGACTTTTTGGATTCTCATAAAAAAAAGATCTTTTTGGTTTCAGTTTTGTTTTTGTTTTGATTGAAGTCAGTTCACTCCACTGTTCACCTAATCGATAAAAATGGAACTTTTATTCAGAATACTTCTTGACAAAAGTTAAACTTCGGGTTTTGAGAATTCGTACGATGAAATTTCATGCTTTTGTTTCAGAAGTTGGGCATGGACCAACACACCCGTTGATGATGCCATATGTTTTTCTCTTTGTAAGTTCTGATTTTAACAGTAACCTTGGCTCGAGGGTCTAATTTACTATTTGAAGGGACCACAAGGACGAAATATAAAATGATGCAGTTTTGGTTTGCATTTAATTCAACTTTCTACTTTAGTTGCTGGCATAGCTTTGTTTCAGCAGTTAAATGCATTGCATGGGCTTTATCGATGTTTGGTAGAAGCCAAGGGAGAGAGAGAGAGAGAGAGAGTTCCTTAGTTAGACGGACAATTGAATCACCAAACAACGTTAAGATTTGGTCCCAAACATCGCAGTTTATGACATTTGCCTTCATTTCTATTAAAAGAATCACAGGATAGTTTAGAATTAATTCCCCGACCCATATAAACGACCTTTCGGCGAATTTATCACTTATAGTATAGATTGTATTTCTAACTTTTCTTCAATTGAGCAAAACAACTCCTCAATAATCCCTCCAAGAATTACAAAAGAACAAATGCAAGCAAGCATAAGAAACCATAGTGTTCAATTCAAAAGACTTACTTCTTCTTACCAGCTTTTCCTTCCTTCCTCCTAACAACCTCATCAGCATACTTAACTCCCTTCCCCTTGTAAGGCTCGGGCGGCCTCCATTTCCTAATCGAAGCAGCAAACTGACCAATCTCCGACTTATCATATCCACTCACAATGATCCTCGTATCTCCTCGACCTTCACTTGAAGACCGCTGGGAATAGCCATTCTCACTGGATGAGAAAACCCGAGGTTGAGAACAATGTCCTTACCTTCTACAGTTGCTCGATAACCCGTCCCTACTAACTGAAGCCTCTTCTCAAAACCTTTCGATACGCCCACCACCATGTTATCAGTTAATGTCCTGCCCATACACGAAAAGATCAGACAACATGAATTCTTTCCGAGAAACGCGGTTATAGAAGACCAAGTGTTTTACACCTGAACAAGCCGTGCATTTGGTTAGCCCTCCTCGTTTCGACGGTTTTTCTGACCCTGAGAGCGCCCGACTCTTCCTTGTCGAGCTTAATCTCTCGAGGGTAAGTAAGGGCTAGCTCGCCGAGGGGGCCTTTGACTTTCAAATCTTGGCCGTCCATCGTGAGTGTGACGTTCGATGGGACGACGATGGGTTGCTTCCCAATTCTTGATTCCTTGCATTCGATGGTCTTTCTTACCGTGGAAAGGCGTGCGGTTGAAGTCCCATGGATGGGGACTGAGGTTGAGCCTCGGAGAAAGGAAGAGCTCAGATAACTGAAGGACAGAAATATTATCTTTAGGGCAGAACGTATAGGAACATATACATACTACAAAAACATTGGATTCTTTGAGGTTTGGGGAATAAATGAAGAATTACAAACCTGGATTGGACAGAAGCACCAACAGTTGTAGCCATTAGCGAAGGAAAGCTTGACAACTTACCTTCGAAGAGAAAAACATAAAATTTATTTCCTAAAATTTGCCAAGGTAGGGAAAAAATAGTAAACACAGCATTCAAATGGATGATTATCAAACATATCTTCTCACTTCTCAGAATACTCGACACAATCGACAAACCCACAAAAGTACGCAGACAAACAAGCTCGAGATAACCTAAAAAAAAAGAAAGAAACTACATTCTCAGGCAATAGACATGGCGAAACACTTGCAACAAGAACATACGTACATCAGCAGATTTGAACAGTGAGATAGTAAGAAGATGACTAGCGTGAGCTTGGGGGAGGGAGAGCTTTACCCAATTGAAGAAGATAAGGTAGCAGCAGCCAACTCAATTTCTGCGCTTTTCTTATTTTCCCTTAATTAAATTTTGCAGATACCCCCTTAGTGTACTCCTTTTTATCGATTTATTTATTTAAAACGAAAAGAAAGAATATAAAAAGAAAAACATAAAGCGCACTAATTCATTTGGGTAGAGTAGGAACTTTAGAAGCAGGACAAAACACCAGTAACCCCTGTTATTCGAGTCTGGCTCGAGAAAAGTCGCTTATTACATTGAGAGAAAACCATAAACGATTTCAAACGATTTTCAGCTCCTGTTAGTATTGGCAAAGTCCTTGGGCTCATTATCTTCTTTGTCCAAAGCCTCTTCTCCTTGCTCGAAATCTTCATTTCCAAATCCTTCCTCGAGCCGTCCCACGCTTTCACCGCCAGTAAACTCATCGTTAAACTGAGAAGTAGCGCCACTTTGACCACCACCACCACCAAAGAAGTTATCCTCACCACCACCTTGCACTGAATCACCACCACCACCACCACCATAGCCACCACCACCACCACTAGGAGGGTATTGTGTCCCACCACCATAGTTGCCGCCTTCGCTAGGGTATTGGTTCCCACCACCACTGTATCCACCACCATAGTTGCTGCCCTCGCTGGGGTATTGGTTCCCACCACCACCGTATCCACCATAGTTGCCGCCGCCACCGCCACCATAGCCACCATCTTGGTATCCTCCACGGCGATAGCCATCGCCTTGGCCACCACCGTAGCCAAAACCTCCACCACGTGGTTTCTCAGTAGCGTAGTTCACCCTTATTCTCCTTCCATGTAGATCCTAAGAAACAGCATGATTAGCGGCAGACATATTCCAAAGCACATGGTGGATGAAAGTTGAAACAATTGAACCAATTAACAGTTACACCTTGTAGCTTTCACTTTATGAACTAGTCTAGGAAAGAATTCTACGCAAGTTAAACATATGTGCTGAGCCAGCAATCAGTAGATCGTTACTTATGTTAAGAAACTAAGAATTAAGCCTATACTGAGGCATAAGCATCACATGGTATGTACATTAATGGTTAACCTATGATTTTATCAGTAGTATTCCTATTTCATAAAGAAGACCCTGTTTTTCGAGAACATATTACGACACAATCTTTGTAAATACCTGGCCATCAAATGATTGGATGGCACTGGTGGCAGCATCAGTCGATGTGAAAGTCACAAAGCCAAACCCCCTTGACCTACCAGTTTCACGATCCATGATAACTCGAGCTGCCAAAAAAGAATCATAATCGTGATGGTTGAAATATGACAAACCAATGCAGATCCACCCAATTGCATTTGACAAGCGAACCAATTTTTTTATAGGATACTACCTTCGACCACTTCTCCAAACTGGGAGAAAGCTTCCCTCAGACTCATTTCATCTGTGCTATAAGAGAGACCTGAAGACGAAGATCATAAAAAATGGGTCCTAAACAAGATGCCAATTTGTCGTAAACAAAGAAGTAGTATTCTTTCACCTCCAACAAAAAGCTTTGAGGATGACATGCTTCTTACAGCTTGTAGAAGAGAAGGATTGGATACAGAGAACTGTGACTTGACATGATTGCTCACGGAGTTTTTTAGCAAGTTACCAACTCTGTTCAGAAAAGCCATTTTGCTCAACACCTGCAATAATCATAACAAGGAAAATGTGTATAAACGCTAGTTATGACCATGAAACTTATCATTGAGCTACGGAATTTACCTAACTTCAATGTTCCTTCCACGAATTCTGATGGAACAAAGAACAACTAAGAATGCCAGAAATTAAACGATCACTGATCACACTTGCTTATTAAATTACTGAAACCAGCCACACGAGATTTCTGCCACAACTTCAGTGAAATACTGAACTCATGAACTATACTGAATCAATAAACGCATGCCTCAAAGTCTTGTGCCTCAAAAAAAGCCAAATTAATCACACATGCACCTCAATCAGATCAAATCAAGTTATCTTCTTCACATCTCACAACCGAATGATACACAGCAGCGAGAAATAAAGATAAACCGAAACACGTGAAAAGAAAATATACGAAAAATAGACGGTAACAGCCAAAGCAAACAAGCTCACTCCTAATCATATCAGATACTAGCCAAGCTAAAAGATAACCTTAAACCTAAAGCAAATCTGAGGAAGCAAGAGAGAAAAGAGTCGTACCTCCGATTGTGAATCAAGAGAAATGCACGCACGCACGCAGCTCACTAGAACAACAAGGGCTTTAGAGACTTCACGATAATTTATTATTATTTAATCTATTTACAAATTTACCATATTGACCTTAAACCATATTATTGTTTTTGTCCAAAATAATCATTCTACTCATCACAAAATTACATTACAATAAAACCAAAAGGAAGAGGAAACTAAACAATCGATCTTCTACCCAAATTACAATAAGGGGAAAGGTTTAACCACTATGTGCTTCAAGGGGTGCTTCACGAAATCTCCGCCGCCGCCGCCGCCGCCGCCGTGCTTTACAAACTCCGCCGGCGTGAGAAACATTCCATGGCACACACAGACGATACTAACCTCCTCCCCTTTCTTGTATTGATACAAGAAACCTTCGATCTTCCGACCGTTTGGTCCCTTCTCCCTCGTGGTCACGTGCGGCATATGGAGCATCGCCGAGCTGCCTCCGCCGCCGTTGTTCTTGAACGACGGTGGTTCTTCGGGTGGTGGGATCGCAGCGCCGCCATTGTTTTCCGGCGATTCACCGCCGCTTTCATCCTTGTCTTTTATAGCGAGAGGTTTCAAAGCACTTTTCATCTTCTCCAACCTCTTCTTTCTGGCCTCAAACCTCCTCATGCTCTGATACTCCTTCCTCTTCCTCCACTCCTCCTCCGCGACGGCGGGGAGCGACCGCGTCCTCTGCAGAAGGGCGTCGCGGTGGCCGTGGCCTTCAATCGCCGCCCCGCGGGCGTGGTCCCAAGAATTGACTGCTTCTGTATAGGGAAGAAAGTTTGAGAAGGACGAAGAGCAGCGTTTCAGTTTCTTCTTCGCAGGGTCCACGCCGAACCTGCCGTTCGTTGAGAGGCCAAGGCTCAGCTCCGATACGTCGTCGTTTGAAGCGTCTTCTTCCTTGACTCCGTTTGACTCGGCGTAGTGGGTCGCCGCCGCCGGTGGTCTCAATCGCTTGCCAAGCGCGTCGCCGCCTGCAAAGCTGTTCATTTGCAGGGAAAGGTTCAACCTTGCCGGCGAGGTTTCATCCATCGATAGTTAAGGCAAGCAAAGCAGAAGAAACAGAGGAAGTTTCGTAAGCTAGGCGAGGCGAGGCTCAGATAATTGTTTTATTGCTATAAAGACTGCACCTTTGCGAAGAAAAGATGGCGTTTAAACATTTAATTACACAATATCGAATGCCATTGACGTTATGATGAGGCAGACAAAGGTGATGATGATTATAATGAAGAGGGACATTGATAGGACAAGTTGTAACGTCGTACGAAGGTTGAGATGAGGGACACGTGTCATGACGAAATGGCTTTGTCGAGGCGTGCGAGCGAGCAAGTTTCGGTTCTCCACCTATTACGTCCTCAACGACAAGAATATTTTTTGCTTTTTTATTCTTTTCTTTCATTTAATTAAGTAAATAAAGAAGGAAGGAACAACTACCCTACTATAACAAATGATAAACACAAGTGGGATCTTGAAATTTATCAACAAGTGGCTCTGTTACATGAGGCACAATATTCATGTTCTATGCAAGTTGATTAGCTAGCTAGTGATTTTAATATAGTATACGTAAGGCAAGTGTATGTTGATTCCAAGTGATTATATATAATTTTTTGAGCAAACGATATTTTTAGTCCCAATGTTTGAGGCATGGTCGTTTCTGGTCCTCAATGTTCTGCTGTGTCGCTTTTAGTCCCCAATGTTATCGATTTTGGACGATTTTGGTCCATCGATTAATTTAGTCGCTAATCTAGACGAAATTTAACACGTGAGAGCCATGATCTCCTTTTACACGACGTAAAGTCTCATAACACATCATCTTCTTCGATTTAAACGCATATGAACATCATTATACATCACATTTAGGCAATAACCGACAACCTTGAAAATGAGTTAAATGTGATACACAATGATTCTGCGTTAGTTGAAGAAGATGATGATTCGTGAGGTGTTAAGTGAAGTTAAAGGAGACCATGAGCTCTCATGTGTTAAATTCCATCTAAATTAGTGATAATGTTAAACGGATGACTAGAACCGCCAAAAATAGATAAGGACTAAAAGTGACATCTCAGAAGATGAGGGACCAAAAACGCCCATACGCCAAACAGCATGGACTATCGTTCTCTCTACTTTATTATTTTCTTTAATTCTTTGATGTTACACTTGGTTGTATATATAATATTCTCATAGTGTTAAATCTTTTTATCAATATTTAAAACCTCTATGCGTAACTATTGGATTGGATCCCATAAATAATGTGAAGATGCTTTGAAGCATAAGTTGTAGGGACACCCCATCTCGTGTAGATTCAATTTGCTGAGAAGTGAGAATAACTAAATAACAATAAGCGTCATAAATATGGTGCTAGCGATATGTATATTAATTTTATATTATTATATATGTTATTAACGGGCCATTCAAGGGTGATAAGATAAAATCCAACAAATTGGATCATGTTGTATTGGGTCGCTTTATATATAATAATAATCATCAACAATCAAAATTTGTATGGCCCACTTGCGTTGTGTCTCACATAATTAATAATAATAACAATAATATTTTCCAAATAATTTATTCAAAGCAACGGTCCATCGTTAAATTTGAAAGAACCCTACATACACGCCAGCCTTTTTTAACCACTGCATTGCCACTGTTCGTTGTTTGTCGTCTAGCTCGCATTTGATCTTGGATCTGAGCAGCTGATCCTTATCTTCAGAGAAGGTACGAAGATTCCACTGGTTATTGTTGTGCATTTCGTATTCGTGTTAATCTCTGCCATAGAGAGGTTGCTTTAGCAATATTTGGAGAAATAAGGTCTTTTGACGATCCATATCTCAATCATTAGCTCAGATCTGGCCTTTATTTTTTATTTCGTTTCGAATTCTTTCGCCATAAGCGTTGAGTTATTGGAATTCTGGTTCACGTATCTGTCTCAAATGTCGCATGAGGCATCTTTGTGTATTTTAATTTTTCTTCCTTGATTGTTCAGCTTCTGTGTTGGTTACAGATCCCAACCTAATTAGCAGTTCTCTTGTATGAATGTTCAGTGTGAATAGATTAAGAAAATGGCAGCTGTTATAATCTCTCAAAGCTGTGCAATTTATACTGTAAAATGAAATGACAGATTCAAGTTGCTTTATTTTACACCTCCAAGTCATTTATCTTCTTCCATGCGTCATTCGATTTTGTCCTTCCTTAATCACTTGTGTAGCATCAAAAAGTTCATTGAAAATACGCTGACTTCCTTTTGGTTTTGTAGCAGATACAATAAGATGGGTCGCGGTGTTAGTGCTGGCGGTGGCCAAAGTTCTCTGGGCTACCTTTTTGGAGGAGGCGAGGATTCTCAACCCACATCCAAAGCTCCCAGCACCAACCCTAATCCCCAACCAGCTTCCAAACCAGTTTCCGACCCTAAGCCATCGTCGACAGCTTCACCGCCGGCGAACAATGGGAATCAGATACCTGCCGGCGTGCCAGCAAGCACCAACAACTACTTCAGAGCCGATGGCCAGAACTGTGGCAACTTCCTAACGGTGCGTGTAATATGCTTCTCCTTATATCGAATTCTTGATTGGTTGCAGTTTTCGTTTTTTTTTTTTTACCTTTTGCCAAAATCGCAAGGTATGGCCCTATACTTTGCTGCGAAAAAACATGCCATCCTCTAAGTCATACCATTTGAGTAGCTTATGTCGAAAATGATATCCAGGCCCATGTGAACAAACCTCTCTGCTTGAATAATTAACCCCATGCACTTGATTTTGGGTGAAGAATGAAAATTCTTAGAAAGCTGCTCTTAAGCTAGCTCAGTTGTTTCAGGAATATAGTATAGTGCTTTCACTTTTATTGCAGGAACGACCATCGACTAAAGTCCATGCTGCCCCCGGCGGTGGCTCCTCCCTTAACTACCTCTTCGGTGGTGACGGTAAATGATGGAATACAGAGCAAAATCCCCCGCCTTCAATGTTTTCTTCAATAACATATGCTTGAGACAACTCTACCTTTAAGTGGAACAACTATTGCTTGAGACACTCTCAATGTTCTACTCTGCTTTTATCTTTCTGTTGCCTTAAATGTGGAAATCTTACCCAAAGAAATATCTACAGTCAGTTCAACAAACTTCTGCAACAAGATTTCAAGAACAAGAAGAAAAAGAAAACTCATCACCACACAGCAATCAGAGACAAAATAACAGCTGCGAAAAACGGCAAGACGAAACCCCTATTCGAACGTGCCGAGTTAGGCAGGTAAGGATAGGAGTCGGGCGGAGGCAGCAAGCATTCATCTCCATTGAAGTAAACCTTCCTCGGGAAAGCCCATCCCTGTCCGAACGTAAACGTATTCACATCCTTCTGCATGAGTATCTCCGTCTGAACATTGCCCAACCGCCCGGCCTCCATCAGCAAGTCATTGTAGAACTTCATCCCATAGAACAGCCCCGTGTCATCTGCGATTTAACAAAAAAAAACGGAAGGTTTTTCAACCAATGCATCTAATCGAAACCGATATATACAGTACAACTATTACTTATCGAGCCGTAAGGAACGAGGGGCTTGTAGTCGAAGCTGAACACTTGGGTCACGTTGTTGAGGTTAGGGTGCTGAACGACGAGGGTCCACTGAGTGTAGTTCGTCATGTAGTCGAAATTCGTTATCGCCATCTTCACACGCCAGTAGTCCTTGTAGTTGTTCTTCACGTGCCAGTGCACGCGCACGGGGCACATGTGGCGCGTGCACTGTAACAGAGGGACGTTCTCGTCGTCTTTCCTCGGCGTCTTCACTCCCTTCATGCTCAGAATTTTCGAGCCGTTCCTGGGAGAATTTAAAAACGTAACTAACAAGGGCAATCCGTAGGAAATAATGTAATGTACGCTCTTTCCAAGCTTAATATTTTAGCGTGAAGTGGTCAGTGATTCAACATGGTATCAGAGCTCAGCGACCAGAGAGGTCTCATGTACGACTACTCACGACAATATAAGAAAACTACGCGTACAAGGCTTGTCATATATAAATCAGCCTACACTACGGGACATATTGTAAATAATAAAAATTTAAAAACATGGTACACTCCCCGCCTTTAGGTGTGATCATTTCGACAAACAGTGAGTACGTATTCGTCGAATTTAATTGAATTACTTGATGCACTTATTCTTGTTCTCGCATCCACACGCGCAAGACGGGCAAGGAGTTATCGTCTCGTTGTAAAAACTCGAGAAAGACACGCAGCAGCTCGGATGCCTCCGCGCGAGGAACTGAGAGTACGTGCACGTCACGTTCCACGTCACTATTTATCGACGAGAAAAATATTTCCCGTTACGTCTTTTACTATAGTACTTAAGCGCATCGGACAAAAAAAAGAAAGGAAAAAAAAAGAGGACGACGACTCAAACTCACTCAAGGCCTGAGTCCTCCTGCGTCGGTCGGGCGTGAAGAAGTTCGTGGGAGGAACGATTTCGGCGGGCCCGCACGTGTATCCCGGGCCGGGCCCCAAGAGCGTGAAGTTCTTGGGCAGCTTGACGGTCCTGTTGGTGGTCCCCGCCTGCCCGACGCTGACCTGGAACTGAGAAACGGCTGACCGTGGGTCCTGCCCGAAGGAGGCGAGGGCCCCACCCTTGCAGCAGTTGGCGAACTGCTGGTTGTAAGGGACACCGGGGAGTAGGTCGACGATGTTGGGGCTCTTCTTACAGCAGTGCGGGATATTATTCCCGTCCTTGAACTTGGAGCAGTCGCCTTGCTCGGTCGCCTGACCGCCGGACATGGACCATATCACCTCTTTCTTGGCCCAAGTCCAGCCCACGGTCCAGCCCGGGGCTGTAATTTGGCGGTACATTTGAAAATTGCTTATCGTAACGACAGCCTAGAAAGAAAAAAAGCTTGTTCGAAATGTTGCAACGTTGTGCTTGATTATTTTTTCTTTTCGGGTGATTTTTCGAACGCTTTATTACCACGTAGCCGTCGGGAGTCCAAGACATGATGTCCCATTTGATGGTTATGTTCCCATTTGGATCCAACGGATCATAAGCAGCTGAAGAAGATAAGTAAAAGATATATATTTTTCGGGTTATTAGAATTATTAGTTAATATATGCAGAAAAGAAGCTAAGAAGAAAGATTTTTTACCTACGGAAGAGAAGAGAATGGAGAAGAGCAATGCAGCGACGAGGGGTTTCATGGTTCTTTTTCGCAGTTACTGCGTGTTGGTTGATCGTCGGAGATATGTGCTGAGAATGACTATGTTTCTTAATAACTGTAATAAGGAAATAATAAGGAAGAAAAGGGGCAATTTTGTGTTTGAGAGCTGTTGGCTGCACCAGCTGGTAGTTATTGTAGGTGTTATAAATTATAATGCTTGTGGTTCGGTTTCGTTGGTCATTGTATGTAAGAACTCCTTCGAATGTCTTTATCTTCAAGCGAAGGTTTTTAGTTCGTATGGAAAAAAGGGACTTCCTACCAAGAAGAATACCATTTTTTTTTTGCTTTATGACAAACATCTGTATGTGTTAAAAGTGACATTTTCTTGTCCATTTTAGTAATTTAGTCGAAGACAAGGTCATAAAGATTAAAGAAGCATGAGAGTCTCTCGCCAAATTATTAATTTTCTAGTAATTGTTTGTGTAGTACTAGACTGGGACAGTCCTCAGAGACACCAGAGACGTGTCCTATTGACAAAACTAGAAAAAAAAATTATATATTCAAAAATCTAAAAATAAAAGTAAATGGCCCATACAGGTCTCGAACCTGTGACCTTCGCGTTATTAGCACGACGCTCTAACCAACTGAGCTAATAGGCCTTTGTGTTACGAACTCCTCACATAATATTAATCAACCTAATCAAATCACGACATTGAAGCGTTATTCGATCTTGCACGGTGTCACTCTGTAGGAATTACCAGAGTTAACTCAGTCCTTTCCCAACGCAAATATACGCATGGTTCCATTTTTGCACACATCATGGTCCCACTGTTTCACACACAAACATAAACAGGTGTATAATAATCTCTTTATAGTATGTGGAAGTAGGAAAGAATTAGGTGTAACAGTTACAATTGTCCAATGAAAATATTAAATATAGTACTTATTCCCGTTTATCTGTCTGAGACGACAAATAAAGATTAAATTGTCATTGGAGATAAAGGCACAGAACTCTAATAAGGTATTTATTTATTACAATGTCTCCGAGGTGCAACGTAAGGACCACAAATCCAATATAGTGAAGCATGTGAATTTCAAATTTTATCATAGCAAAAACCCTTTTTTTCTATTGTTAAATTCCACAAAGCAGATCGAACGTTATCAAGAACGTACTCCACTTCTCTCATTTTGCGGATTGTGCTTCAAGTATTCGATAAAACAACATGACATTTTATATCTCTAATTAAACGCATTTGATGAGTGGATAAAAGAAAAACCAAGGAATATATGGAGCTCAATCAAATTGCCCTGGCTAAAGATCAAAAGGAGAGATGATGTTCCTCTGACATACAACACGTGTATCCCTCGATTTAAGGGGTCAAGTGTTAGCCACTCGATGCTTCGATTGTGTAATATTGAGCATTGACCATGAATAAAATCCGATACAACGTTCGAAAGAAGATTCTTGATTTGGGAGTTCATCACTTGTTTACACTTTGCATCATGGTCAAAGTCAGTTTAGTTTAACCTTTGTCGTCTTAGGAATCCACAAACCCTAATACTTTTAACATATGTGGAAAAGGAAAGGGTACCTTGTAATGGAAATATTTCAACCAAACATCAATAGACCGTGATATCAAATTGGATAGCCTTGTGAATTAATGAAGCCGGGCAACGGTTTACTTCTCAAATTAACGTTTGATGACGTCAAAGTGTATTTGAATCGAACAAACCAAACAAAACACGAAAATGTATAGGCAATACTTAGGACAAAATTGCAGGATATATAGATAGAGATGGTGAAATATCTATAATTCTTACCCAATTAAAGCATATGTGTATATATGCAAGATTCCTTTTTGATTGGATTGTATCCTGGTTTTAAAAAAAACGTTGCTTTCTTTTTCTTTTTTTAAGGATAAGGTGAATTCGATCAAACATGGCATGGTTTCGTTAGTTGTCTAATCTCAGAACAGAAACGCATCACTGAAATAAGAGCAATGAGCCAACGTTGGTGGCAGCTAAATTTCTTGCCTTTCACAAGCTTCATGTATTCAATTGCAAAAATTGAAAAGTAAGAATCGCAGATTGAAGGGCACGAAGTGAAAAGAGATCAGAAATTTAGGTATAAGTTAGGAATTAATTGTTTTTGAACAGTACCACCAATAGGAACTTGACAGCAAACATCATCCCAAGTACATTTCAAGAAGCCCCACTGCATTATTTATTCTTACGTAGTACTGCTCCCCACTTGCGAATATGAGATAGAGAGAGATTGGTTCAAAGAATAGCATCTAGTTAGTTCTGTACCATACCAAAGTGGAAACCACCGTATAATGTTAGGATATAAGACAACCCTAGACGGCCTCTAACGTGCATAAATCATATTTGTTCATGGAGGAGGAGAATATCTTTTGCCAGACTTCAAATTCTTGAAGAAAGAAATGTAAAGTTAGGGTTTTTGATAGTGGGTTTTCTCTCTAAGCGTGTGTATTTTTTCTCGATCTTTGATCTATACATATTTGTAAGAAAAAGGACGACTATGGGGAGGGGTAGGGTTCAGTTGAAGATGATTGAGAACAAAATAAGCAGACAAGTGACGTTTTCCAAGAGGAGGTCTGGCTTGTTGAAGAAAGCTCATGAGATCTCTGTGCTTTGTGATGCTGAAGTTGCTTTGATTCTTTTCTCTGCAAAAGGAAAGCTCTTTGAGTACTCTACTGATACCAGGTAGTATTTCCAACATCTGATGATAGCAGTGTCTCTGAATCTTGATCTATAGTTTTTTTTTTCTTTTCATGATTCTGGGTTTTCGGGGTCTACAGATTTCTTCTCTTTACTTTTTATTTCTCGATTTGTTGTCTATCTCTTGTCGTCTATGATCAAGTTGGAAGATTTAACCATTTTTTTTTTGTTTTGGCAGTCAAGAAATCATTGGAATGGTCAAATATTGTTAAGTGGATGATAATTTAATTAATCTGAGTTCTTGAGAGATAAAATTTACGAATGATAGTATTATGTGTTCCCCAAAATGATTTTAAGTGATCAAAACGGACGTCAATCACTTCAGAATGCAGGCTGTAATGAAAAAAAATCATATTGAATAATTACCCCAAGTTAGGATCGAAAGAGTTTACACCGTGTGTGGCTAGTTCCTTGTAAAATAATAATACATTCACAAATGTGATAATTAAACTGATGTATCTATGTATGTATATATATGAACGTATAATACTACAATGAACATGACAGCATGGAAAGAATACTAGAGAGGTACGAAAGGCAATCATATTCTGGTAACAAGCAAAGCGAGGCGGACAACGTATCCAAGGTTTGTATGTATTAATTAGTTCTCTTTTCTTTCAGAAATTATGCCAATTTATTGGTCTAATCTTCCACGAAATTGTACAACGTAGGAGAATTGGTCCATTGAGCATTCAAAACTCACAGCTAGGATCGATCTATTACAAAGAAATATGAGGTTGTACTTATCACTCATGGAAGTATACTATTCAATTGTTAAACTTCGCAATGTTTTTGGCTTAATCTAATTGTAATTATTTCACATGTGTGTTTAGGAACTATGCTGGAAATGACTTGGATGGTTTAAATCTGAGAGAACTGCAAAGCTTGGAGCAACAGATTGATAACTCTTTGAAGCGAATTAGGACAAAGAAGGTGAGTTATGGCAATCTTAATTAATATGTTTTTAAGCACTTAGTAGTAATGACTATGATCTTTGTCCCATTCTAACCAATATTACTGATAATACTATACCAGAATCAAATCATGCATGAGTCAATTTCTCAGCTTCAGAAAAAGGTAACATCGCTTTGTTTCTTTTCAATTTTCTTCTGATAGATATACAAAGTATTTCATTTATTACACGTTTTGACGAGTCGACTTTTTAAAACTTACAATAGTACGCTTGATAAACAGTGGAAAAGGGTTGCATTAAATTGTGTGGAAAATTAAATGTAATATGATGTGAAGTATCGGTGAGGGGCTCTTCAATCAGTTGACACTTAGACGCAGAGAGAAGTTCACTTTTTTTTTTGTAATCCTTTCCGTACAGTTGAAGTGGCTCAAGGTGTCTCTTACATAGCTGATGAAAGTGAATATAAAGAAAATCCTAGGAAGATCTATTTACTCTTGCCATCATCATTTGCAATGTTGTACGGATGGATCATTTTTGGCATGAGAGAAAATTTTAGAATATTGATTACTACCTTCCTTTATTAACATATATATACATACAACAGGCTACAACTAGGGTTTCCTTTTCTGTTGTTTTTCTGAATTAAAGCTTAAGCATAACAGCTGTGTTATAAATGCTGAAATATGTTCTGTGGACTTATATACTGTATCATCGTACCTGAATGTTTATTTCGAGAAACCAAAACCAGTCAACTCATTGCAGGAGAGATCACTACACGACCAAAACAACTCACTGGCTAAAAAGGTTAAGTTTCGAATGACATTAATTTCTATATATATAATATATATATATGTAATAAATCTTAAAAGTGTAAATAATTGGGGAGAACAGATCAAGGAACAAGAAAATCAGCGTGTGGCTGCTGCTCAGCATCAGCAAGAAGAACAAGAAGCATCACAAAGAATTGATCATTCGCTGATGAGTTCTGCGAGGTAGTAACTAATAAACGTATTTACAGTTTAGTCTTCTGATTTATATATATTTATTTCTTATTTCCGTTCATGGGAATCATTATGGCTTCTGCTGCTAATGAATACACTGCCCTTCCGTATGCATTGATGAGTTTAAAAGTTTTCACGTATAGAGTTTTAACCTATATGATTTAGCCAAGATTTATAGTTTTCCTTATATGTTCGTTTTACAGATCAGAGCATCGTCGTCAAGATAATTCCATCGCAAATATCCCGCCATGGCTCATAAACTATGTCAATGATCAACAATATATGTAGCAGCAAGCCACCGATTATTGGCACAGAGTCTTCAATCACTCATTTTTATGTTAACTGTTTAGTTGGTCTTATATGTTTATGATGTGTCTATATAATCTGTACCAGAATCTGAACGCCTTTCATTCAACAATCATACATATCCATGTATGTATGTATGTATGTATGCATGTATGTGTTTTTCACAACGGTTCCCATGAATAGATTGGATGTACAAGGTTTTCTGATACATAACATAGACAGACAACAGTTTTTAACTACAAATGGTACCCTATTCCAATCAGCAAGGATTAATGAGCAAAGCCTTGAGCTATATAATGAGCAATGCTTCGACCAATTTCCTAAGTTATGAATGCGTCGACATATATAATACACGCAATAATGAAGCAAACGCCTCGCTCAGTCATAGTCGAGAATATCTCCACCATTGACCAGATGTTCCCTGCAACGTTCGTTCCCAACGGAACAAAAAAAAAGTGTGAAGGTGCTTATGGGACATTGTAATAAAAGCACACAATGAAAGGGAGAGTAACCTCAATCTCTCACAAAGACGGGCTAGTGCATCAGATCCAGTCCTTGATGCGATGTCCTCAATCTCTGATGCGTTCGAAAGACTTAGATTATTCGCAAGAGTAAATTCGCACAGCTCCTTCAAAGAACACGCATCAGTTAGCACCGCCGAGTGCCCGCCTCCGGCGGCTAGTTTTCGAACTTCCCCAACACACCTACGAATCGTATTTGATGCTTATAG
Source organism: Craterostigma plantagineum (assembly GCA_027422505.1). Taxonomy (NCBI): domain Eukaryota; kingdom Viridiplantae; phylum Streptophyta; class Magnoliopsida; order Lamiales; family Linderniaceae; genus Craterostigma; species Craterostigma plantagineum. The sequence goes on along the minus strand of JAPQWV010000582.1, from coordinate 293,228 downwards.
GCTCAAAAGATTTTCGAGAAAGAGAGCGTGCTCGAAAGTAATCACTTTTATCGTTTTATGGCATACCAATCGACAGGTGAAGGGTACCAAGCATACGTAGTCCTCTCATTAGCAGCCTGGCCATAGCAATTGTAGCCCCACCCGTAAATTCTCCCTTCTCTGGTGTAAATAAGCGTGTGAGAGTGACCGCAGGTGACAAGCTGTACGTTGAATGGGATAACAAGGATGGGTATATTTCGAAGCAGCATATCAGAGGAGTTCGGCGTGCAAGAGAAGAACCCATTTTCTGGGCCGAGCCCTAACTGGCCAGATTGGCTCCCGCCCCAAGCATAGAGAGCTCCTTTCTCGGTCAGAGCGCACGAATGAACACCACCGCAAGCAATGTCCTTTATTACAATCCCGTCTAGGGCGACAACACGCCTAGGTATGAGTTCTTTGTCTCCAGATTGAAGAGAGCAATGCCCGAGTTGGCCCATAGTCCCGAGTCCCCAAGTGTATCTGTGTGTGAAGAAATGAAGCCGTTTTATGTATGAACTCTGTTAGTGAAAACATGACTTTTGAACAGCAATAGCATCTCATATTGGTAAAAAGGAGAGAAGATACACTCTCGACTAATTAGATACAGGAGCAGATGCAAAATACGTAATGTTTTATCCTGATAATCTCAATAAGCTGAGTTTAGCCGAGGGCAAGTCAATTCTTTGTCTAAAAGAATTTGAAGTCGCAAAAGATCCTCCGAAAAACTTACACCTCTCCAATATCCGATATTGCAGCAGAGTGATACTCTCCACATGAAATCTGAGTAATTTTAACAAGCTCGGGGGCTTCGTCAAGGAGCCTTGCGAAACCATTAATGAGACGAGCCCCCTGAAGTCCTTCATTGGTAACACCTCTGCCAAGCTGACCGTACTCATTATAGCCTGATTTTACCAGATCAGGGGTCAGCGAGACAGTTTTGATTCAGAACACCAAGTTTCAATGGCTACATTTTTGCTGGCAGCTTATGGAATCTAAAATCATTATTCAAGGATCATCAAAGGTATGAACACGCATATCTATGTTGCAAGAAAATATAAAAGAGGTTGGGCCACTTTACCAAATGCTTGTAGCAAGCCATCTTCAGATAAAGCTACCACATGTGCAGCCCCACAAGACACTTGACGAACAACCTAATGTTAGGGTAAAATCACTCAAGACCGGCATATTGCAAAAATAAAATAAATAAATAAATAAATACAAGGTGGACGAAAACCATCAATGCATGTATAAAGCAGATTGACGGCACAAAGCATCTAATGATCGCATTGTGAAGCACGCGCATAAGATGAAATTGAGCAAGATCAATACCGTGTTTGGAGTGAAAGCTCCCCAAAACAGGCGTGGCAGGTTTGAACCCTGTTAAGATGTAGTACATCAACTAATTAAGACATACGAATAATGTGACACGGGCAAGCAATCAATGAACCGAACTAACGTTATTTTCACCATAAGATGCTATTCAAAAGGAAACTTGTCTACCTGATTCTGTCCCCATACCCAGAGTCTTCTAGTCGATATAGATCCATCGTTTTCGCGAGGTGATGCAATTGCGGCAGTGCAATGGGCCCCACAAGATACAGACAAAACACATTCAGACTCCAAAGCTTTCACTTTCTTAGGATGCTTTTTACCATTCTCAGTTCCGTCACCTAGCTGCCCATACTCATTAGCTCCTGAGAACATATGGAAATAACCACTGACGCTATGCAAAACTTAATCCAACATGCAGCATGGAACACCATCTACGGACGCCATTCAAAAAATTTAGCGGCGACGCACAAATTACCAAAAGATCACCTCTTCGGCGAGCATACACAAAGAGCAGTGCAACAAATGTCACATACCATCGCTCAATGAGATGCAGCGAAATGGGGTCCAACACAATTCTTTTATCAGCTCATTGGACATACTAACAACAATGTCCAAACATCCAATTCTACCAAACTAGAAATCATTGGACTTCTTAGTCAGCCATTTTCATTGAAATTTCCAAGAGTCCCAAAAAGTTATCATTGATCTATAACTTTCCCCTATCCGACCTGCTATATCGTAAGAAGGAAATGCAAAAAAAAGTTTGAAAGAGCAAAGATTTGCAATTGAATTATTACCCCACGTGAAGAGCGACCCATCGGACGCAACAGCTGCAGTATGCTCTCTCCCACAAGCGATGTCGACCCACCGCGAACTTCCACCATTGCCGGGACATCCGAATAGGTCCGGCGGAAGCTGACGTGGAATGCGTAAATTACCTTCTTTACCCCTGCGACCTGTCTGCCCCGACTGATTATAACCCCACATGTATATCACGCTCTTCGCCGGATTCTTCTCTCGGTTCAGCGACTCACCGAAAATGTCCTCCATTTCCAATTTTTTCGGAAGATTCTCAGCTCGATCAATCCCAGGTATGGGTTATTCTGTCGTCTTCTTGTTCTTCCGTGTATTTATGGTGGGATTCCACGTACGGATCCTTCGGGCAAGCTGCCCGAACTGCCCGGCTTTCCTAAGGGCAAGATATTTCGGAATTTATACACACAAATATAAATAGTAGTAATAACTACAAGTTTTAGCCCAAAGAATAATTTGAAACAAAATAAGATATAACAACATAATAATAATAATACTAAACATGTTTAGTCTGGGTTTTCCTCAATACTGAACATTTTTCTCAATTCAAGCTGCTGACTTTCTATTCGAGTCAACGTTCTTGAAGCTTCTTCTGCAGCAAACGACGTCGCATCTTCCTTCTTGAGCCTCCTCTGCCGTATTCTCGTGATAGCCTGCGAAACTTCCGCCACCGAAGGTCTCTTCCTCGGCGTCTTGTGCAGGCACTTGTGGGCCACCTTCGCCAGACTCCTCACCTCGTCTGGGCTGCACGCGCCGGCGATTCTCTTGTCGATTATTTCATCTACGCCGTCCGGGCTCATGAATGCCTTTCAAAGAGACGGATGATCGACGGAAATATAAAGGGCCAAGAAAACGTTGAACTCAACGAATTTTTTAGGCATATACCAGATTTACGTAGTCCATCAAGTTCTGGTGAGGGTGGATTGCTGAGATGAGCTCAAAGAGGATGATGCCGAAGCTGTACACGTCGCTTTTTGTGGTGAACTTGTTCGTCGACATGTAAGAGGGATCTATGTAGCCGTACGTTCCTTTGAGGCCTGATTTGTGGCCATCGAAGACTTGTTCCTTTGACAGGCCAAAGTCAGCAACCTACTGACAAGGAATATCAGATCAAGTTCATGTAATGAGTTGGTATGGTAAAAAACGAGGAGGAAAAACTTGTGCCTTCGCTCTCATGGAATGGTCGAGTAAGATGTTCGCTGATTTCAGGTCTCGATGAACCACGGGAGGCACTGCCTGTTTCAAAGCATTTTGAACCTCGTAGTTATCGGTTCTTGGATAATAATTGATGATGAAACTCAGTTGGGTAGAAGTTTAGCTAGCTTGGGCTTACTTACCCCGTCGTGGAGATATTCGATACCGTGCGAAATGTCTAGTGCTATTTGCAGTCGATCGTCCCAGCTCAGAACTTGTTCTTCGTCGTCTGAATGTATGGTAGGCACCAAAGGTTGTATCAAGAATTATGATATGATGATTGACAAGATTGAAACCCCATGCTATTATTTTTCCAGAACTAATGGAACGTTATCGTCTTCTATGCAATCAGTGGAAGGTATTTATGTTTTTGAAGTCTGAAACTTACTGTATAAGAGGTTGTCCAAGCTTCCATGCCTCATGTATTCGTATACTAACATATGCTGCCCTTTATCCACGCAGTATCCAACTAAATTCACCAGATTCCGATGATGCAATCTAGCCAGTAAAGAAACCTGTGGAATAAAGAAAAGATGAGTAGATGCATAAACTTGTACGGATACTGAAACCAAAAACACACATTTATACCTCTGTTTGAAACTCCTTTTCACCTTGTTTGGAATCTGAAGCAAGCACCTTTACAGCAACCTCTTCACCGCCAGGCATTACAGCTTTATACACTGGCCCAAAGGAGCCCTGGCCGAGGACAGTTGTGAAGTTGCTTGTCCCCTTTTGAATGTCCCTGGCCGAACGCACGGGCATCATGAATTGAACGTAAGCAAGAATCACTCAACAAAACCATGGTGCTGGCTCATATACTTCAGTTAAGAAATTTAAAGCAACTGATGTACATACTTGTAACTGTATCTCGGGATACCAGATACAGAAGCTAAATGATCCTTGCGTTGGTAATTCCACCATGAGCTTCGGGGTTTCGGGCCAAGATGCTGCGTAGAACTGATGGTCACGGAACTTGACAACGATGCGCTTAAATCGATGCTCGTGCCCACGCCGTGAACTCGAATGGGAAGGGTAGAGCTAGCACGTTCGCTGGCACAACGCCTGCTATGTGTGCGCCTCTTGTACCAACATACGCAAGCAAACACAAGGGATGCTGCAATTATGCCCGCAGCTAAACCCACAGATACTCCGATAATCACGAGATTGGTTCTATGAGCCATATCCGAGAGATTCTTCGCCTGTATCAGAGAATCGGGACTTCTTGCACATAATGCATCATGGTCAACTGCAAATTGGACAAGTTAATCTATCAAGGCATGAAAATATTCATCATTCACGGCAGAGAAGAAGCACCAGGTTAAAATACGTCAGCTAAACATTCATCGATGTAAAGTACATCCCAGTATGACAGCAAATTGCTAGCCCATCTTACATCCTTAAACTAATGATCGAAATACACACACATGGCGAAGGTGAAAACGCTTGGTTTTTTTACCTAAGATTACAGTACAAGCTCAATTATCATTCCAATCATCGCGTTTGATGGCTATCCCACAAAATCATATAATTCAAGTTGCAGAATTTACCGTCTGATGCAAAGGGTTGTGCGATACTAAAAGCAAATTAAGAAGAAAAAAAAAGGCATATCAATCTGCGCTTATTACCTCAACAGCTACGGAGAAAAAAAGCATAGCCAACAATAAACACAGAGACGGAAGAAAAAGAAGCTAAAACTTACCAGCTAAAGTCGGTCAATATCCACTTCTTCCAAAAGCAAAATGATATGGTCTATGAATGAGACTTCACAAATCACAGTAGGTGAAGCGCTTCTTTGTATGGAATGGAATAAAAGAAAATCTGAAGAATAAAAAGTAATGCTTTGTGGGGTTTTGTTTAAGATTTATCAGCAAGCCAGTTGAAAGCTGCCACGTGTCCTTCCTGCTTGTTCCTCGTTCCCATCGTCTAAATTTATATTCTAAAAATCGTTCTGTTCTTCCATAGTTGCCTTGTTTTATCTCTATGAAGATTTTTCTCCACGCATATTATTGTTAGTTCTCTTATGTTATTGTATAAAAAATTGAAGATCGTCAACCAAAACAGTTACGGCTGCAGGCGTCCTTATACACTCTAGTTTATAGTATACAACAAAATTAAATCAAAATACATTACAATTTGATACCGTAGTTATGGGATTTTATGAAACAACACCAAAATTGCAAAACATTTACTATATACATAATTGATGGGCCTTCAAGAAACGAAGCCCGTCAATGTGATTCGGGCTTTTGTTTGTTTGATTGATTGATGAAGCCTATCATACATTATCATCTCGTAGTGTGATTCGATTTATTACAACGTTTGTTCTCTCACTCACATAAAAGAAAAAGGTCCATTTCTTCGCGAAAGGAAAAACCTTTTTGTACTTGAAGATTCGAAAAGAAGAAACCATCGTAATAAATCTCCAAGGGAATCTTATCTCAAGGGCATCATCATATCATAATTGAAACACTAAAGTGACGTTTTTGTTGTATTCGTGACTATTCTTTCTCTTTTTTTTTTTTCTTTTTTTTTTCACTAGCATCTACTTCGAGTGTGTGTTATTACAGGGTCCACTTCACTGTCGCCATCTAGCAAAGGGCTAAAACAAAACAAAACAAAGCATCACCACAAATCTCAAAAGATGCCACGTGTCATATGCAGAATGTGCTAATGAAGAAACTACTGCCCACGTGTATCCCAGCCCTCTTTGTTACATTCTTTTTAATCTCAATCATGGAGAGATTATGAAAGAAAAAAATGATATACATGCATGTCGGTGGCAAACGTTTTATTTATTGACAATTTTCTCTAGTAAATAGCCATTATATTGTGGTGTTTATAACAGATGTGTATAATAGGAACATAAGATTAACTGTTAAAAAGAACCATTGTGATGTAATAATTTGATCGAATGAAGATTGAAGAGAATAATTTAAAGCTTAGCCTAGCTCCTTTCGTAACGTGAAACGCCACCAAAGGTAATAAAATTAACCACAAAAGGAAATTATCCGATGAATCTGATTTCTGATCTGAACAAAACCTAAAAGCGCAGACGAGCGCAGGGCTCAATAAAAAATCAAACATTTTGGTGATCTGATCCCCTTCGGTGAAGAAATGGGAGCGGTGACGTCGTCCATGGCCGCAAAATTTGCCTTCTTTCCACCCAATCCCCCGTCGTACGACGCATTGACCGACGCGTTGACCGGGAAGCTGAAGATGACCGAAGTTGCCGAGAGGGAGAACGTCGACGTTTTGAAGGTCAAGACCAAACGAGGGAACGAGATCGTGGCCGTCTATGTGAAGAATCCGTCGGCTAAATTGACGATTTTGTACTCGCACGGCAACGCGGCTGATTTGGGGCAGATGTACGATCTATTCGGCGAGCTCAGCGTTCACCTCAAGGTCAACTTGTTGGGGTACGTTTATCTTTTTCTGGGTCAATCTATTTGGGCAAAGAATCGATTTTTCTTCTTTTTTGCTGATGTATATGGATAGTTGTCTGGTATGATTTGCTTGATTTCGTGTTGAGGTTCTTATCTATTTAGTGACGTTAAACCGTCAACAAAAGACATGCCATGTTGAACTGAAGCTGGTAAAATCAGTTTTAGCAATTTCGGTGAGAAATTTCAGAGTTGTACTTAGTTACCACAGGTGAAGAATGTCGATGTGTCTGAGATTCACAATTGTCGTTGAAGTCCCTTTTACACGATAAATTTGTCTTCACTGTAATGGCAGATCCTCGTTTGATAAATAAGCATATGATGGTTGCTTATGGTATCATCTCTTTTTCTATTCAAACAGGTATGATTATTCTGGATATGGGAAATCGTCGGGAAAGGTATGCTGAAAATGCAGATTTCGTAATTCTCATGGAAAAAAAATGGAAAGACGCAATAACTTTATAGTGACCGGTGTCTTAAATGAGTTGCTCTTTTCTCAGCCGACCGAGCAGAATACTTACGCAGACATAGAAGCAGCTTACACTTGCCTTAAGGAGACCTACGGTGTGAAAGAAGAAGACATAATATTATACGGACAGTCGGTTGGTAGTGGGCCCACATTGGATTTGGCTTCCCGTTTGCCTAAATTACGCGCTGTAGTATACTGCACAGCCCCATCCTGTCTGGACTCAGAGTTATGTATCCTGTTAAACGTTCCTATTGGTTCGATATTTATAAGGTAACTTACGAGAATCTTTTACGTGCGACCGTTTCTATTAATTCTCAGGAATTTTCATGCATTCTTTATCGAAATATTTTCCTTACCTTGTTTGCAGAATATTGATAAAATCCCATCAGTTCAATGTCCCGTGTTGGTCATTCATGTAAGTCGTCATCTCTTTCGATAAGTGTATCACAACGCTTAGGCCATCATTTCCTTGATTGTATTATGTTACTCGATCAGAATCTCTAACCATTGGCCTTCTATTACATCATCTATTGATCCCAACTATCTGTTAACTATTATAGATGATCCTTTTACACTGATTCTTGATCTAAAGTTTAATTTGTAATAGTTCCTAATCGTTCGCAGGGTACAGCAGATGATGTAGTAGATTACTCCCACGGAAAGCAGCTTTGGGAACTCTGCAAAGAAAAATACGAGCCTTTATGGATCCAAGGCGGTAATCACTGTGACCTCGAGCTCTACCCCGAGTACATCAAGCATCTGAAGAAATTCGTAGCAGCTGTTGAGAAATCGGGCCTTATTAGCAGAAGCGGGTCATTTCCACGACCCACGGATATGATGGATCTTGCCCGAAACAGCACTGATGTCCGGCCTAGGCAGAGCACTGAGCTGCGAGAAAAGAGCAGATCGAGCACTGATATTAGGGAGAATCCTAGGTTGAGTACAGACCGTAGGGAGAGATCTGGGTCAAGCATTGATAAAAGGGAAAGATCAAGAAAGAGCGTTGATTATTCCACGAAGGAGAATAACATCGTCGAACTGCCTGAGAAACCGAGGAACAGCATCGATCGGTATGTTTATATTTGCAGATTCTTTATGTTGTTATTACATCTGTTTAAACGTCGGGTTTTTTATTTACGGGCTTTTCAGCTTTGGCGAGATGATGAGATCAGCTGTTCTTTGCAATATCAACTGTTTCAAGCCCGAGAGAACTAAGGTATGATAATGGCGTCGGATGGCTTACGGACAGCTTTGGGCCTATGCTTCTTTTCTTTTTTCGATTTTACCATGGTAGGTAGATTTCAAACGATGATGTAATAATTTACTTATGCTGCCACGGATTTTTTTCGTTTGCACGGATTTGGGGATCGATTTGTATGTGAAATTCATTTATAAGTGGATGAAGTTATTGCATTTGAAGTTCCTTTCTTTCATCTGTGTTGAGGCTATGGCTAACTACTGCTGTCTGGACTCTGAAGGCGAAGAAAACTGTAAGAAGAACGATACTTGGAGGACCTTGAAAATACAAAAATAATTTTTTAAAAAACAGAAGAAAAACAAACTGCAATTAAATTGGAGTTGACATGTTTTAAATATTTACTTGCCCTTTACCAAGTTTGGCGTCTGTCGTCGGATAAATGCGCGTGGGGTGGGCCTGGGGAAGTTAAAAGGGATAAATATTTAATAAATTTACTTAAAAGATAAAAGAAATTGATGAAATATCTTTTTTTTCTTCAACTCCTTAAACGTTCCACACATTTGGTGCGAACAAAATCCTCTTATGGCGGAGGCTATCACAAATCTCGGCCGCCGAGCCCGACCCAGATCCGAACCGCAACCGTTCTTGCAATCCAATCGTTCTTTGTTCGGAATGGATGTACCATCGACGCCTTCGTTCACGGACGACCACGCGGCGTCGTTCGATCTAGGTTTTGATATCGGCGAAAACGGCGACTATAACGAGTGCTTCTTCGGCGAGGAAGGATACGAGGTTGACGGCGACGATGTTGATGATTACGTGGAGGAAAGCGACAATTACGTCACCGATCTGTTTGAGTCACGTCAGCCTCTCGTGGATGCCGACGACGTCAATTGGGAGGTCGATTATGATGAAAATGGTGAGGAATTGGCGGTCCATTACCACTTTGGTCCTGGGGACGGTCTTAGGGTTGTGGATATAAACTCGGTGTCTGATTCTGAAGAATTCGAGGTAAGTTCAAGTATTTTGGGTCGCGATGATGGTAATGACAATGATAATGGTGATGATCACCACGATGGTGCCTATATCGACGGTATTTTCGGAATAAATGGCTATATCAGCGACGGTGACGGCGACGAAGTTCACTTTGAGTGGGAGGAGGTGAGTGAAAGGTTCAATCTTGACGATAGGGAAGCTTTAAACAGTGTTATTGATCAGATCCATGACATCTCGGTTATATCTGATGCAATCTCGTCGACTGAAGATGTTATCGTGCCAGAATTAGATGAAGATGAGCATGTTAGGAACATAGAGTGGGAAGTCCTCTTAGCTGTGAACAATATCGATAGGGGTTTCGACTTCGAGAATCCAGAGGATGCCGATGAGAATGTTAACGTTGTTAATGTGAATCGTCTCCCCGAAGATTACATTCTTGCAATGGAATATGATGCACTTTTCGGACAGTTGGTGGAGAATGCTAATCTACAAAAAGGTAGTCCACCTGCCTCAAAACGTGCAGTGGAGGGCTTACAAAGCTTCATTTGGAAAATGGACGGTGGGGCAGAGAATGGTTGTGGAGGTGTGATAAGCTGTGCAGTTTGTAAAGATGATGTTGCAGATGGTGAAAAGGTCACAAAGATGCCTTGTCTGCATCTGTATCATGGGGAGTGTATTCTTCCATGGCTAAAGATTAGAAATACTTGCCCAGTTTGTAGATTCGAGTTGCCGACCGATGATGCTGATTACGAGAATAGGAGGGGTTCAAGACTAGTTCGTGGTGGTGGTGTTGTGGACAGAGGAGCTGCTTCTTTGGGGGCTGGGGACTTTCTTTAACCTCTACCTTGAAAAAACTTCTTGATTTGGGAATGATAAAGTTGCCTCAAAAGTAGCCGTGTTTCTCTTTTCCTTTTCTTTCAAATCTTACCGTGGAATTTTCTGTGTTCTTGATACACTGGTGGTTTGTTTAATACTTTGAAGTGGATGGTTCTTTTGTTGTAGTGTGATGATAAGCACTGATTGAGTAGATTGATGCTTTGTGCAATCCTTGGTGCTGTGAACTTCTATGCATTTTCTTTTTAGTTCGTTGAACTTACTTTTGTATTAGAGATTTCCTGTGATGCTTTAAGCAACTCTTCTATGAGTCTTTGAAACAACGAACAATGATTGAGTTTCGTTGCTGCTTGAGATCTATCTTGTGATGTTGTTCTTTGCGGAAACTTATTAGCTTTGAAGAATGATCGATTGTCTCCCTATATATAGGTTTACTTGGAATTTTCGGCACACTTTTGGAGAGACCATTCTCTTGAAAATTTCGGAATTAAAAGCATAAACAGTGGAAAATCATCATCACATAAAGAAGAAAGACGAAAAAACTTATTTCATGAAACAGAGACATTCATCAGACTCGACTCTTCTTCTTCCTCTGCTGAGATGAGAGGAAGAGACGAAATGCTAACATAACGACGCCTCTCAATCTACTAACAGAAGCAAAAACAGGCATTGCTTAAACAAAGACAAAGCTTTTTATGAACCCAAAAACATCAACTTAAAGACAGAAGATCAAAACCTCACAAATGTTGTAATATCATAATCATGATAATAGTAATAATGGCACTCGAAGCCTCTCATTTGTTCATCCCAGTCGTGTTCTTGACTGCATCAGCAGCTCCCTGTGCCTTGGCCTGAATCTGCTGGCCAGCCTAAAACAGAGAAACATCCACAGATAAAACCGTATAATATAACAAAGATGGCGAAAAAACAGAGCTGAAACTGAAAGTTAGCTCATTGATCCATTCGTAACTAACGGTTACCTGCTGGGCTGAATCTTTGGCAGATTGAGCAGCTTGACCTGCCTTGTCCATCATCTGGCCGCACTTTTCCTATATCCCAATACAAAAGTTAAGCATATAAACAAACACCAATGAAAAAAAACTCAATTTTCTGGCGCAGAGGGGAGAGCTTCATTCTCACCTGGGCTTGCCCCTTGGCTTCGCCAGCTTGGTAGCTCATGTTGTTTGAATCCATCTTTATTTACTTGGCACAAAACTTGGATGATAATCGATAGGCTTGAGTGATGATCGATCGAAGAAGGTAATATGAATGGTATTTATAGCAGTTTGGGACTGCTCAAAAGCATGACATGTGTCCCTTCTATTCATGTAACTGCGGATCTCAAGTGTCCCCAACATAGTATTAAGGCACAAGATAGATCCAAAAAGAAAGGCATTTGAATATATTTTTGTGGAGAGATGGAGAAGGAAGAGAGCTATTCGAAAGGCATTGTTCTTTAGAACGAATGGTGTTTGAAGTCATCCGAAAAAACCTGACATAAGGCCCTTCATTATAGTCCCCCTTATAAACGATGGCATCATTTTGCTTACGTGCAACAACTTGGAGAAAATCCAGCGTCGAGATCGCAAATGGCACATTGTTTAGCTGTAGCAAGTAACATCTTTGTCCCTTTCAAACCCTTGAAATAGTGCCTTATAAGTCAACTGATCACGTTTCAAACCAGCCTCTATCATCATATTGTTCTTAACCTTTCAAGCAGATTTCATTTCCACAATCTTGCAGCAAGCATTCATCAATGTGTGTTGTTACAAATGTAACATCGTCATGTTCGATTTCCTATCATTCATTTCGCTGTAATGTTAGCTTTGTGTTAATGAAACACTTTTTTTCTGATAACTCCAATATATCAGATGTGCAGTTGCCACTTGCTATCTAGCTAGTATGTATACAAATATTTGATTAGAATATATAATCCATAAACCAATTACAAATTTCTCAACTCAGCTCAGCTCAGCTCAAATCAGGCATAGAAAAACCAGACACAACTGTTACTCTCATCAGAGCAACTTATTTCAATCTCCAACAAACGGTGACACAAATGAAATATGTATGTCAAAAAAGTACTTGAAAAAAAGCAATAAAAAGCAGTTAATTATTAACTTCCTCGTCCTCGTTCTCACTCCAACAACAGTTGAGAATAGACACAGGCGAACCACAGCCACGCAAGCTCACAAAGCTCTTGTACGCAATCATAGAACCGCCATAGCCAAGCCCTTCGAAGCTCTTCTCTCCACAGACGTATCCCTTCACATCGCTAACAAAAACAGAATCAAGCTCATCCTCCCCAGAAACAGAAGAAGCATGCAAGGCCACGGAGAACTTCGCAGGGCCGAAGCAAGCCAATACCCTCTCCACAAGCAGGTTCAAGTCGACACATTCGAAATCATACCCAACAGCTTCGAAGCTAGCGTAGCTGAACCCATCTTCAGGGGTGACGTGGATGGTCGAGACAGCCCCGCCTTCGATGGCGTTCATGGAGTAGCCACACGGGTCGAAGTCAAAATCACAGATTTCAGATTCTGGGAAGATCTTTCTGATGCCCGAAGCTTCGGTCATCATCGATGCTGACTCAGATCGGTTCTTGAAGAACACAGAGGCCTTTTTCGGGTCCAAGTTGGTCATGCACATCTCAAGGGTGTAAGTCGCGGGCGGGCTGGGGTCGTGGGCCTTGGAAGGTTCGACAGAAGCAGAGTAAACGTGCCACTTCTCGAGCTCATCATCATCACCATCACCGCCGCCCATCACATAGGCCGTGCTGCTGAGGCCCAGTTTGTGGAAGTGACCGTCCAAGACGGATACTTCCTCGGAGAAGCTTCTGTGCGGGAATGGCTGGGCCCCAGGGAAGATGAAGCTCCCGCGAGAATACCTCACAGAGCACACGCTGAGGCTGAGTGTGTTCGCAAGCTCGAGTATGGGCGGGATTGAGAGTAGGAGTTTGGTTGTCCCGCATGTTTTCAGTATCATCTTGTATGGGTAGACGAAGAGGCTTGACTCTGATAAGACGTAGGAGTCAACATCGTCGTTCTTCAGAGATGAGACGATGGTGCACTGGGCAGGGTCTAGTATTTCGTCAAGCTGGGCTTTAGAGAGTGCTCGAAGGCCAAGCCCATGGGTGTCATTGCAGTAGGCACCGTGCTCGGAGAAGGAGATTTCGAGCCTCTTTTCGTAGCCTTCGAAGCCAATTGCCGATACTGGCAAGTCCATATTGTCAGATAAGCAGAGAACTGAGCGCTTGTTTTTCGAAGCGGGAGTTGTTGAAGGATGAGGAAAGGAAAGCTAAGTAAGGAGAAATTGAAAGCTATTCTACTGAAGGAACTCGGTGGTACTCAGGATGGCTTGCGAGCACACTGCATATAATGGATTGTTGGCGACGTTAGCGCAATCGTAAAAAGAAATTTGAAGTCAGAACTGGACACATCGTCAAGCAGAGATTGAAAGAAAGCGCTCACGTTGGAGTAAGCAGCAGATCTGAATTTCTTGATTCCTCCGTTGGGGCGAACGTCTTCGATGCAGTATCCAAGGGGAGCTTCGTAGAACATGGAATTACTACTACTACTAGACTTCTTCTTGCCACCTTTTGACTCCATTAACTCATTCACTTTGATCTGCAACAAAAAGAAGATGCCATGGTTAGGATAACTAAGCGGCCGCAGCCATGTAAGATACTATGTTACTATGAACAAACATGAATCTCGTTAAGAAATAAAGGATCAAACTTTTCCAAACGACATAAGAAATATCCCGCTTTTATCAACCACCATCAAAAAAAACAAAAATCACAGACGTCAAATTGTCACGCCTGACAAGAGACATCCATCCATTGATTGGTACGAAAAATTAACGAAAAGAATGTATATCTCTAACCACAATATTACGAAAATAACGCATCAAATACCACACAATTTAGCAACAAATAAAAATAGGAAAAAGGAGGAATTTTAACTAATATGGAATAATATAACTGCATAAAATTCAACATGTAAATCCTCCTATCCTGTATCACCAACAGAAAAAGAAACAAAACTAAGTGCGATCTGAATTACCTTCGTTATAAATACGATCAACAATGGCCTACGACGATTGACGGTGAAAATTGTCTACAAGCCTCAAACAAAAAATCCTGCGGATCGAACAAGCAGATAAAAGAATTACCACAAAAACAACAAATGTCGAATCCGAATCAGAAAACATTAACAAAATAAATTAAAAAAAATACTCACAGATGGAATATGGAATAAATAGGATAGGATCGAAAACAAATGCCTGAAAAAATATATATAGAACCCTCGATCGAAAACAGAATGCTCGTGAGGAGGAACAAGAAATTAGGGTCCCTATAAATAGGGGTTGAGCTGATTCATAGAGAGGTGGCACACATTTTTAGTTATGCCACGTGTTTCCGAAATGACCGTTATGCCCTCAGCTAAGCTTTGCCCTCCTTTCGTGTGGCTAGCGGACACGTGGCGTTCGCAATTCCTTTTCCATATTTTATGTGATTTGAGTCAAATATGCAATGCTATACTTTCGGTCATCTTGACTTGGTTACAAATATGAAAGAACATAAAATACATTAGATTTCACAAGCCCTTTTGAACCAAGTTAAGATGTAAAGAAATTGCTTTACGAGTATTAGACGTCGTACAATTATTTACGATTTAGCCAAATAAAGCTCTGTTTTCCTTAGCCCTTATTGTCAAGTACGGCGCGTATATGGACTTTTTTTCTGGCGTGTAATGACTAAAGTACGGTTAAAGAAAGATCGGATACACACACGTCAAGAGGCCTCAAGTCCATGTAATAACCTCATAGATCATCATTCTCTACCTTTTCCTTTACTTCTGCTCATATGTGAACAAGCTTTAAGAATTAGGTACAACTTGTTTTGGCCTTTTCTTGTTTGTTCCTATGTCACTCGTGACTTCATTTGGCCTATCTTCGTTTCCAACTAGAACTATACTGTCCATGTCCAAGACATGGATTTTTAATATCCGTTTTTAACCTTTTTTTTTTCTTTCAGTAAGTTGTAGTAGTACTTTTTTTCACAGAAAGGTTAAACAAACATACACAAGGCGTCGGTGATACATATGACGTCAAGACAGTAACGGTAATAACAAGTTGTATTCTCTTATTATTTCCCAAGACATAAGCAAACATTGAAAAAGAAGCATACATGTATGTAATCAACGTTATTCTTCTTGGTCGTAGTCATCAGAAGGCGTAGCCTCGACTGGCCTTTGGAGAATCAGCGAATTTAAGAGTGTGTTCAATGAGTTTTCGAGCTTTTCTGCTTCTTATTTCAGCTCTCATGCTTTCACTCTTCTCTACCTTGTCGTATGATGGCTTCTTCGTCATCTTCATCGACTTCAGCTTTGACTTGAAGCTTGTAACTAGTCTCTCCAATCCCATCATCACCATGGCTGTTCTAACTTATTAATGTAAAAGCAAAGAAAAAATATACAATTAAAGAGCTTTTCTATAAGGGACAACGAAACAAAAGAAACTTGCAAGAAAATGGCAAGAGGGAAGACAAGCACACACAGAGATAGATACCTTGAGGAGCAAAAAGAGAGGATTTTTATGTCAGGGTCAGGGGAAAATGAAGGTTTTTAAGAACAATTTCTACTTAAATTTAAAGGGCGTTTTATTCTGTGATTGAGAAAAAAAGGGAGAGAGAGAGAGAGAGAGAGAGAGAGAGAGAGAGAGAGAGAGAGATGATATGAATGTGACTGTGAATTGTGAATGAATCGACAAAATGACATCGATCCCACGTTTACTGCATTTAATTTATACATAGAACTTTCCGGTTTCTTGGTTTATTTATTGATTATTTAATGGTTGGGAGAAATATATTTTACTTCGACACAAACACCACACCAATCCATAACACGTTTGATTGATTATTGTAGTTAGAGTATCATAATCACAACTATTATACACCCGAGTTATGGAATATAGACCACATGTAGTTTCCAATGGTATCCATTTACGATAATCTGGATTTATCTTATAAACCACATGCATATGTAAGAAATAGATTTTATAGGATGCCTACATGGCTCTCTTTTCCTCCACAATATACTAATATTATTTTGCACATTCAAATGTGCAATAATATATAAATAGTCTTTTGCACATTCAAATGTGCAATAATATATAAATATATAATATTACTTTCTTTAATTCAAAATATTAACAAAATTTTTATAATTGAATAATTATGTATGTCTATAAATTATAATCTTAGAGATATAATAATTAGCTAATAACTAAAAATAGAATTTTTAAATTTTATTATTTAATTTTATTTGACAGACCAAAGTGACGGTTTACACTTAATATAATTACTAGTAGTCTTCGCACATTCTATGCTTGTGCTTAAGAATATAATTAATACTTCAATTTTGATGTTTATAATATTTGATAAAAAAATATAGTTTTTAAATATATAAAGTAAAACTAACGTATTAGGGTATAATTGCGATAAATAAAAAATTTAGAAGTGAAATTATAACTTATTTAATTAATTAAATTATAAAAAGAGGGACTAAATTATAAATAAAATAACAGGCCAAATTTATAGTTTTAGCCACCCGACCCTAGTCCTTAGAAAATATATATCAATTGATTTTTAAACATTTCACATTATAACGGCTACCCAACCCAATAGACCATTTCTATCCATGAGAGAGAGAGATATCATTGTGTAGCTTGTTCTTAGGCGCCCGTCCGTTAACGATCTATCTCAGCGTGTCGATGGACTTGAATCATTACCTTAAAAAATTATATATTGTGAGTGTGCCCAATTCATAATATATTGTTTTATTTGTAGTTGAAAATTTTTTATATTTTGATATACGATGTTATGATTGATTCTAAAAGGAATATTTCGAAATATGGAAATTAGAAAAATAATTTATGAGGATTTATTTAAAATCAATTAAGATTTAAAGGACTAAATTATAAATTATATGTCAAAACTGATACACCAAATTGGGAGAGCAGTTACTCTAGCATGCTCTCCCCTTAATAAAATAGATAGATATTAATGTATGTGTGATGGGAAATTATAGACATTGAAGATTAAATCTTTGAGAAAGACTTGACAATTATCTGCCTAAAATAGGTGGGTTCGGTCACAATAAATCTTTGATGAGATGGGCCGTAAATGTTGGCTCATTCCGTTTGTCGTCTGTCCCTTTACATACCTTTAATTAGTATCATTTCATAATGGGTCAACTCCACTCCGAACCCGATCCAAAATTGACTGCCAGATCCGAAACTTCATTGCCCCGTCGGGCCAATGGTCCCATTATGTTGCTAAGAGTTGGTCGAGGAAGAACATATAAAGATCGATCATCATTCTATTTTGTCATCACGTCTTTGCACATATATTTGTACGTATTTATCTTCTTCACTTGAGGAATTATCTTGAAATTTACTATATACATTTATATCATATATACAGAATTCGATTATTATATGGCTTTATTTATCATCCATCACCCTCTATATTCTTATATATGCTACTACGCATCTCCCTTTCTTGGTTATATATATAGCCAGAAGCTATATTTGTAAGATTAGATTCACATAGCATACACTCATTCATTATCCTCTCAATACATCACAAATACTTCTTCTTCTTCTTCGTCTTCTTACAGCTTAAAAAATGAAGTTCCATGGCTCTTTAGAACCTCCATTAACATTCTTCAAACCAAGAAACAAAAACAACCTAACCATCATCATCCCCCTATTACTAACCTCAATCACACTCCTTCTAACACTGATCATCACACTCTACTTCCCCACTTTCTTCGACAACCTTCTCAAAACCAACATCGAATACCAAAATATCGACGAATCTGCAGTAATAACTCAGAATCAAATCGAGCCCACGAAGGAAGAGAACGACGATCAAGGAACAGCATCATCGTCCAATGAGAATGACATCATCCAAATGAGCGAAGAGTGCGATATATTCACGGGAGAATGGGTTCGAAACGAAGATGGGCCTTACTACACGAACGAAACATGCTTCACTATCGAAGAGCACCAAAACTGCATGAAATTTGGCAGGCCCGATTCTGACTTCATGAAGTGGAGGTGGAAGCCCGACAATTGCGATCTTCCATTGTTCGATTCTTACAAGTTTTTGGAGATGGTAAAGGGCAAAGCTTTGGCCTTTGTTGGTGATTCTGTGGCAAGAAATCACATGCAGTCCCTCATATGCCTCTTGTCTAGGGTAAGTTATACGAATATGCACATACATTATTGTGCTTACATACACATGCACTTTAGGGTTTTTATAATTTTAATGATATCCATATTGACTGTAGTAAGCAAGCATTATTTGTGTTCGATTCGATCTTGGTCGTCGTATGTAATCATTTTGATGGATGAGACATGTTAGAGATAATTAATTGGATTTATGGGGTCGAGCATATGCAGTTGAGTCATGTTGATGGTGGTATATTTGTCGCCATGAATGATTTGTATCTTATTAATAAATGTAAGTCATTTGAATGCTTTCGAAAAAGAAGATGCTCGTATTACCCGGAATGAGTTGTAGCTGGAATTTACAAATCTTGAAAGTGACCACATGATTTCGAATAACATGTGAGGAGTCAACTACTACTCTAGGCTTATTCGAAAATATAGAAGGAAAGCTCTACTTATTTATTTATTTTTTCCTATCCGCCATGTTTAGACAGCTTAACTAATGATCTTGCATTATTAATATAGGTACGTGTATTATTGGATATAGATTGTCGGTAAACCTTCCATCTACAATTAAATTATTTTCTCCTCACTACGCAATGAACAGAAAAATGACTACAGTTGGTATTTACTATTTTATGCTTGTATTTTAGGTTGCTCGCCCGTTGGATGTGCCACACGACCCGAACCGGCTGAATGGAAATGTATGTACCCAAAATATTATTAAAAAAATCGATTTAATATGCAATTAATCTCACATTAATGTATGCATTTTAAAATCATGATTTTCTAATATTCAAGGTGAATATATCCGACCCGGAAAACCAGCACAGGCGATTCGTCTTCGCAGAGCACAACTTCAACATCTCATTCTTCTGGTCGCCGTACTTGGTCAAAACGGGTCAGATAAACTCCACCAGCAATAAAAACCCGTTCAACCTCTACCTCGACGAACCCGACCCGTACTGGCCGACCCAGATCCGAAACTTTCAGTACGTCGTCATCTCGGCGGGTCACTGGTTCTTCCGACCCGCCTACTTCTACCTCAACGGCTCCGTAATGGGCTGCCTCTACTGCCCAGAAACGAACATCACCGTGCCCCCCTCGCCGGTGTACTTCAGCTACCGCCGAGCCTTCGCGACGGCGCTGGCTGCGGTAGACGCCGCCGAGGGCTTCGAGGGCGTCACGTTCCTGAGGACGTTCGCGCCGGCGCACTACGAGGACGGAAATTGGAACGACGGCGGAGACTGTAGGCGGACGAGGCCGTTTATGAGGAACGAGACGGGCTTGTACGATTACAGCTCGGAGATGCGTAGGATTCAGGTGAGGATTGCGCGGCGGCGCGGCGGCGGCGGAGGGAGGAAGGGGAACGTTCGATTGTTCGATGCGACGAAGGCTATGCTGCTGAGACCCGATGGGCACCCGAGTA
Organism: Craterostigma plantagineum; assembly: GCA_027422505.1. Taxonomy (NCBI): domain Eukaryota; kingdom Viridiplantae; phylum Streptophyta; class Magnoliopsida; order Lamiales; family Linderniaceae; genus Craterostigma; species Craterostigma plantagineum. Next base: position 273,267 of record JAPQWV010000582.1, on the reverse strand, counting down.
GATACGGGCACCGACCCGAGGAGATTCGGGTCACGCCCAACGACTGCGTCCATTGGTGCTTGCCTGGCCCAATCGATTCGTGGAATGACATGTTGCAAGAAATGCTGAGGAGAGAGATTAAATATTATTAAATTTGCAATTCTTAGTTTATTAAGGCGAAGACCGTTATCTCATCTTTCTATCCGTTCCCCTTATATTAACCGTCGCCTATCAATTTGGTGTGTCAATTTGGTGTTAATTTTTGAATTAATTTTAATTAAAAAACAACTCAAACCACGTTCACCAATGCCACACAACTTTCTGTTTTTTTTCTTCTCAAATAAAAGATAATTAAAAAAACTGACACGCACATGCGTTAGAATGTGCACAGTAAAAAAACAGCTCAAACCACGTGCAGGTTTTGACTCTATTATTTAGTAATTTCGTCCAATATTAATATATTACCTATATAAACCGTTGAAAACCTTTATGATTGGTTAAAAGCAGAAGACATTTGATAAATATCGTAATTCGTAAGACCAACCGTAGCATAAAACTATCCCTCCGGCCCATTTTGACAGTACTAGCTATGGCGCTGAGGCCCGATGCACATCCTAGTAAATGCAGGCATTTTCCAGGGGTAAATGGGATAATTCCTAACGATCGCCTGCATTGGTGCTTGTCGGGTCCCATCGATGCTTGGAATGATATGCTGCAAGAATTGTTGAGGATAGAAAATCCAAATAACTATGTGATATCCGAAAACTGATCGCGAGCGTGTACTTTAATATATTAAATAAAGATTCGTCAAGTAATAATTAAAACGAATATGTTATAACTAGCACACGCGATAGGCAGTGTACCCGTTGTTTGTAGAATAGCTGTAGCAAATATTCGAGTATCGAACACGTTTAGCCCAAAAAATAAATATTTTTTATTTGTATTTTAATTTATGAATTAAATTCCGACAACTTAACCTAATGAAACTAAAAGCTTTAAACACAACTATATCTTTTTTATTTATACATAAAAACGGAAGTGCTTGAGATTCCGAATCCTGCTAGGTGTCATGACGGGACCGTAAATTATCATTAACACTCAAATAATGGCTAAGTTGCGGTAATTCCTACTCACCCTCGAATTTGTTGTCGCCCTAGACGGTCGTGAGAATAAATATTAATTTATCTACAGCGAAGATCGATTATTTTCTATCGCCCTATAATCAAATTCCTATCATTTTATGAAAGGCATAATCATTTTTCTTGTTGTCGTCCTAAAAACCACTAAATCACATCAACACATAGACAGCGATATTCAAATCAACACATAGACAATGATATTCAAATCAACACATAGACATATTGAATTGCAAAACGAAATCATAAATAATAAATAGCCAACATTGCATGTTCACGAGTATTTTACGTCCAACAACAATTCTACCTAGCGTTCATTTCATCCCAAGCACATGGTAAAATTAGCTACTCATGTTCCCTGTGGAAACAAGAGAATATATAGATATCAAAGATGGAAACATATTCTCTTCCCTGATATTTGGCTCCGATATCACCGCGTCCCCTCCAAGTCTCCCGATCCGATTCTGTTCTGTCTCACGTCACTTCTCAGTCGGTCCGCGTATCGCTGCCCTCCCTTACCGATGTGCGATATCTGAGCTTCAGTTACTCGCTGCGCTAACGCGTGCATCATTGGGTAATTTCGTCGAGCAGTTGGTGAGTGGTTGAGGGAGGTGTACCGGTTTCAACTGCGAGCTTCAAATATAATTCTCAGCAGCTGATCGAGGTTCTGATGTGCAGTCTTCTAGGTTGATGTGCGAGCGGGTTAGAGCCTTGGCGTGAGGTGTGTGCTTGAGGTAAGGTGGGTGCTTGGTGCTTACGTCGATGGCAGCGCAAGTAAAGATGTGCTGCCCTTGCTTAATGCCTGTTTCCAACGTGTGTACGACCTTCCTCCCTCTTTTTTCTCCTCCCCTTTTCCAACGTGTGTTTGCTGCCATCTATAGGAAATGAGCGAGGCTGCTTAGCAAGTCTTCGTCGAGCTTTGTGTATGACATATACGTATGATATCCAAGGAAAATTAAAATAAATACAACCGATAATACGCTTTTATGGAGTATAATATAAAGAAAGAAAGAAATTATCTTCAAACTTCAATTTGGATCGTTTATTTGGTCCTGCAAATATGGGGAAAATGAAAAAACGAAACTTAATTATATTTTTCAACGTAACCTTCCATTAGATGTTTCTTGGTACGAGATTTTTAACTCTTAATTTTGGGCCGCGCACAATTGTCTAGGCCCACTTGAATTTTCCAAGTTAACTAACAGGTATTGTATTGTACTAACCTCACTACATTACAAAAAGGATTATTTGCTAACCACTACAGTAAATTGGTTCAAGAAATCGGCTTATTCTGTGATCAGTTCAACGAACGATGATATTGGTACACTATCGGTTGACCAAAACCTATAAGTTTCCAGCAATTCATTGAATTTCTCACGCAATTTTAATTGAATATAGCAATCACAGCTGCCGTTTTGCCAACGTTATAATATAATTTCCACTTAAAGAGTAATGTTGACAGACAGCTCACGCGTTTTAGTTATGTAATTATGGTAATTAAATCAAAAACCACACACTGGACTGAAGACATTGATGTAAATGATCTGATTCTGACCAATTTGATTTGAAAAAGACCTCAGAATTATACAGCAAAGAACGAAGGGTGGCATGCCATGAGAAGAGACAACTCAACTCAGTAACATGGCCCTCATATGCTTTTTGCTTTGACTTCAGCTCTAAGATAACGTTCTTTCTTGATTACTATAATCCCACTTCGAGCTCACGTTCACATTCAGGTTCACATTTTCCATTTCTATTTTTTCGGAAAAAGGTGAATCATTCAGCAAGACAGTTATCCTCATTCGCATGCTCAGAAGCAAGATGGGAACGTCGATTTAACTATTTGCGCCGACGTTTAGCAGCATATTTCATGTTCTAAAGCTGTCGTTTGTGTTGAGTTTTAGATCCTGTGATTTCTGAGCTGTTATCGAGAGTCTATTATTCGTTTGTGTGTGTTTTAAAGTTTTCTGTTCGAAATCACCATTGGTGAATCGTCGTCGGTCGTTAGATTTGGGAATTACTTTGAATGTACGCTGGGTTTTCGTAGCATCAGTGGAATCCGATCTCAGTCGAAGCTTAGTGAGTAAAATTGGGGCTTATCAAGTCAGTGTTCCTCCACATTTGTGCTGATTTCGATTTTTAGGGATTTGGAGAAGATGCATTGCTATGTTACTATCTTCACTAGTGCAATGGCTTGAAGTTCTTGACAGCATTCCGCTGTCTACGATCTGATTCTTACAGTACAGCTTCAACTCTGCAATTCTCTCGAAAAAAAAGTCCATTATGTCCAATTCAACATCATCACCATCGCCAGTTTCGAGCCCTAGCACTTTATCGCCATCGTCTTCTACAAATCCCGACCAATCATCTGAAATGACTCCACCACCACCACCTTCTCCGCCGCCTACTTCCTCCGCCCCACCGCCGGAAACCTCTCCTCCTCCGCCGCCACCTTCACCAATAGTTCCACCACCATCTCCACCTTCTTCACCACCACCATTACCACCCAATGCTCCTCCTCCCATCACCGCCACCTCACCGCCTCCGCCGGCACCACCACAGCCTCCGCCGGTAGAATCTCCTCCACCACCTGTCGTCATTCCTCCACCACCCTCCTCCTCACCACCGCCGCCTGACTCTCTGCCACCTACTTCTAGCCCACCGCCGCCGCCCACCAATTCACAGCCACCTAAGCAGCGTTCTCCGCCACCTCCGGCCAACTCCCAGCCTTCTCCACCAAGCGTAAGCCCTCCTCCGGCGAGAAATTCACCTTCGCCGCCGCCACCCCCACCTCTGCAGCCATCTCTACCTCCTCCGTCCTCCTCGGGAAATTCAACTTCCAATGAGGCTTCTCCCGGCCCACCACCACTGCCGCCGGCGGAGAAACCAACCGCTGGGTCGGCGCGGCCCAACTCAGACATAACTGTGGACCCCACGTCGAGGAGTTCCGGCGGTGGCTTGAGCGCCGGCGGCGCAGCTGCGTTGGGCGCTGTGATTGGACTTTTAGCTCTGAGTCTCATGGTTGTCGCTGTGATGTACATGAACAAGAGAAAGAAGAAGAACAATCAGTCTGCAATCAACTACCACATGCCTTCTCCTTTTGCTTCTTCCCCAAATTCAGGTGCTTTCACGTGTTGCTTAGAAAAGATGCTGACAGCATAAATACATTACATATAATGCTGTGTTTCATTTTGGTGAGGATTCAATGTTGGGTAGGATTGATTCATTTTGGTGCTAAGCTATGTTTCAGATTCGTCGTTCTTGAAAGGCACGGGCGCACAGTATTCGCCTCGGTTCGGATCAAGCCCAGAAACGCCCATACGTGGTTCGAAATCGTGGTTTTCGTATCAAGAATTATCCAAAGCCACTCAAGGTTTTTCGACTAACAACCTCCTCGGCGAAGGGGGGTTTGGGTGCGTGTACAAAGGGGTTCTTACAAACGGTAGGGAAGTTGCTGTTAAGCAGTTAAAAGCCGGCGGCGGACAAGGAGAGCGTGAGTTCAGGGCAGAAGTGGAGATCATCAGCAGAATACACCATAGGTACTTGGTGTCCCTCGTCGGTTATTGCATCTCTGAGAATCAGAGGTTGCTCGTTTATGACTATGTCCCTAACAATACCCTTCATCATCATCTCCATGACAAGAGTAAGTTAAGTTTTCTGATTCAGGCATGGGAAAGATTGCTTTTTCGCTGCTTATTTTTAGCATCTTGTAATAACCTTCAGGCGAACAGAGGCCGGCGATGAGTTGGGCTAATCGTGTCAAAGTTGCAGCTGGTGCAGCACGTGGATTGGCTTACCTTCACGAAGACTGTAATTTCACGACAATTTAGTTATTTATTTAATTATATATTTTCATGTATTTTCTCTTGTGGCTAAAAGAACCTTGTCTTGGTTTCTTCAGGTCAACCACGCATCATTCACAGAGACATTAAGTCAACAAATATTCTCTTGGATAACAATTTCGAAGCCAGGGTAATCTCTTACCCTTCACTGCTTACGCCTATTGTAATCATCCAACGATATCTGTAGCTGAATATTTTTATGTTCATTTACAGGTAGCAGATTTCGGTCTTGCGAAGCTAGCTTTAGAACTCGATCTTCACACCCACGTGTCGACCCGCGTGATGGGAACTTTCGGGTAGGTTCATACCCTCTTTTCCTTACTATATCATCTCATCACGTCTGAAAATTATCTCGAGAAACCTTAAAAAGACATTGTGTAATTGAAACAAAAAATAAGGTACTTGGCTCCAGAATATGCGTCGACTGGTAAACTCACCGAGAAATCTGATGTCTATTCGTTTGGCGTCGTTCTCCTAGAGCTCATCACTGGTCGTAAGCCCATCGACACTTCTCAACCATTAGGCGACGAAAGCCTAGTCGAATGGGTAAAGACTTCTTTTTTCTTTTTCTTTTTTGTGTATGCCATTTAGTTCATTGGTATTAGCGCGCTCAATCTTTGATATATATAGGCTCGACCTTTACTTACACAAGCCCTAGAGACAGAAGTCTTCGAAGAACTAGTCGATCCTAGGTTGGGAGACCACTTTGTGCCTAGCGAGATGTTTCGTATGATCGAAGCAGCTGCTGCTTGTGTTCGCCATTCTGCTTCTAAGAGGCCCAAGATGAGTCAGGTATTATAAATTTTCATATGTGTTACATATGTATTCGAAAAAATAACATATATGTTTTCCTGGGATTGTAAAAGGTGGTGAGGGCATTAGATTCAATGGAAGAATTATCAGATTTGAACAATGGAATGAGACCTGGGCAAAGTGGGATCTTCAGTTCAAGAGAGCAATCTGCTCACATCAGAATGTTTCAGAGGATGGCTTTTGGCAGTCAAGATTATAACAGCAGCTCTGATCATGTCTCAAATTACTCTCAAAGCAGCACTTCATGGAGTCTAATGAAATAAAAAATAAAAAATTCTCATCTTTGTCTTCAAGGTAGATTAGATTCAATTCAATAATAGGATTGTTAATTATTCATCATATTTTGCTGTTACATTCAGTTATTACTTCATGCATATACTTATGTACGTATGATCCTTGTTACGTCATGGGCCCATGGCTGCTATGCTACTATCAGTTACTGATTTTATATAGCCGCCACATTCTTCTTACATGAAGACTTTGGATGTCAATTAATAATAAATACATTTACTTCCCAATCTCAATAATGCTGACAAGCAAGCAAGCTCTAAAAGGTGCCACGGATTATTTTATTCAGATTTAGAAACGATTTTTGTGTCCGAAAAATCAATGTCAAATGACAGATATAGAAGTGGGGTCCATTCGTCTACAAATACTTTATTACCGCATTAGCACATACAATAAACAAATAAAGCCTAAAATCTGATGAAGGCTTCCATGACCGTGACCGCCATTCCAGCCTCTACGGTCTCCAACCACCATGTCCACCGCCGCCGAAGCTTCCTCTCCGTCAGCCAACCTCCGGCGAACAGCGCCGCCTTGGGGGCCCTTTTGAGCGGAGGAGCTTCCCTGTTGAGGCTGACCACCACCACCCCATTGCCGGCCCTTCAAGTTCTACACATGAATGAAGGCCTTGGAGAAACCAGCTACGCCAGCAACTCACTAATGCAGGTATGATTTATTATTACTAAAAGCCTTTATTACAATTATTCTACTCTGTTCTTAACTTCTTATTTGTTCGTTAGAGCAAAATAATATCAATGACGAGGCCGATGATAGAAGCCGCCATGGAAGAGCTGTACGGCCACTTAGCACCCATCAAAACCCTCTGTGTGGCAGAACTCGGCTGCTCGTCGGGGCCCAACTGTTTTTCTGCAATGAAGGATATTGTCCGAATCGTCGATCGTCTGAGGAAGAAGCACTGCCATGATTTGCCAGACTTCACTCTTCACTTGAACGATCTTCCTGGGACTGATTTCAACTCCATATTCCGAGCGTTATTACCTCGTTTTCTGGCCGAACTGAAACGAGAGATGGGAATATCGAACTGCTTCGTTAATGGAGTCCCTGGCTCGTTTAACGGTAGGCTCTTCGCCGCCCAAACTATCCACTTTGTCCATTCTTCTAACACTCTACATTGGCTCTCAAAGGTATGCCTACCTTTACATATATACATGCACGTAAATTTTAGGTGCCCGATGGGCTGGAAACGAATAACAAAGACAACATCTGCATAACAAGTACAAGCACGAAGGAAGTGATTCGTGCTTATTACACACAGTTTCAGAAAGATTTCTTAGGGTTTCTTGAAAGCCGTTCCCAGGAATTAGTCAGCGGTGGGAAAATGGTGCTGACTATTCTGGGAAGAAGAAGCGAAGATGCCTCGATTAGGGAGTCTCTCTATATCTACGAACTCATAGCCATTGCACTTAGAGAAATGGTATGATCTGAGGTATATCATATATTATAAAAACGAATAAACAAACTCTATGCCTGTCTAAAATGAAAGAATCAACTTCAAGCTATTTTATTACATGGGGACTAATTGAAGAAGAGAAGCTACACTCATTCAACATACCGATATACACACCATCAGCTGAAGAAGTTGAGATCGAAGTGGGAAAAGAAGGTTCTTTCATCATAGACAGGCTCGAAATCTCTGAGATCAAATGGGAGTCTTGTGGTTCGAGAGAAGACTATGTAAACGATGAAGGGTTCAAAGCAACGGCTCAGTGCATGAGGTCTGTGACCGAGCCATTGCTGGCCGACCACTTTGGTGGGATCGGACCGCCGTCGTCCATTGTTATTGATCGGTTGTTCGAGAAGTACAAGAACCTTCTTGCTCGTATGTCCCAAGAGGATACTGAAGAATATGCAAAGCTTGTCAATATCACTCTTTCCATGACCAAGATCAGAAAGATTTGATGATGTATGCAATAACTAAGGTTTGGTAATCTTGTGAATAAGCTGCTAACCAGCTGCGTTTACATTAATGAAACTACTATGCTACTGCATAAATAAATTATGTAGTGGAGTTAGGGATGTTAATGGGTAGGGTATGGGTAGACCCACTTGGATCCATGCCCAAACCCGATTAAATAGATTGGTATGGACCCTATCCAATATTTTATGGATCCAATTAATTGGATATTGACCCAAATTCATTAAATCTAACGGGTAAATGAGTCTTAATTTAGTATTGAACGAATCTTTAACTTTTAACACAAAATTAACTAAATGAGCTAGTAAGTACTTTGTAGTATCAATTGATATAACAATAACAATGATAGCAATATTCATTAAGCTGTAAATAAGAAATGATATGTTTAAGAATTATGAAAACCAAAAAACTATTTATTTCATAAGTAGTGAATCCATGTTCAAGTCCAAGTTCAGTATTCAAATATCATCTTCGAAGTGAGATGATTGCATATCATCGAGATCCTTAAAATAAATAGAAAAACTATATATAAATATACCATTCAAATATCAACTTCTTCGACTTCTTGTTCATCTCCATCCAAATACTCAGTTACTGGTAATTCGATGCTTTAAAGTAATGAACTTGAAGAGTCTCTTCAAATCATGAGCTTTCTTGAGAAGGCATTAAAAGAAATTTACCATTCAAACGATTTTTCTTATTTGTTTCTATTCTACTGTTCAATTTCTACTTTTTCAAATATCTTTCTTGTGGGGCGGTGCACTGTTGCAGTGATTGTGAATTTATTGATTTTTATGTTTTATATTTTTCTTTTGTCCCAAACGTTGTAGTGGATCTATGTTACGGTAAAACTTCAACTGAAATATAATAAACTAACTGTTGAGAAATCTCAATTGTGTAATTAATTGAAGGACATGTTCGTATAGGAAAAAAGTATGTACGTTGGAAATTATGCAGGTATTTATTTGCTAACTACTGCAAGGGCATGTGCGTGCATCATTCGAGCGCCTCCTTAGTTTGATGAAATATAAAAAAATAAAATAAAAGGCATGTGCATGTTTAACGGGCATTTTCATTTCAGGCCCCTTCATAAGTATAATATAAGGTTCAAACCCTCTTGGAAAATATTTAGTTTTAAGGACCCATTTTTATGAAGTACCACTTTATTGCTCTTACATACCAGTATGTTGAAATTTTGTACCACAAAACCATAATCCGATACCAGTTTATGATCATCTGCTACCAATTTATTTTCTGCAGTACCACTTTATTGGTTTGACATACCAGTATGTTGAAAGTTTGTAACACATAACAATCATTATATACCAGTTCATATATTTTTCATACCACTTTTTACACCACACAAAATGAGTCCTTTAACCTAAAAATTCTTAAACAGGGCCTAAATTCGAAATCAAACTCTTAAAGGTGTCTGATTTCGAATTGACCCTAAGTTTAAATGGTTTTGGTAAATGGGTATATGGGTAATACACATTTAAGACCCAAATTAATCTAATTGGGTTTGGGTCTGACTCATACCCATTAAATTTAATTTTCAAAGACTCATACTCATATTAATGAGTATGGTGGGTATGGACACGGTCCAAAAAAATTGTCATCCCTAAGTGGAGTCAGAGTGGATTAGATTAAGGTTAAATTAATGACTTCTGATGGCATTTATACAATTTTTGGAATAAGGGGTTCAAAGAAGAGTGATATGTTTAGAATTCACCTAAAATATTAAAATAAAGTAAAATAAAAATTACAGTATAACAATTGGATCTTTAACTGACATTAGTAATTTAGTATCACTCTCTTTTAAGATATATTTTCACCAACCTTTCTCTCCAAACCTTACACCAAGGGGGTGTTTGTTTAAGCTAATCCAACAATACGGTGATACGCACATCACGGTGATGTGGGTATCACCGGAATGCGGATCAAGGTGATATATCATCAGTGTGTTTGTTTTAAGGTGATATTCCATTTTGCAGATCAACGTAATATTGGAGTATTCTGTTTGTTTAAGCACTGTGATGTGTAGGGTGACGTTGTATAAATGTCATATTTGACCCTATACACATGACTTAAATAATGTGTTAATTTTTTTTAAAGTTATATTTTATGTGATAATCATTAATATATTAAAATATACATTTAATTTATAAGTATTATTTATATTTATACTTTTTTTAAATATACTTTAATATTTTTAAATAACTGAAATATTTTTAAGATTTAATTATGTTAATCATGTAATTATATTTATAATGACATATAAAGTAATAATATTAAAATATGAGGGGTATTCTCGTCCATTAAAAAGTTAGATAGATCACCTCATCACTGTGATGTTAGATCACCTAGGTTTTTTAGGGTGATCTGAAATATGAAATAACACTTCGTTTTCATCACCTAGGGGATCCATCATTCCGGTGATGAGTCATCACCTAGACTAAACAAACACAGTTATAAGTTGTAAACGAGAAGATCACGGTGATGTTTTGGAAGATCACCCCAAAACAAACACCCCCCTAAAAGCTTCTCCTCATCCCCCTTCCTCCATTAATGGAGGTCAGGGGAACCATCTCTCTTCTCTTCACCTCTTACTTTTTATTCTAGTTTGTGTTTGTTTTGCTCACACTCTCCCCTTGTGGGAGCTTTGTCTCCCATTTTGGGAGTTAGTCTTCCACTATGGAAGTTTCATTACCCCTTATGGGGTCTCCTTCCCCTCTATGGGGCGTTGTTCTCTTATTTTAAACTTTAATATCTACTCTTGAAGAGATTTTTATTCTTGTTTGGGATGAAAACTTTTTGAGTTTAAAAATTTGTGGTTATAATTTGAATACAAAGAGGTAGTAATTTCATCAAATCAAAGACATGATTATTCTCGAGTTAGCGTTCATCACCATTGTCTGAAGATTTGTAGTCTGCGAAGTGTTTTTATTAGCCACCATTGTTGTGGAGTTTTAAATTAAACTTGTAGTAGAAGTTACAAAATTTAGTGGTGGTATGTTTGAATAGTTTTATGAATTCGATTATTTGCTTCAATCTTTTTGTGTTCTTTTTGGTTTATGTTTGCTCTTATGATGAGCCTTTGTTCCTACTGGTTAAGTCCAGGAATTATTGTGGCTTTTAGCCTGTGTAATTATTTGTGATGAATGAGACAGCAAGCTTTCGTTTAAAAAAAAGGAAATGGTGTATTTCAGGTCGCTCAGTGGAAGAATTAGCAGATTTGAACAATGGAATGAGACCTGGGCAAAGTGGGATCTTCATAGAAGATTAGATTCAATCAAGGTTGTAAAAAGCGCTAGGCGCCCGAGGGGGGCCTAGCGCCTAGACCGTCTAGGCGGGGCCTAGGCGATTGCTAAGCGAAAGTTATATGATTCACCTATTTTTCCACCAATATATCAAAACATTTCAACATTTCAAAACAATACAACATCAATGTTGCTCGAAATACTTCAATACAACAAAATACATCAAAAGAAGATCTTGTTGTTCAAACCAAAAAAAAGTCAAAATATTTTAGCTTTTATATTTGTTTTTCTAACTCAATTTAATATTTTAGCTACACTACATGCAACAATATTTTTATTAAATAAAAAAAGATAGATATGTTATATTTTTTAACAATTTAGATTTTAAAGAATAGAAAGGCAACGATATTATCGATAAGAACTAATAATTGATATGAATTAATGTGAAATAGTTTAAAGAATTAATTGATATTTATCATCTTTATTGTTGCCTAGTGGGATCGTTTTCATAAGACCATCAATAATTAATGGCTATAATTAATTGATCGTGTGTATATATATTCTATCAAACAATTTGTCCCACACCGGATCGTTCATGCGAATACACTGACAAGAAATTCCTTAAGGCATACACTGCCCTTGTTCACAAATCAAGCATAGTGGGTGGCCACACGTGGCAACCCTGTGCCAAAAGTACGACGCTTTTTTATTGGTATAAAATTTTAATATTAATTGCTGATTAATCGGCCGATTATACGTAATCTGCGGATTAACCGGCCGAGTAATCGAGGCACCGTATAATTGGCCGATTTAGTAGTTATCTGATAGAACCGACGGCGGGGACGGGCTTGAGCCTATGACCCGCTCTCTATCAATATCGCCACGTCAGCGTGATTAGCGCCTATGCGGCGCCTGGCCGAATTTTAAACACTGGATTCAATAATAGGATTCATTACTCATGACTTTCTAATAGGATTCATTACTCGTGACTTTTTGCTGTGACATTCAATTATTACGTCATATATAACTGGTGTAAGTACTATGTCCTCGTGCCTGCCGTCGCTTCCATAGTTCCATCTAGTATAATCATGGCTGCTATGCTCTAATTGTAGCAGTTACTGTTTGCACATTCCATTCGTCGGCTTATAAACAGCATATACAACTAACTCTGCGAATGGCATTATAAAGATTACAAAAGACTATAAACATACATCTCAAAAATAAAGATTACAGAAAGTAACAAATATCCTAATTTAAGATCTGATGATGATGAAGGCTTCGATGATGATCATCAGCGGCACCTTTCCAGCCTCTGTAGTCTCCAACCACCACGCCCACCACCGCAGCTGCCTCTCCTTCAGCCAACCTCCGGCGAACGGCGTCGTCTTAGGGGAGCTTGGAGGAGCACCGTGGAATCGTCAGCGCAGGCTGACAACAACACCATGGCCGGCGCTGCAAGTTCTACACATGAACGGAGGCCTTGGAGAAACCAGCTACGCCAGCAACTCACTAATGCAGGTACTATTAATGAAGGCTTTCTTACAATTACTCGTGTTTTTCTTCAGTTTAGTTGGTTGGAATAACTTAACCATGTTTCTAAATGTCGCAAGAGTAAAATAATATCAATGACGAGGCCTATAATAGAGGCCGCCATGGAAGAGCTGTACTACTACGGGGACTTAGACCCAACGACCAAAGCCCTCTGCATAGCCGATCTCGGCTGCTCGTCGGGGCCCAACTGTTTTTCTGCAATGAAGGATATTGTCCGAATCGTCGATCGTTTGAGGAAGAAACACTGCCATGATTTGCCAGACTTCACTCTTCACTTGAATGATCTTCCTGGGACTGATTTCAACTCCATATTCCGAGCTTTATTGCCTCACTTTCTAGCCGAACTGAAAAGAGACATGGAAATATCGAACTGCTTCGTTAATGGAGTCCCTGGCTCGTTTAACAATAGGCTCTTCGCCGCCCAAACCCTCCACTTTGTCCATTCTTCGAACAGTCTCCACTGGCTCTCTAAGGTATCGTTACTTTACATGCACGTAAATTTTAGTAATTTATTGCATGATTTTATATCCTTTCGTTTTTATTACAGGTGCCCGATGGGCTGGAAATAAATAACAAAGACAACATCTGCATAACAAGTACAAGCACGAAAGAAGTCATTCGTGCTTATTACACACAGTTTCAGAAAGATTTCTTAGGGTTTCTTGAAAACCGTTCCCAGGAATTAGTCAGCGGTGGGAAAATGGTGCTGACTTTTATGGGAAGAAGAAGCGACGATGCGTCGATGAGGGAGTCTTTGTATATCTACGAACTCATAGGCATTGCACTTAGAGAAATGGTATCTGAGGTATATCATACATATATATTTATATAATATATCGACGATTGGAAACTCTATCTATATGCTAGTCAAATTTAATTAAATAATAGGGACTAATAGAAGAAGAAAAGCTGCACTCATTCAACGTACCCATATACACACCATCAGCTCTAGAGGTGGAGATCGAAGTAGCAAAAGAAGGCTCTTTCGTCATAGACAGGCTCGAGTTCTCCGATATCAAATGGGATTCTAGTGGTTCGAAAGAAGACTATGTAAACGATAAAGGGTTATTCGAGGCCACGGCTCAGTGCATGAGATCTGTGACCGAGCCATTGCTGGTCGAGCACTTAGGTGGGTTCGGACCGCCGTCGTCCATTATTATCGATCGACTGTTCGAGAAGTACAGGAACCTTCTTGCTCGTATGTCCCAAGAGGATACCGAAGAATATGCAAAGCTTGTCAATATCACCCTGTCCATGACCAAGATCAGAAAGATTTGATGACGTATGTAATAATTAAGATTTGGTAATGTCGTACTTGTGAATAAGCTGCTAAGCAGATGCATTTTAATAAGATTATAGTATTGCATCGATAAATTATGTCGTGGATTGGATTTGATTAAGGTTAAATTAATGAAGTTTGATGGCATTTCTACAAATGGAATAAAAGGGTTTCAAGATTTCAGTGATTTGTTTACCAATGGGCGTAAAAAAGATAAAATAAAGTAAACTAAAAATTTACCGTATGGAATAAAAATTGGATCTTTGGACTTGGCGTTAGTGTATTTCAGGTCGCAGCACAGCCAAGGCTTGTCGGATTGGGAATCAGGTTCGTCGTTGATCGGTGGTTATAGTTTAAACCCCAAGCCTCAAAGTTAGTATCAATCTCAGCAATAGGCGAAAGAAATGGGGGAAGATTCCCAGAAATTGAAGCGTATTGCGGCGGATGCGTACGAGTACGAGAACGACCCGCGCTGGGCAGATTACTGGTCCAACGTGTTGATTCCGCCGCACATGGCGTCGCGAGACGACGTCGTCAGGCACTTCAAGCACAAGTTTTATCAGCGTTACATTGTAAGATGGATAGATACTCACTATTGCGTTCTTTTTGGCTGCTTTATTTTATCGCCGCTTGACGTGCTATGTGATTGTGCTGTGCCTTTCGCCAGCTGCTAGTTATCGCAAGTTTGTGGGTTTTGGGATTAGGTTTGTGAGTTGCTGTTCTTGGTGACTTAATCTTGAGAACTATCGTTCGAAGTCAATAAACATTAGGATGAAATAAAGATTAAATCTTTGGTGGTATATTTCGGTTGAGCTTTATCTATTGTTTCCATGGCTGTTCTGACTTGATGTGTCTCTCCACCAGGATCATGATCTCTCTGTTGAGCCAATGAGTACAAGTAACTCATCTCAGTCCACAAGAACATCATCACCTCCTCCATCACAATCTTCAAGTTCCAATGCTAACACACATCAGCGTAATAATGGTATCTTTGTCTTAGTGCGATCACTCGCTGATTACGGTAGTTCTTATTATCTCATTATTTTTTAGCTGATCGAGTTTTTCTGCTCTTTCAGGGTCCTCAACCAGAGCATCGGGTGCATCAAACGCTGCAACACCGCGTACATCACCACTCCAGTTAGATCGACAGACTATTCAATTTTCAGTCAATGCTTGGGTTTGTGATATTTAATGTCGTTTTGACTTTATACTTGGTGGAATTCTATGTTTATCTGAACTTGCGTTATCTTAGTGTGGTACTTTCTCATGGTCTCGTTCAGGTCTTTGTTGTGGCAGTGCTAGCAATTCTTCCACTTGTGCCAAAGAATCTCTCGACCAGGGCATATCGACTTTCCTTCTTAGGAACTGCTTGCTCGTCTGTGTATTCCCTATATTCTCTATATGGGGTGGGTAACTTGATAGTTACTTTCAAATTCATTCTCTAGCTCGACTGTAGTTTCTTTTTTTCTTCGTTTTCTGATTAAATAGCAACTATTTGTCTGCAGAAACCTCACGCGTGGAACATGCAGGCCTTGCAAGTTTGGTTTCAATCTGTGATCGTGACCAAAGATTTTATCCACACAGTTTACTGCCTTACCTTCGTTACTTCAAATCTTTGCCTCAAATGTAGATTGGCTCAACTAGTCTCTTAGTCGTTTCTCCAATTTAGGAGACATGACTACTTTTTCTCCTCCCTCAATGCTTAATATGCTTATGTTTGTCTCCTCTGTAGTTGCTCTTATTCCCGTCATGTGTCGTTCCCTGGAGCTTGTTGCAAAGTTTCTGAGACGCAATTTCAACCGATCCTCATTGTATAGGTTGTACGATATATTCCTTACTTTTCCCATTCAGATAAGTACTATTAAGAACTTGTTTTTTTTTTTCTAAACTTTAGCTACTATGTAATCGACGAATTTCGCAGGAAATACTTGGAGAATGCATGTGTTTGGGTAGAGTCAAATACGACCACTCTCAACATTGTGTCATCGCAGGCTGAGATAGGAGTTGGATTCCTTCTCATACTTTCCCTATTCTCGTAAGTTACACATTTGTCCTTACAATTCATGTTATGTTACATTACATCCCCAATCATTGGCATTGTTAATATTATGTTTTCGTCTGTGATCGTTCGTTCTTGAATTTCAGGTGGCAGCGTAATATCGTACAAACGTTCATGTATTGGCATATGCTGAAGCTCATGTACCAAGCGCCCCCTACTGCTAGTTACCACCAAAGCACTTGGGCTAAGATCTCGAGATCTTTGAACCCTCTGATTCATCGTTATGCGCCTTTCTTGAACACCCCGCTCTCCTTCGTTCAAAGATGGTGGTTCAGGTGAGAGAGAGAGAGGGAGAGAGAGAGAGAGAGATTTATGGTTGATAATAACACTGTTTTTAATGCTATGCTACATTCATCTGAGAGAGAAGTTGGATTCTTGATTTCAGATGGTAGAAGAAGACTCATGGTGTTTCAGATGCTTTGATGTCTTTTAGGGTCACAACATATGTTGGTCTAATCGTTCTACTACCAAAGAGGCTGGGCTGGAATTTTCAATATGTATATTCTATCTTTGGTGGTCCACCCGCAAATGCTTGTAATTACACGAAATCGTAGGAGTGGTAAACGTAATTTACCCCCCAAAACATTCAATATTGGCAACGGCACCTATACGCACACATATGGATCATTATTAATCGATTCGTTCACCTTAAAGTCAACTTAGAGGAACAAAACAATACTGCAGCTTCTCCTTCTTTCTTGCCCAGCAAAGATCCGAGCAGATTTCTTCTTTGATTACAAGTACTCCAAAATGGCGGTGCCAACCGTACGGTTTAGGGTTGTCCCTTTGGTGAGGATAATTGGGTTGGTAATAGCGTCATTGATTTTGATCTGGACCGTCCATTACAGGGGAGGCTTGGCTCTCGCGTCTGACAACAAAGATCTCATCTTTAACGTAAAGAAAAAAAAAAAGATCTGTTAATCACTTCCTCTGCTTCAACCCCTCATCTTCCTTTGAAGTTAGCGTCTTTTTGATTTGTTTTTTTCAGGTGCATCCTGTATTAATGGTGATCAGCTTAGTGCTTATCAATGGAGAAGGTATTTGTGTAGCTGATCTCCCCCTTGTTATGACGGGGAAGTCTTCGTCTATAAACTTGAAAGCCTATTGAGGATTTAGAAAGCTTGGAATTGACATTCTATTTCAATGCTCATCAATCATAGACTTGCTTATTGCAGCAATGTTGGCGTACAAGACCGTGTCGGGGACGAAGAGCTTCAAGAAACTCGTACACCTTTCGCTGCAGTTCTTGGCTTTCTGTACGAGCATCGTCGGGCTATGGGCAGCTTGGAAGTTTCACGTCGACAAAGGAATCGATAACTTCTATAGCCTTCACTCGTGGCTCGGCCTATTATGCCTTGTCTTGTTTGGAATTCAGGTGACACTCACTCTTTCAGTAAATAACTTACATCCCCTAAAACAATGCAATGCAATAATAGACTGCGTCATTCTTCAGTGGGGAGTTGGATTTGTGACCTATTGGTACCCTGGAGGCTCGAGAAATAGCAGGGCGGGCCTATTGCCTTGGCACGTTTATATGGGCGTTTATATATACGCGTTGGCCGTGGCTACTTGCGCGACGGGCTTGTTAGAGAAGGTGACGTTTCTTCAGACGCAGAAGGTTATTACGCGCTACTCGACGGAGGCACTGATGGTTAATTCGCTTGGAATCTTGATCGTTTTCTTGGCTGGTTTCGTTATCTTAGGAGTTGTTTCTGCTGTTCATGGGAAAGATGTTCCCAGGTTAGCAGAATAATATAATTACAAGGGCTTACTTTTTTTCAGGTTTAATTGATCTTTACGACACTAAAAAATGAAAGGAATGTTTGAGTTCTTTCAAGAACATGCAAGCATTTTTCTGGGTAAGAATTCAATTCAAAATTCTCAAAACATCACATAAACAACATGCAAAAATCTGCCCGGAGAGGCGGGAATAGTACGCACTCTTCGCAGTCAGGGTCGGGGGTAGAAATAGAAAAATCGAAACACTGCGATGATACAACTTATTGCAAAAATTGGATTTTTAAACGTAAATACGATCTCAAGAGGATGGTAATAATACTGTGATAATCACGTCGGCAGTAAACTGCTCGGATCTTATCGTCACTGTATCCACAGCTGTTCTCTGCGATACTCCCGGACTATAACTGGAACACTAGTTGGTGGGATCTGAAAATAAATAAATAGTTTGAGATTTATCTTTTCATAGAAGCATCGGAAAATAAAAATCTCAAGATATCGAATACGTTTTCAATCAACTACTACTTACCATGCCATAGTCGGTTATGATCATTGATACATAGTCTGATGGTGTTGCATCGTAGCTGCACAATTATTAGAAAATCAAATGGTGTCCTCATTCGATATGTTGAAAAATCAGCTGCACTGTGTTGAAAAACTTAGACAAGTACTCACATCAGATTCAAAAGCTGTAGATGCTCGATATTCGCCCAACCATCCAAAGAGTCGATTTCTCTTCTGCCAGAAACCTTAGAAACAGCATCAGGGTCACCTATATTCACCAAAAAAAAGGTATTGCAGGGTTTAGAAATCGACAATTAAACCATATATAATGACAAGAAAATTCAATACATCATTGAATACATACCAAGCTCGTTAGAGCAGATTGAATCAAGCTGAACCCTTTCATGAAACTTGTATGCTTCGCAACATATCAGCACTGGAACGTGAAATTGATGAGCAACCATTGCGATGCAAGCAGTACCGACCCTCGAATACACGGTTCCATTGGATAAAATCGAAGATGCACCCAAGAACACCCTTGTAACTTCATGCATGACATATGAAACAGCATTGATATGAGTGTACGTGCAGTGAATACCCTTGGAAACAAGCCTACGCAGCAACTTCTGCCCTTCGAGCTTTGGTCTCGAATCCACTACGACAACCCGAAACTTCTTGCCAAGCTCATGGGCATGGATGAAAATCATTTCAACAGCAGATGAAGATGAGTATGTTAGGAGAACGTCTCCGTCTCTAATCTTCGTCACAGCATGCTCCACTATGACCTTATCAGCTAATATAATCTTCTCACTTATAAAGCGATCAATATCCGAAATTACAGTGGCTTTTGCCTCCACCTCAGACAGATGCAAAGGTAGCTGAGCAATTCTGGTCTTGAGAAACTTGATTGCATTACCCATACTTATCGAAAGGGGCCTGCACTCGATCAAAAAGGAGATGTATCCGTTTATTTTCGAGGTCAAGTCCCGAATTAATGACTTCTCTGGTGGGGTAGAATAGTCCAAGATTGACTCTTTAAAGGCTTCAAGCATCGCAATACAACGGGCATTACCACCAGAGATATCCCCATATAAGTACCTCAGCCCGACCTGTCATGAGAGAGAATCAAGACGAAGCAAATTGTATATTTTAAGGCCACTATTAAACAAACAAGTTGTTGCATATAGTTCCAGAGAGAGAGAGAAAGAGAGGTCGGCAAATTACCTTGTAAACAGCAGAATGAACTGAATCCACTTGGAAAAACTTCGATTCCAAGTCAGGAAGGCGTGTCCCATGCTCATATTGCGGTAAGTGCCTAAACAGTTCAACTCTATTCTTAACCTCCGTTTGCTTCACAACTGAACGTTTCTTTGCCTTATCAACTTTGGTTGCATCATCAAATTGCAAACGAGGATGAGGAACCTCTTTTTTTCTATCTTTATCAGGATGGCGATCACTAGATCTCTTCTCAGAAGCTGCAACAGAAAAGTTGTCTTTCTTTTGTGAAATGGCCTTTGCAGGTTTACCAGCGTTTACATTCCCTGAAGCAGTTGGTCCTTCGCCTGCACTTATATAAAAAAATTTCCCATCAAAGTATGACAATTATATGAGGTGAAAGGGAGGAGGAAGATGATACATAAAAATAGTAATGCCCGCCCGCCGTTCACCGACATGTACAATTTAACAAATACGTCCAAAACCTAAATGAAACCCATTTCTGTATGCACAAACAACAACATTTCGTTGTTTTAGTTGTTTGATGATTAGCAAGGCATCACCAGCAGACATAACAAACGACCTTGACGGTTCGATCAATTTTTTTGGGAAAATTATTTATGACGTGTAGACGACGAACAGACAACTAAAATACCGGTAAACAGTTGAAGTTGAAATCATACTCGATGACAAACTATTCGACCTAAACGCAAACAAGAAACACGTTAGTATTCAAGATACATGAATGCAACAGAAAGATTTGTCACTTCCTAACATGACGTTACATTCAAATTTCAGTTGCTTGCTCCAATGGAGTTTCCACGTGATCAACCAATCTCCATCCAAAACATCTAGTCAACCAACCAACAGAACTAAAACATATGCATGAAATTTTAACTTGTCACCCAATTGAAATAATCAAATCAACATGTCTAGAAAATATCATCTATGCTGCCCACATCAAACACAGATACTCCATGAAAATATTTGAAACTAGAAACTAATTCAACAAAGAACAAAACAAAGTTTGATTAAAACATACAAAATAAACTTAAAAATATCACCTTTTGAGGCAGCCTTGGCTGCACGCTGCGCCTCCTGCATCGCCCTCCTCTCTGCCTTGGTTGTCTTCCCCTTCAACGTCGTCTTCCCCACCTTCTCCTCATTCTTTAATTCCACATTTGCCCCTCCCACGGCTGTTAATTCCACCAAGACAACATCAGTCGCCAGCTAAGAAATCAAAACCCCAAAAAAAAAACTCAAGCAAAACAAACTAATCCACTCCATACCTGCAACACCAGGAGCGCCCAAATTAGAAACTCTACTAGTATCACCACCACTGATCCCAACCGAACGCTTCGCGGCAGCATCTACCCCGCCGGACGGCACAGAAGCGAATTTCCCAAAGCTTCCCCTGAAGAGCTGCTCCTCCTCCTCCTCCACGAAGTCGAAGAACTCGGACGGATTGTAACTGCCGACGGGGAACGAAGAATCGGGACCCGCAGCGTTGACGCGCCTCGGGGAGATATGCTGCGGCGGAGGCGCCATGTGGGTGTAGTAATTACGCGGAGGTATGATCATGACCGGCGACATCGAGTTTCCGGGCGGTGACAAGTCGGACGGAGACGAATCTCCCGGGTTCGTGACGGGTGGGCCCGACTGGGACCGGTCCGGCGGAGCAAAAAACCCTACTTGACGGACCTTAGGGTCGCTTACTGTCCGAGGGACGCGCCGAGGGTCCATTTAGGGTTTGGGTTGAAAATGGATTGTCGAGGAATTTGTTGCTTGGAGCTGTGGCCTGTGGGTGGCGTTGCAACTATGTACAATTAACTGTACACTATACTATACCAATGTGGTGCGGTGGAGTTCATTTTTCTTTTTATTATTTTCCTTGTGATCTATGAGAAATGTATTGATTTTAGAACATTAATAGATTTCTGTTATACTTACAATTTCAATTAAATTAAGGGGGGAAATAAAGAAATGTATTGATTTTAGAACATTAATAGATTTCTGTTATAATTTCGATTAAATTTAGGGGAAAAAGAAAAAGAAATGTATTGATTTTAGAACATTAATAATAGATTTCTGTTATAATTTCAACTAAATTAAGGGGAAAAAAAAAGAATTTCGCCGTTGCCGGGGATCGAACCCGGGTCACCCGCGTGACAGGCGGGAATACTCACCACTATACTACAACGACATTGTTGTTAATGGTGGTGGGACTTGAATAATTATCAATATAACTCATAAACCTTATGATTACATATTCTGACAAAAATGGAAATAATGCATAATTGAATCAGCAGTGCTCACGTTATCTAAGTTTCTGTTTATGAGATTTTGCATTAATAGTCATCACTTGAAGTTGAAACAATAACGAGCTCTCTCTCTCTCCCCCCCATCTGTCTAACTAAAGCCAACAAACAACTTTTTGAGGCAAAAACTTAACAACCAAAGGAACATCCACCATATTCCCTTCTCTTTTATCAATTTTGTTATTCTTGTCTTGGCTTTTGTAGAGAGAAAACGGGCTTTCCATGGTGATCTTGCTCGGAATATCCATATGAGGGAGCACGTTTTGAATCAGAGTCGAGTTTTGATGAAGATTCGATTTGGTCGCCATCTGTTGCTCCGGCGCTTTGAGGGATACCGCGAAATCCTTTCTCTGAATCCTTACCGACCAAGTTCTTGTATATTGCAAGGGCTTGGGCCATCATACTCGCCGGGCTAGAAGCGCTAGAAGGAAGAAGCACCGTTGTTCCCTAAATGAACCGTGAAACTTTGACATCACTGGGGTGAACCTATGGGTTCCAAAATTGAATGCATGGGTGCATAAAGCTACAACAGCGTTTTTACCTCCTTTGCGATTTTACCGAAAGCGTGGATATACTGCTCAGCAACTCTAAGACTAGCAGCCTGCAAAAGGAAGCACTCTATGTCGATTGCTAAATATATTAATACTCCGTAATTTAGATAAAGAAGCACCTCCACGCCGCCGTTTTCATTTAGCGCTCGTGACACCATGTCAATTCCTTTTGCAGTTGCTTGTGCTCTAGCAAGAATAGCCTCTGCTTCACCTATAATATCACAATGGGACGGAAATTTTGATTATGGACCCGAACGGTTTGCTTAATGAAGAGGAAAGTAGAAACTTTTGTAACTCAGAGAAACTTTTCAACACTCATTTGTAACTTGCCTTGAGCTCGATTGACCTGGTCCAGCTTTGCAGCTTCAGAGGCGAGAATCACTGCATTTTTCGTTCCATCTGCGATATTTATGTTTGCCTGCCTTTCTCCTGTATATTGAAGCATGCTAATTTTATGACCATAATAAGAACATAATCAAGAACTTGCACGATTTACAGCTGATGAATCCTAATTTCGTGAGGATCAATGCGATAAATTCAACAAGTAACATAACTCACAAACTCGTAATCTTAAGGGTGTGCTAGGCCTATCATGAACTCATGTACGTAGCCTATTTATACCTTCTGATTCTAACACTTGGGCTCTCCTTTTGCGCTCTGCTTCAGCCTGCATTTCCATAGCAGCCCTCACCCCTCGCGGAGGAGATATATCCCCTGGGAAGTTAAAGAAAATCAGAACATTTGGGAAGTATTAAAAAAAGATCACTAAATTGGTGAATAGAAAGTAGAAACGGGGAAAATGATAATGAGTGACAATAATTGAACCCACTTATTTCATAGCGAAGACATTTCAATCCCCAAGCCTTTGCAGCTTCATTAATTGCAATCTGCACAAAGTGGCTACTGTTGGGAGCAAGCATATAGAAAAAGAAAGTTCCACACTTTTGGCAAGAGTGATCTTGTCAAGGGTTTCCCTCCCTAACAAAATCAGCAAAAGTACTCACCACTATCTTATCGTTGAGCGTGTCACGTTCCTCAAAAGTCTTGTCAAGAGTGATCTTGCCGAGCTCACTTCGCATTGTTGTCTGAGCAAGTTGAATCACTGCATACATCGGATTCTCAACTCCATAGGATGCCAGCTTAGGGTCCACTATCTTCAACAAACAAAAACAAGGGGAAAATTTTGAAAAATGTCAAAAACGTTACTTTCATAGAGAAAGAGTCTCATACCACCACACATCAATTCATACTCATAGAACATTAGTTACATGCCTTGACATAGAGTACTCCATCAATTTGGATGCTGACGTTATCCTTCGTAATAGCAGATTGGTCGGGAATTGGGATGGCCTCTTCTTTCAAGGAATGAACATATGCAATCTTATCAACTAAAGGAATTAACAAATGGATTCCAGGAGTCAATGTCTTCACGTATCTCCCAAATCGTTCGATGACGAACGCTTTCTTCTCGGGCACTATTCGGATACCCCAATTCACTGGCGGCGGGATCTCATACCTTTGTCAAAAATAATTTACATATTTTCTCACCATCCACGTATTACCCAAAAGATAAATGGATGAACGAATTCGATTACACGTCTTCACTCTTCACACAAAATATCGAACGGAATAGGTTAAGATACATGAATAGTCCGTAAATTCACAATTAGAGAGAGAGGGGAAGAAAAAACTATACGAAGGCAGATAACTTCCACTGACCCATCAAATGAAGCTATAATCTAACAACAAAGTGGAATCAAACCAACCAAACGCCCAGAAATGTGCGAATCTAAAGAAAAAGAAGCGGCAAAATTTGAACACCCGCCAAAAGGAGAGGAAATGCAGTAGAAGAAGCACCAATCACCTGGTGCCGGGCTCGCGGAGCTGGCGGATATGACGCACCGTGGTGAAGAAGGGATTGCCGAGGTGACGTGGCTCGCCTATCAGCTTCGGGTGAACGGTGGAGATTGAACGCGCGGCCATCGAAGATCGAACGGCGAGGAGGGTTCTGGCATTTCTCATGTGGTTGAGAGAATTGGATTTGAGGATGTTCATCGTGTTTAACAGCTGAAATTCAAGCAAAACTTGAGAAGAGCAGTCAAGTATTTGAGAGACTTTCCTGGGATTGACGAGGAAGAATTAGGAATTGTCTTTATATTACAAAACCCCCCTATTTAAACCTCAAAAAAAAAATTGGGTTCCGTAAAATAAAATGTGCCACGCTTCAGACGTGACAATCAAGTCACCAACTAAGCAAGTCTTGAATTGAAATAAAGACGATTTCCCTCCAATACAACAAATTTGCAAGTATTATTTCGAGGTGTATCTAAAAAAATATTTATTTATATAAAATTTTGCAAGTCAGACCCCTGTCAGAAAAATTTTCATATAAGTATCCGTTCAATTGTGTGTACCATTTTCTAAAATTTTCATACAACAAATTTGCAAGTATTAAGTATCGTGTCACGCGTATATATGGTACCCACATATGATACCTATATAAGGTCTATATGATACCTTAATGTTGTTGTATGATGGACCATTTTCTCACTGTAGAACGTACCACAATATGTTTCCATGTGCTACCTAAATGCGTTCTATGACGTACTTACGGCGAAACGGGTACCAATGTGCAAAAATTTTATTCTGACAGGTACCTGCATATAGAAAAAATCTAACAGAGGTCTGATTTGCAAATTTTTTATATAAATTGGTATTTATGTGTAAAGATACCTTTATTTCGAATGCAGATTGTTATTAATATATTTTTAAGTAAGGGTATTCAAGAATCTAACAAAAGGTAGAAACCAAAAATTTGAATACTATTCATTCAGGAAGTTGAGCATGAAAATATCCAAAAAACATTAACATCAATAAGGCAACAAAATATCCAAAAAGCATGAGACAATCCAAAACACGATAAGCAAATTGCATAATGTCGAAACTTTTATCCCCTAAGCTGTCGGATTTTGAGCAGCAATCCTCTTCCTCTGCTCTTCGATAATGGACAGCTTAATCCCTTTACCCTTAGGAAGGGAAACCCAAGGCTTTGCACCTTTGCCAATCGTAAACACATTCCCCAAACGTGTGGCAAACTCATGCCCAGTGGCATCTTGGACGTGTATGGTCTCGAAAGATCCCTTGTGCTTCTCTCGATTCTTTATTACACCCACACGTCCCCTGTTCCTACCGCCCGTGACCATCACAACGTTCCCGACGTCGAACTTGATGAAATCGACGATCTTTCCCGTCTCAAGATCGAGCTTGATCGTGTCGTTGGCTTTGATAATTGGGTCGGGGTAGCGAATGGTCCTCCCATCGTACGTGTTGAGGTATGGGATTGCCTTCTTGCCAAAGTGGACTGCCCTGACTTTGCACAGCTTAAACTGCACAATCGTTGGTAAGAAAACAGTCCACGAAGTTGGCAAAGAGGGATCGATCAAACAATGGAGATTGCGTATAAGTAAAGAAGGATCAAACATGTCATACTTTAGCCTCTTCATCGCGGATACTGTGTAGCCTGAAACGACCTTTAGTGTCATACAACAAGCGGAAATTCTCACTCGTTTTTGGGATCGATATCACATCTGGCGGGAACATGAAAGAGATCATCAGCACAAGCACATCGTCAAGTAGATTCTTTCATTACAGCGGCAATCAGATAATAAAGATCATGCACATTGAAAGTTTCGTACCCATGAAACCAGAAGGGTATGTCTTATCCGTGCGAACCTTGCTATCAACAAGAACGAGGCGCTGCATTAAGATGGCCATGACCTCACGGTAAGTTAGCGCATACTTGAGCCTATTTCGAAGGATCAGAACCAAGGGCAAGCACTCCCTTGATTTGTGGGGCCCAGACGAAGGTTTGGGTGCCTGAAGAAGGATGAAGATGCAAGGAATCGTCATGAAGAGGAAGCTGAATAAATCAATGAAGGGGAAAATAAGAAGGATTGATTACTCACAAAAGCTCCACCGAGCTTGTCCAGCATCCAATGCTTAGGTGCATTGAGCCTCTTGAGATGCTTCCTCAATCCACGAGCCTGTAGAGCACAAGCGGCGTAAGAATAAGAATCAAAGCATGAAAATCAACATACGAGAGAAAATACAATCCTCAAATAGGCGGACGGCTTCTAAGATTTAATCCAACCATGTCCACCTATAATAGATCTGACAACTAAAGATGTCATGAATTGCCCAACAGTCGATAGACAACAACATGCATCTCAGAAAACTCAATAACAGTTCATGAAACTCACCATACTGTCTTCGTCGGTGGTGGAACGCCGTCCTCTCTCTCTCTCTCTCTCTAACTCTCTGCGGCAGAAATACGAAGCCCTAATTAAGGAGAAAGAGATAAAACTAACCCTATATACTTTGTAAATGGGCTTATGGGCCCATTCTGTAACTATTGGGATATCCCCGCTTTCGATGGGCCAGCGTGTAAATAGAGGATGTTATTATTTCTGCATATTGACGATTTCTTTCATCAACAAAGCAATTGCGTGGTGAGAATCGACAAAGTTTCTTATCCATATGTATCCACATCATTTTTAAAAATCAATATTCTACTACTAATGATGAAGGAAATAAATTGGAAATATCTCTATGAAACTACTGCTTCTGCTGCATGTCGTTCTATTTGCGTAACGAACACGAGGAAAACAATAATGATAAAAAAAATCGGACGATGTAACGTAACTCTATTTTGTGATGAGTTTCTGAATTTTATTACACGCACACACAACACAAACACAATCCTCTGTTCACTTTGTAACGTACAAAACAAACAAATATTTATACAAACATTGAAATGACGGTTATACCCTCGACTAGCTGAGACCCTTGCCGAGTCAACGCTATTACATCAGAGGTTTGAAGCACAATAACTGATGATGATGATGGCGATGGTCATCGTCGTGGTGATGATACGACGCCGTTTCTTGTTCTATCAAACCCACGACCCGACAAAACTCTTCCTCGTGGCAGGGTAAATGGATCGGACCATCCGGGCAGTAATCCGACCCGTATTCTTCCTCTGCCTCCTTGAGAAGACCCGTAAAGAGAGGATGGTTGACGCACGACACATTAACAACAAACCTCCGATGCGCTGGGCCCACCGTGACCGCCACGTGTCCTCTCGGGATTCCATGGTGGCGCCGGTGGAAATTTATGTGGGCCATGCTTTTTCTTTTGTTTTTTGCTGAATACGTTTTTGCTGCAAGAAAAAGAGATACCAAATCTTCTATTTTTTTCCCTCGGAGAGAAAAAGACGATTGATTGTATCTTTGTTATAAGAGAAGAATAGAAAAGGGCCACGGATTAGGAGAAGAGATGGTGAGCTTGAAGAGAGCTAACGAGGCGTTGATTAAAGAAGTAGGAATATTATTGCTCATAGTAATGTTAGCAAGGCGTTGCTTCTATTGATCATATGAGTTTTATGAAGTGATTTAGGGTCTCTGTATGTATGTATATATATATAGAGTGGGCGAGACGCGAGAGACGATGAGGAGTTTGACTATTATATGGTGAAGGGGGTTTCTTAGTTTATAAGAGAAGAGAAGGGTTTATTAAGACTTTCGTGGTGATTTCGTTATAACAAGAGGAAATTCCGTGTAAGATGAGTACATTGACTTTTTATTAATAGTCATCGTCATCATTAGCAATTAAAATGATTGGCTAATCACAACGTCATTCTTATCCGCTTTAACAGATGACTATGACGAATGAGAGGAGACTATCAATAAGATGAGCACAAACAAAGATTAAGAAATGCGGATTTAAAATCGAACGAAAATGGGAACTAAACAATTTGGCATCAAACCTTAATTGCAAGGAAAAGCTACTTTCTCTCTTATTAATAACTTAATACGGTCTCTCTCCGACAATAACCAGGCGGGTTATAAAAGCAAACCGTCAAACTCGTTCCTTCTCCAACGCACGCCGCCGCAGCGCAGCCCACCTCCGCCGTCTTCCTCCACACCACCTGCGTGTAAACGCCGCACCTTCGCTGCGCGTCCGTGCACGCGTTGTGCTTGTAGTCGTAGTTCCTCCTCTCCGCAGCCCAGCTCTCCACGGCGGCGCGTGGGGTCTCCACGAACCCTCCCGCGTACAGCTGGTTGCCTCCGTACTTGCTCCTCGTCAGGTCGGCGAAGGTGCAGTTGTTCTTGTCTCGCCGGAGGCGCACCGTGAGGCTCGCCAGCCTGGCTAGCTGTGGGCTCCAATTGAGTGGCGCCACGCCCACCTCGGCTCGAGCTTGGTTGTGGGCCTCGAGATACTCTCGGACCGGGTCGGTTTTGACCGGAGGATTCGCTTCGACCCGACTCGTCGCGGCTAGCAGTGATGTGCATAAGAGCAGAGTAATGCGCAAGGCTTCCATTTTTTCTTTCTTTCCGTTGGTTGGTCAGTGCCGACAAAATGTAATAAATGTCACTAATTTAAATCCAACTTACAATCATTGGGCATTTCTCTTTTGTTTGGGCTGGGCAATCGTATATACCCGAATTGGTTTTAAATTGATTTATAGATAACCGAAAAAAAAATGAAAAGTTTATAAATAAACGGGTATCTACACATAAATACATATTTGAATAAAAACTTACAGATCAGTACCTATATCAGAAATTTTACAGATAGCTATCTGATTTAATTTGTATCAGTCTCTTCAGTCATGTCGTACCTTCATGTGGGTGTTTTCGTACTATAACACGTTGATATAGGGTACCTAAATGTGTTTGTACTACGTACCTCATGTGTAAACCAATCCGTTTATTACATAGATCCTTACAACTGTACATTTTGCATAGCAAGAGCCTTGAAAGAATGCATGCATACGAAACCAATCTTTATGCATTGCCAAATTTCCTCCTTTTTTTTCTGTACATAACAATACACAAACACAAAACAGAGTTACACCATCGCCTCACGTACTTTAATTAGTCGAGGGAAGAAGCCATAGATTGAACAGCGACGAAGAGAGAGACAAAAACCAAGAAAGAAAAGCCATGGCCGCCGAGAGCTGATATCTCATGCAAAGCCTTCGCAAGCAAAATCCCTCGGAAGCCAATAAAAGGCTCGTCACGCTTGCCGTCGAGCAAGACGCCGCTAGGGAAAGAAACGATAGCACCTAATAAATAATAAAGAGAGACAAAAAAAAAATCATCTTTTTATCAATAATAAGAAGTAATTAAATATAAGATGGCGTGCATATGTTGAGATATGCAATATACCCAATCCCCCATTACAACTACGGAGAGTATCCCATGTTTTCGAGGCGGGCTTTTGATGAAGACGGAGAAAGCATCGAAGACGGCTAACGTTAAGCTCCATGGGATTATCAACCCCATTATCGTAACCAAGAAACTGCAAAAAAAAAACCGAATTTTTTTCACTTATATTCTTCGACCTGCCCATAATTCACGTGCATACTTTTTCCTAAATATATAAAAAAAAAAAAACAGGGATCTTTCTATTCTAACATGATATAATCAGAGATTTGTTTGCCATATCGAATAGATTTATTCACTTTACCCAATTTGATTTTCACTATTCTCATGAATAGTAAAAAAAAATGAAGAATTGTCAAACAAAATTAGCTGTCATCACGGACAAGACAAGAGCTTCAACCCACCGACAGAAGCAGAACTATGAATGATCCTCGAACTTCAATAATCAAACAGAAGGGAAATAATCTTAATTATACCTCTTCTAGTTAGAATCGAATGGGTTCAATTCAAAGAGAGAACTAATAATTAATGGGAATTATTAAAAATAAATTACCAGAAGGCAGTATAGCTGTAGAACTCAACATCCAAACACATGAACAGCAGCGAAGCGACAGCGAAAACTGCTTGTCCTAATCTCAAAGCCAAGCTTGCGCTTGTCCCAATAGAACCAGGCAACTCTTCCATAATCTCTCATATATACACCACAAAAACTATGGCGAATAATAAGAAGGTGATCTCTTTCTTGACTGCCTACGCTGATGTTGTTGAGAACAGTCGATATCGCCTATTATCACTATCATCACTTACAGCCCATGCCACGTCTTTAATTTCGTTACAGAAAAAGAGAAGAAAAAAATTATAATTTACGTTCTTGGATTATCGTTATTCTCGCGTGTCTGAATCGTTGTGTTTGTGGTGAAGGGAGACATCTCTTGTTGTGGAGTTAATTAGGTGAGCCGTCGTATAGAAAAGACTTTCGAAAGTGCGTCTTTTTCCTTTCGCATTTATTAATTTTTGCATTTAATGGTCGTTATAATATTCTAAGATTTCCTTTTTTTTTTATTTTTCTTATCCTGTCCTCCTCCCCGAATTTTCTTTTAAGAAAAATGAGAGAAGGAAATTACAATTATGAGAATAAAATTGCAACTTTATAGTCAACGGATATTGCAGGATAATCACACGCTACCCAAAATAACAAATTCCTCATATTTTATGCAGCAAATGAATTTGAAAAAAAAAAAAACTAAAAATAAGAAAAAGAATGAAGAAGAACTTTCAGCAGTAGGAACGAATCCTGAGATTCCGTAATCGATCGGTTGTTAATTCTTGTTTATTCTCCACCATTGCTTTTATTTATTACATCGTGGTATATGATCCTATTTGATTTTACGCCACCATTGACGGTTACTATCAATATTTCATTGTTAACTATCCTCGAATTAAATTAAATTAAATTACATTTAATTGCTGACGTTATGATGACCCATTTCGATGTCTTGTGCCCAACCACATTCCCCACCGACCACCACCTACACTACAACAAAGGGAAATTGCTTGCTAAGTATTGAATTAAGGGGATTACTTCATCGTGTAATGTTTGTGCCACGTATTACCATTTGACTCGGATTGAAAATGTCAACTGTTCAATTATGCAATGAATTTTTTTATAAAGTAGATTCTAGTTAAAGGGTTTAGGTTTAGTTAGTAGGCCTTGAACTTGTATGTATGGGCCTAAATGGCCTGAGTTGAGATGAGATTAATGGTCTCAGGCCCATTACTAAAGGAAGCATCATTGTCCCATATCGTCTATTATTAGCAAGTAAAACAGAACATGGAAAGTGCACGTGTGTGACGTAGCCAAGCCGCCATGCAACTTGTCCATATTTATTTTCGGAAAATTCAAATAAAAGTTGTATAAAAAAAAAAATAACTAGGTACGTACTTACATAGTTACATGTCATGCACAGACAGTTCCACTACACTCTGCTTTGCTCTTTGTGCCAGTGATGAAAGCAGAGACCACTATCCCCTGTTTTTCTACTAAAAAACAACTATTTTTATACCATCATTATAAAGATAAATTCTATAAAACCGGGGAACAGAAAACAAGTCCTTTAATTTATTTTTTTTCTAATTAACGAAATTCAATAAATAAGAAACAAAGAAATGAAGTAACTCAAATAATATTCACAAATGACAGTCAAACCCGACAATTAATAAAATTTTCCTAATAATAATAATAACTTGAAATAATACATTATTGACGGCGTTGTTGTGGCCGTGGTGGGCGGGCTTTTGGCTTCGGGCCGCCGCCGACGGCGGCTTGCGAATCGCAGACCTGCGTCTGGAACTTGCACCCAAACTTGGCTAGCCAACCGCCTCCATCCGCGTGTCCGTTTTTATCCATCTTCTCGATCGCTTTTTTCATTGTCGAACACTCACGCTCCAGCTCGTTCACGCGCGTCTTCATGCTCGCCATGTCGGCGCGTAGCACATGATTCTCCCTCACCGCCGCCGTTCGCCAACCGCCGGCGCCCTCCCTCGCAGGTTCCGTTACTGCCAGATCGTGGTCCTGCTCCTCCTCGTCGCCGCCTCGACGGGACAAATGGTCGCCTCCTTCGGCCTCTTCGCCGGCGGCGACGACTAGAGTTCCGGCTATGGCGTGGCGGAGCTGAAGCTGTTCGAAGAAGAGAACCTGTACTACGGCTCTGAGTGGTAGACGATCGTTTTGAGCCGCGTGAGTGCACGCTTCTAACGTCAGCTTCTGCCAGTCCAAAACTCCGGCGATCTTCTCTCTCTGCGCCTCAGGGATCCATGGGTGAGCCTGTAAAAAGCAAGATTGAACTATCGATTGGAAGATACAGCAGTGGATTGTGCTTGATCGATTGACTGATTTTACCTTGAGATAAACATCAACGGCGCGATAAAGCCCATCGTCAAAAACTCGAGCTCGATCTGGGAGAGCAATGGCGAGATCGTAGAATTTTTCCGGCTTCAAATTAGCATCCGAAGCAATCTCCGAAAGGTAGCCGTCGATTAATCTTCCGACGATCATCAAAGCAGCGGATCTCGAATTACCTTCCCCAACGACGTCGGCTTCAGCAATAGATCTACCATCGTCGTCGTCTTCCAGCAATCGTTGCAGAAAAAACCCTAATATCCTCTCTACGCAGTCCACATCGTACAGCGTTTCATTCAGGTACGAGTAGCTGGGAATCAACAGATCGTCTATTGTCGCGTGCTCTAATTCAGCTCCAATCTTCTTCTCCAGCTTCGATTTACAGAGCTCAGAAACATTCAGAATGTAAGCGTTCCTCAACAGTCCGAACAGGTACCTCGTAGCATTCGAGATTGTTGCTTTCTCATTCGTAAGATTCGCTGCGATTGTCTCGAGCAATTCTCTCTGATTCCACTCGCTCGACGAACCAGCAGAAGATGAAGATGAAGATATTGCAGATGTGTATTTTCTGGTAGAACGTGAAATTCCAGGTATGTACTCCCTGGCATAATGTATCAAACAGCTATCAACAATCTCTGCTCTCAAATTAGATTCTTTCATTGCAGATATCAACCTCTCGAAGAATGGCACACTGAGACTGCCCATCTCATCAAGCCATGAACGATCTGCGCCGCCACCTCTAGGTAGCTTTCTTCTGCCATTATCGTCGGCGGTGGTTCCTTTAACGGGCCAGCCGAAAAGGGTCGGATCTGAATGGAACGCCCTCGAAACAATGGCATCGATGCATCTACTCACAATGCCCAACTCTTCAGCCATAGGCAGTAGCTTTTGGCAAGAAGATAGAGTCTTGATAGACATTTTGATGTTCTTGAAGACAGACTGCGATAGGTATCTTTCTGTTCTGCGAATGAGATTGTCCTCGGAATGGTCTTCAGTCATCTGCAAATACTCTGCAGCACAGAGTAAAGGAGCAGCATTGACAGGGGAGATTTTGATTTCGACGGAGTAGCAGAATTTAGCAGCGGCCTCGAAGGTTTCTGAGCCACCAGGGAAGTTCGTGAGAGTGATGTGGCAATCTTCTTCATCAAGGTACTCTTCTTCTTCTCCTTCTTCATCTTCATGTTCTTGGATTTCTTGCTGTTTTTCTCGTTTGCTTCCTCGTGTTCTTTTACGATTCTTCCTCTTCTGTTGGGATACGAGGTGTAAGAGCTTTCTGCTTTTCGCCATGAGAGGGAACTTGTGAAGATGAAAGGCCATGTCATTAACTTCGATTATGACATCACTTGCAGGCAGGCCCGTATTGCAGAACCTGGTAATATACGGAAAGGAAAACCCAGAAGGAAAAAATCAAAGAGATGAAGAAGAAGAAGAAGAAGAAGATGAACAAGGATTGGTTATTATACTTACCAAGCTTGGCCTTTAGAACTGTGGTTTTCGTGAACCATGTTTGAACTTCGACCAAGACAAAGTAACTTCAAGAGAAGGACAAGAAAACAAGGTATGCCTAAGCTAGATTCATGAATAGCAGCTATAGCTATCTGTAGAAAGGTTTTTTGGATTTTGAGTATCAAGTGGGTACGAAACGACAGCCTTCAAAAATCGAGATTTAACCTTTTGGGTTTCTTATAAAAATGATTGTGCCTGTGTGGGGAGGAATCAAGAACAGTTCAGTGTCTAAAGGTAATTTTTTTTTTTATAGAAAAAAATGATGTGTGAAATTTGGAAACTAATTAATGACAAAGGGGACAAACGGGCTCTTGAAGATTGCAATCTTTATGGACCATCTCGCTGCAATTTGCGATTTAGATTCGATTTTAGACTATATTTATCTGAAGTTTAGAGACTATACTTGCGTTGTTGTGATATTTTCGTTCGGAAAAAGTTTAAGGACAAATGGCACTTTGGGCACTAATGGAAATAAGAAAGACCATGATGGTTGGATGATTTGATTTCGTTCTCTTCGCCACTAAACTTTTCCCCTCATCTTTTAGAACGGAAGCTCCTCACTTTTCTCAATGGACTGTGAGAACAATGCAATTTTTATTTTATTGTAACAATGGGCCATGTATGCAGGAACAATCTTGTAATGATATATGAACTCAGAAAATAATAATTCACCTACTTTAGATTCCTTCATGTTACATCATCATTCTTGCTTGATTGCTTTATGATCCACTATATCTCAATCAAATATATTTCAGAGAGAATCGAGCTACATCACAGGGCGCCACCAAGATTATATTTTTATTGTTCGTTGGACACAAATCGCCTGAAAATTTCCCTTGTATTATTACTAGCGGTGATTTAATGGATCTAATAATGTGAGTATAATCTTATAAAAATAAGTACATTTCTTACATGAAGCTACAAGACATGCCTAACAATAATGCATTACCTACCTATTCGCAGTTACATTAACTGCCATATTTAATAACTTACCGTAGCAGCAGGTGGACATGTATTAAATCTATAGACTAGAATGTTTTCAAATTTCGGAAACACGAAACCACTATAAATCCCTAAAAAGAAACTAGTAAATAAAATAATGACGAATTAATGAAATTTACTTTTGATGATATAAGGAGATGTAACGTGACTAATTATAATGTGAAAAAAAAAAATAGATTAGCAAAAATAACGACGTTTAGATTAATAAATGGTTAACGGAAAAGAGAGCACAACAGAACAATAAAAGCCAAAAGGAGCGCAAACCCCGTGACAAATTTAATATCATTAAGGCGCCCTGCACTAGATATTTGTACCTAACAATATTTATAATGTCGTATCATAATTAGTCTATTTTTCAATACCTCAACAAAGCAAAAAGTTTAAATTGATTCAAATAATGCCAATGTCATTAAAGGCGCTTAACAAAATCAAAATTCAATCCAATCAAATGTTGCGTCGCTCATTACGAGGGCTGCTGCGAGTTGTCATCTCCCATATGGATCGGGCCCTGAATCGGGCCTATTTACGGGCTCATATTATGGGCCCGTTAAAGAATTCATTCTATTAGAAATTAGAAGAAAAAAAAGGATTATTAATTGAGTTGAATTATTGACCAAATAATTTGAAGGACAGAAGCACATCACGTTACCCTCAATATCATTTCAACGTTTCCGTCTCAGTCGATTTTGAAAGAAAAAAGGCGAAAAAGTGGACGTTTTGATAACTTGGGGACCCAATAGAAAAGATAAATTTGCCGGACAAAGGGAGACATATTTGGGACCCAATTTCATTTCGCTATCTATACACATATATATGATTCGAAGTAATGTTCAAATTAATTTAATATAAGTGATCGATTGATGAGTAAACTGTAACCTTGAAAACGATGTACCATGAAGGGCGTGATAAGAACAAGTAGGCCGCATGCAAGAAGAAGAAATAAATAGATATATTAAAACAGAAAAAAAAAAAAGTCGAAGCCGAGTATCAAGAAATTACATACTATCATAACCCTATTATTATTACAGTACGAGCTCATCATACATCATTTTCTGCCCTGCTTTGCTCCACCAAAACATAAACTGGCGAGGAAAAAGTCATGGAATCACACAGCATCAGCTTTTATAATTTCTTTTTTTCGTTTTATTTCATTCATTTTAGGTTAATATTTTGAAATGTTATTTATTAGATTTATTCATTTCTGTAAGCGGACGGCACGCGCGGTTGGTACTCTCCTCTCTCCTCTCTCTCTCTCTCTCTCTCTCTCTCTCTCTCTCTCTCTATGTGATATTTTAAAAATGTAGAGAAATTCCACTTGGTACCCCTGTGTTTTAGGGCTTTTTCAGCTGGTGCCCAAAGTTATTTTCAATTCCGGTAGGTACCCTTGTATTTAAAATTTTTCCAACTGGTACTTTTTTAATTCCAGATAGTACCCTTGTGTTTAAGGCTTTTCTAATTGGTCTCCGAAGTGTTTTCAAGGTAGATACTCATAACTTATAGCGTGATTTTAAATGACCAAATCAATATTTTTTTAGGTGTAAGCTTTGTTAGTTGCTAATGGAATTCTAGAAATGACTAAAACGGTTCAGACACCTCAAAATCACATTGGTAGTTTTAAAAACCACGTCGTTATATGTTAGGGGTATCTACCTTAAGAACACATTGGACGCTAATTGGAAAAGCCTTAAACATAGGGGTACCAACTGGAATTGAAAAATACTTTGGATACCAGTTGGAAAAGTCTTAAACACAGGGGTATCTACAAAGAATTGAAATAACTTTGGCACCAGTTGGAAAGCATAAAACACAGGGTACCAAGTGAAATTCCCAAAAAATGTATGTGCGTAATGTTTATCTGTTTTCAAGAAGGAAATAGACATTTAAAGGAATGTAAAGGGAAAGAATGGTTGGATATGCGTCTTCTTAACGAGAGCTTGTCTGTCTATTTATAGACCAAAGTCTTATAATTGAACTGTCACTAACATGAGAATATACAAGAAGTAAATGTTAAAAATTATATAAAACAAAAATCACGATGAGCATGGGTTTTTGTTCTATTGTGCGGTCATTTTCCAGTTTCCCTTTTTTTTCTCTTTCAAATTTCGTGTTATTCGAAGCTTTAATAGTTCTTAATCCACACACTGATCATATCACGATACATGATTGAATATTGTTTTCGTATTTTATTCTAATTAACCATCAATTTTTTTTTCGGAGGTAACCATCAATTTTGTTATACAACAGACTTAAATTTATATTTGCATTGGTGCTTAGTTAATCATAGATTGCTTTATATTTTTGCATGAAATTTCCCAATGCAATGCTCGAGTGAAAAGCGTCCAAGTTTGACCAGCTTTTCCCATGTTTGACTGGTTAGTGGATGTGCTTTTTAATCGTACGGGGAGGCAATTTATTTAAATAGAAATCAAAATAATAATGGTAATCGAATTAAATACTTTAGCCAGTTAACTCACAATTAATCTCTAATTGATTCCACATCTCCATTACTTGATTTTTCGAACGAACTAATCATTACAATGTTAATTGATTATCTTCAGGCACACGAACATGTAGTTGTTGGTAATCAAGTATCTTTATTTTCTTTTTAAAATGACTACTCTTGATGTAACTGAAGGCCAAATTGGAGCCATAAGTTTCGGACAATGATATCCTCATAATCATTATAAAATATTATTATTAGATATATCTATATTGGATCTTGATTGTTTCCTTTCAATAATAAACACGTATTAATCAAATTATAATTATCTTGGAGAACAGACAACAGTTGTTTTGTCACTTTATTGTTTCTATACCCTATATAATAAAGCTAGCCTAAGGCTTGATGAGATCTTCTCCTACACAAACTCATTGAAGCTTTTCCTCACCATTTCACTCTAAAAGCTCATTCATTCGATTACAACAAACGAAACAAACACACTTGAGGTAAGAACAAAGACGAGCTTTATTCAATTCCTTTCCCAATTATTACACAGACTAACTAATTCAATCTTTAATATCATCTCTCCACATAATCATTTTTCTCAAATCTTCGCAGGTCTACAAAAAAAGATGATCCAAGAACTGTTCGGAGGAAGCAACGTTAGCCTAATCAATGGAGATCAGAGATCAAAGCTTTCGTGCAATAACAACAGCACAAATACCAACAGCAGTGTACAGTCAATCTTCGAACAACACAACCCACAATCACATTCGTCACTTTCAACCTCTAATAACAACACCAACAACTCTCCTCGCCACATCACTCCGCCGTCATCAAGCGCAGCAAACCCTAATAATACCTCGGAAAACCTAAGGTGCCCGCGCTGCGACTCTTCAAACACAAAGTTCTGTTACTACAACAACTACAACCTCACTCAGCCTCGCCATTTCTGCAAGACTTGTCGAAGGTACTGGACAAAAGGAGGACTCTGAGGAACGTCCCAATAGGCGGAGCTTGCAGGAAGAACAGAAGCCCTTCTGCGTCTCTAACGAAGTCGTCCACGTCAGCAGCCGGGAAGCTGATGAAAGCAATATCGCCGGAGATCGGAATGCTGAAGTCATCGTCGTCGCCGTCACCACATGGGCTGTTTGCGAGTGGGTTCGATCAGCAAAACGTGGATCAGTATCAGATTCAAAACCCTATCTTGTGGGCTGCAGCTTCTTCGCACAGCTCTCATCTTCTGTCGTCCTTACTGAGGGGGAACCAAAACTACAACCCTAACCCTAATCATTACAACGTTCTTGCGTCGCATAATGCCCAGTTTGCGTCCGAATCTAATCTCATTTCTGGGACGAATCTTCCAATTCAAACTTCTGCGTCAATTGGTCAAGGACAAGGAATCATGCTCGGCGAAGTTCAGAGCAGAGATGGGCTTCAAGAACTGTACCATAGACTGAGATCAACGTCGTCTACTGCTTCAAATTATTTCTCTTCGTCTTCTGCTGCTAATGTTGCTTGTACTGCTGTTCTTGAGTCTGGTCATGCTGCATCGTCGTCATCAGGTGAGTTATGCTCTTTCATGGACAGCAAATTTACTTACTACTAGTGGTGTGTGTGGTTTGGTTTGTATTTTAGTTAAGTTTTCTTTGTTTGAGGTTTCTTTCTTGTGTGTGCTAATGCTGCTTTTGATCGTTTGGGGTGTAATGGTATAAGAATATATATGGATATGAACAATAATTAAATGTCATATTGCTGCTTGTTTGTGTTATTGAAATTTTAAGGATGTGTAGTTCTGTTAAAGACAGAAATTTAATCGTGGTCTTAGGGCAAAAACAGTCTAGTAAAGCAGTAATGAAAAGATGATGTTGTTGGTATTTGAGAGGAAAATACATATGATAGTGCTTTTAACTCATCGAATATTATATTGTGTAGTATTTCGAAAATTGAATCGTATATATCTTGGATTAATAAAACTCTAAGATATGCTGCATGTCGTAAAAGCGTGCAAGAATTGAAGATTCGCCACAGTTTGTGTCTCTTTAACGTAAGAAGTGTGTGTCATGTTCCTGCAAAATCTGCAACGTGATTTACATGATGCAGATATATATACATCAAAATATATTTATCTATATCTAGTTTGTTTATTATAAAAGGTATCTCGGTTAATCGACCACGACAAGGTTTAACTTGTAAATCGTAATATAATGCGCATGCATACAGCTGCGCAACTGTACATGACTGATGAAACATTTGACATTTTCACCAATAATCCAAGAATATGTTTATTTTCATTCTCACAGACCCCCATCATAATATATCTCAGAAACAATTGCGATGAACAATGCGTGCAATATAAAAGGGGACGTTGCATGTATTTTATTGCAATATTCCTCTCAAAATACGCATAATAACCTCCATCATATATCCCTATATATCACTTCAACAAAAGGAGAGCTTTGACGAAAATGTTTTGCAGGAAAAGAAACCCTTATTCCGAACTAAAATTTTTTCCAGTTTTCTTATCTTCGAATATCAACCAACGCTAATAATAGGGATCTACGCCGCCCCTACCTTCTCCACTCTTTTCTCGAGCCAAAATCTGCTGTTTCTGCTGCTGAGGATGTAAACTCATTTGCTGCTGATGATGAGAGGCCAGCGTGACTTGTTGATTGCGATTCATTACATTGTGCGTATTATATTGCTGTTTCTGCTGTCGAATCGAAAGCTCTTTAGACCGTTGAAGCTGAAGCTGAAGCTGAATCTGATGATGTTCTTGCTCTTTAGACTGTTGACGACGCTGAAGCTGAAGCTGATGACGGCGGTGTTCTTGATCTTCATTGAACTGCTGAATCAAAAGCTGATGACGTTCTTGCTCTTTAGACAACTGTTGAAGCTGAAGCTGATGATGTTCTAACTGTGTCGTCTGAATCTGATGATGTTCTTGCTGCACGTGCGCCGCCGCCCTTTGCTGCTGCTGACATATCCGACTCGTCCCATAAGAAAACGCTTGCTGATGCTCATCGACGTAACTACTCCCAGCCATGGCCGCCAAAGAACAAGGCTGCTGACGCTCCATTGTCGTCGTCATCTGACTTACGAAACCCGAAGAAGGAACGTTCGAAGCACGATTCATACCGCCATTATTATTACTAATAACAAGCTCGCCAAACCCTCCGTTAAAGAACTGATCGTGGCCCTCATGAATCTGCTGCTGCTCGAAAGCCCTGAGCATCTCCTGCTCGCTCACAGCAGCCATTTGAGCTTCTAATATCTGCTGCTCACGCTGATGAGAGGACCCCATCATCTGATGCTGAGCGTCGCTGTTGTAAGAAGAAGAAGAAGGCATCGCCATCGCCATCATCATCTGATGATTGTGATCGTAAGGATTAGGCTCGAAGCCAGGCTGAATGGGGCCTTGCTGGTTGCTGTTGTTATTGCCGAACATGGGCAACATAGCCGAGGGGCCAACGTAAGTGGCCAACTCTTTCTTCGCAGCTTCTAAGTTTTGCTGCATTTGTCTGAGGTTGCCATGTAAGGCCCTGACAACGCTTACGCAGCCCTGGATTGGGTCTACGAGGCGCTGATGGGCTTCGTAGGCTAATGAGTTGACTGCTTCTTCGCGATGGTTAAAGGGGAGTTCGTTCAGTAGCTTCGATACGTTGCTTGCGCCGAAAACTTTGTGTACGTTGGCGAATTTCGAAGGGTTGTCTGGCGGGAAATAAGGGGCGAAGACGCAGTCTTGCGGGCACTTCCTTCTCAGGCATTTGCAGGCTGCGCACGGTGAGTTTGAGGAGGACATTGGCTGCCTTTAATGTTTCTCTGAGGTTGAAGAAGAAGAAGAAGAAGAAAGCGATGGTTTTTTCAATCTGAGCACGAGAATTCATTAGCAGTATTATCTCATGCATGTGTTTGTGTATATCTAGGAGATATATCGATTGATATATATGGTTTTTATGGCATTCAGCGAAGTTTCTGCTGCTTTAGTAAAAAGGATCATTAAGAGATGAGCATTATCGAAGCCGACAATGGAAAGTCTCAATAGATTTGCTTTAAATTTAAGGCTAACGGTTGTTTAACTATGTAGTCTGAAATTTGAAGGAGCTTTTTAAATGAAGAAACGTACAAACCCGGTAAAAAAGAAAAGGGAAAATTTATGTTATGTGAAGAAGAAATTGAAGAGGATATGATTTCGTATTTGAAGGAAAGAAATCGAAGCACATGATGTGAATGAAAGAATATGCAGACAAAGACATAAGCGAAATACGGTGCAATGATCTTTTCTTTACGGCGAATCAAAATGTGTATCGATCTTTCATATCTCTAAAACCGAACCTTCGTTTTAGTTCAAAGCGAAACCAATGGAAGAAAACATGAAAAGGGATAACGAATTAACAAAACACGTAGCAAAAGCAGAGAAAAAAAAAAAACGAACTTTAACATCAAGAATGCATAAATAGCAACTCACCTTGGGGAAAACGAAGATGTGCTGATGATGAGCAAAGAAAAACCTAATCTTGAAATGATTAATGGTGTCTCCTAGGCGATTCAAAGGGCTCTCGTCTGAGTCATAATCTCTCGATCTAATCTCTTCACCGACGTTAAACGATCCCTAGAAACAAGAAAATGCTTTGTTCTATAGAAGAAAATGAACAAAAAAAATGACCAAAACCCAATCTCATTTACTTGTTGATAATCATTCCGTATATGGAAATCAGAGAAGCTGCGAGGAATGGGAGATCAACGTAACAATGACGAATCTTAAAATCGAAAAGGGATGATGTGAGTGGAAAGTCTACGTCGCCGTCAAAACTTTGCGCATATATATCTGTGTGTGTGTGCTTATTATTATTATATAAGGTGGGTTGTTATGAAGATGGTGATGGTGTGGGCAAGGAGATTACCGTGTGGATTGATCTGGACCTTCCACGTGGACGCTTGGCTTGACTTGGCTCGGCTCAGCCGTTGATTAGCTAACTAAGCGAAGAAGTGTTCCTTCGGAGTTTATTTGTACTGAAAGAATTATTAAATGCTCTTCTGAGGAGTTGCCTCTTTGTCACTGCTGTCAGTTTCCCATTCTATTTTACGCTAAAATACTATGTTTTAAAAAAAGGACTTGTTCTAGCGGTGTTGACATTTGCCCTATTAATGCTCGATTAGATAAGATTGTGGCAACTAACCTTTCCATTCAATATATGTTTTGAGTTGGAATATAGATTAAATAAGTACTTTCGAGTTATTGAAATCGCGTTCGAATTCTATGAAATTAGAATGAGATCTGTAGCATCCATATTTTAAATGCAAAAGAAAAAATAAGAAACCATACTCTTTGTATAACTTCTGTTTATGTAAATGAGTTGACATTTTTATTTAATTTCTCTAATAACATGGGAAACCTTAAAACTTTGGAGCCAAGTAAACCGCAGACAAATTAGCTTGCAAACTATACCAAGTTATAACAAGTTCATGTATGAGATTGTTAGTCACAAAGTATAATGAGACAAATTGATGGGTGAAAGACCTTATCGTCACCAGTTTTATTTTGTTGCTTCGTGGGCAGCAAACATTGTAACTATATGTTATACGAGTTTTCTGAGTTTCTCAGCTACTAATTTATTAACATAATCCTCTCTCTCTACCTTTATATATATTTCGGGTCACAGCTACAAGGAATGATTCAGCGTTAACTTCGATTTTCGAGGTATATGTTGCGAATTGATTTTCACAAGTAGGTTGACTTTGGAATGTCCTGATTTTCGAAGTGCCGAAATCTAGGATGAGGGTCCCGTTTCGAAATTTCTGCTCGGCCGTGAGCGAGACCTCCGACGAAAATGTGTTTGGGCTCCTACGGATTATTCATTCAATTGCATGAGAGCCCGGCTTCAAATTTTCACGATTGTTCGCCACAAAGTGCTTGCACTCGAAGATCTTGAAGAAAGAGATGATTGGAATTCGTGGCCAAAAAAACTTGTCAAGGGAATCTTCTCCCATGAGTTCTACCTCTTTCTGAGAGTTTCTCTTCGCTCGATGAGTGTTTTTTTTGCTATTTTTTTCTAAGTATGATCTTGAATATATAAGGATAATATATGAAAATTTTTATTGAAATGAGTTTCTTGTTTAAGCCACCGTTTATCAAATTGGAACCTTCTTTTCCTCCTGGCCTCTTTCCATTGGATTGCAATTGTGAGCATCAGTAAAATTAATGGTCTATCTGTGTACATTTGTGCTTTGTCGTGGTTCGTTTCAATTCAATCAATAACTGTTCACTACATAAAATAACAAATAAGAGAGATCTTTTGGGAGAGTGGTTCCATGAATGTTTCTCCTCTATATTTGGAGCAAATATCGAACAAACCCTTTATTATTTTCTCTCTCTTCTTTCTCTTTGGTTTTTGGTTGATTTTTGCAAGCTTGTATGATGCCTTTATATAGGCAAAGCCAAGCTTCATTAAGCAATATAATATTATAATTAAATATTAATATTATTAAATGGAGTAGTTGAAGTGGAGTCGGTGGAACCACTCTCACTCACTATCTCTCTTTATAGTTGGAGCAAATGCCGAACAAACACTCTATTTCTCTCTCATTCTCTTCTTTCTATTTGGTTTTTTGGTGATTTTTACAAGCTCGTATGATGCTTTTATATACGCAAAGCCAATCTTCATTAAGCAATATAATATTATAATTAAATATTAATATTATTAAATGGAGTAGTTGAAGTGGAGTGGGTGGAACCGCTCTCCCAACAAGATCATTATCAAGATGTTTCTAATTTGGATTCCATTTTTCTGTTAAATGAAAGACTCTAGTTGGAATTTTCTCTTACTACTTTCTTGAAGTATATGTTATGCACTATTGCATAACTATTTATATATAATAAACGAAGAATCGATACATATTACAGTAGAAACTCTATAAATTAATACTCGATAATTTAATAAACTCTTTAATATAATATTTCCGGCCGGTCACGACTCGGGGATAACGTACTA
This sequence comes from Craterostigma plantagineum, assembly GCA_027422505.1. NCBI lineage: Eukaryota > Viridiplantae > Streptophyta > Magnoliopsida > Lamiales > Linderniaceae > Craterostigma > Craterostigma plantagineum. The sequence continues at coordinate 228,737 of JAPQWV010000582.1, read as the reverse complement.
AATTAATAATTCTCTAAAATGATAAGATAATAGACTTTTGATAATTTCTATAGGCCCCGTATAAATTATAAATTAATAACTCCATAAAAACATTCTCATATTACATCGAAAATGACTCAAGCTTTTTGTTGAAATCAATTTTCCCTTGCATATAATCTCTAATTGTCCTTGTCATTGTAAGAACTTCGGGCGTTGTTTTCTCGTAGTCAACAAGAAATTATTCAATGTGATGGCCGCTTTTATAGCGTTGTTCGCGAAGGGAGCTAGCTCTATGGTAGAAATTTCAGCATCATCTTCATCTTCTTTATCAGCTTCATTAACATTACTTAACTGTACATTAACACCATACATATTATGATAGACTTGAAAGATTGAATGTTTGATCCTTAATTTGACGTTCATTAAGGACATAGGAGATTGGAGGTTATTTGATGTTTGGGAAGTTTGAAAGGTAATATACACTACAAATTAATAAAATATTAATTTATCAATCGATTAATTAATAATTTGACCGGTCACATCTGTATTAATTTATAGAGTTTCTACTGTATATATGTTCATATATATATACTTGACATGAAAAGATAACTAAAAACTGTCGTCGGAGACATGCATGACATATCAAGTGGGTGGTCTGTAGGCCCAGATAACTGGCCCAATTATCGAGTAAGAGGCCCAATAAATAAATTCCATCTTCAGACATTCTTCATTTAGAAGATTAGCCCGCCAAGAGTTTCGCTACCTAGTGCCTTTGTCTGCATTTGATTTTGCTTCTAGTCTATTATTGTTTAACTTTAGGCCTTAAATTGACCTAAACCTGAAATATTTTTACTTCCACGACGATATTACTATAAACGTGCACGCTAGTAAATCATGTCGCGAATGTTATGGGGTACCTAATTTCTATTAATGTTCGGTTATTAAATAATAGTAATAACAACAAATAGAAAACAATTAACACATGCACTGTTGATAGCACATAATATTTCATATATCGGAGCAGACAAGGCAACCCACGTAGTCTATATTTTGTACACATCGATTTTATTCCATTTCAAGCCCGATGAGGTGTAGTAACACATTTAATAATTAACCCAACCAATCTATATTCGTATCGTATAATTCAGTACGGCACTACTTTGCCATTCGAAGCTTTCTCTCCTCCGATAGGACCCTCGCGAATCGGGTCAAAGCCTCCGCGTTCGTCCCCCCTCCACGGACCGGTTCGGGTCGACCCGTATCCAGATTCACTCTCGAAACGGGTTTCTTTAAGAGATCGTCGCCGATTTGAGCCAGCGCCCGCAAGTTCTTCTCCGATGCGATGTCAACCGACGATGCGTCGCCGGACAATGCATCCTCCTGACATAAATCCCCCCCCCCCCCCCCAAAAAAAAAGAAAATTAAAACTCAATTCTGAAGCTACAATCAATCAGGCGGCGGCGCGTGTTGCTCAATCGTGAATTTTCAAGGGCTAAGAACCTGAATCCTAAGGTAGTTTTCTTCGCTGAGCAGCGATTGGAAAAGGGTGGAGACGTGAATGTCGACCATGTCCGAGCTAGCGTCGCCGTAGACGTCGATCAGTGGGCTCGAGCCGTCGCTGTAAACCCAGCCGAGTAGGCCCCACTTGGCCGCCTGCTTGGCGCTGTACTTCTCCTCCTCCTTGGGCAGGCCCGTTCCCAGCGAAGTACGAGCATTCTCTTGCCGTTCATCGGCTCCATGTCCGTGAGCTCGAACCTCCCATGGAGTATCTCTTTGTTTATGTGCGTTATTGCCAACAATGTCTGAGAAAGAAAATTCGCACACAGAAAAAAAAAGGTCTTAACTTTGCTCATACCCACGATTGACGACTACATCACGGTGAACATTTTATCAAGAACCGTGAAAAACTCACGGGATTATTTGCAGCGATGCCACCGTCGATGAGATCGAAGGAACGGTTTTGCCCGTCGGCGTTCTTCGTTTCGAAGTAATGGGGCGGGAAGTAGGTTGGAGCTGCAGATGTGCCCAGGCATACGTCTGATAACAGAGCATTCTTGGTAGAGTTAGCTTTTCCCTACACACACACACATTCAAATAGCAGATGGTGAATCAAAAGATGAAGGCGGCGTTATATATGATTGAAGTTACTACATTATTACATCTTTGGTGGTGAAGATAATCGGCTGAAGCCTCTTGAGATCGAACGTAGGTATGACCACATCCGTTACGGTTTGGCTCACAGTGAGGTTGCCTAAAAGCCCCTGAACCAAAGATCTTAGGTACTTCCCATCGTACTTTGGTCCTCCCAATATGTTCGTTATGGTGTCCACGAAGCTGTTTCGTCTGAACACATACAACGTATACGTGTAAGTTTGGTTCAATATGCTGCATGCTTCTTACAACAGAACAATTTCTATTACCTGCTCTCAGGGAAGATTTTTGGACTGTGTTCCATGTAAAAGCTAGTGATGTTCTTCGCAGGGTATAAAGGGCGGCTATTACTGTCTGGGGCGGCGAGCATGGTTGCGACCAACCCGCCCGTGCTTGTACCAGCGATGACGTCGAAGTAGTCTGCGATTCTTGCATTTGGGCCATCTAATTCCTGCCATTTTATTGAGGAAAATTACACAGTAACATGGGATTTTTTATTTTTTTTTTATTGTGAGAAGATTAAGAAGGTAGATGCCTGAAGCTTTGATTCAAGATGGGCTAAAACTGCGCCGGGAATAATGCCTCTTATGCCACCGCCGTCGATGCTTAAGATGGTGGCGTATTTTCCTTTGGATTGAGCATATATTTGAGATGATGATGAGAGGAGATATAATGTGGTGGTGATGAGATTTAGGGCGTAAATCAGAGCCCTTCTCTTCATTTTTTTTATTATTATTTGTAAAGAGAATGAACGATAGGATATTGAAACCAAGCTGATTATTACAGCTCTTCTCAGGAAGATTATGGAAGCTTGGTTCATGGGCAGATAATTTCTTGAAGCAGCAGTTCGTTTAAAGCAGGTTGTTTGATTCATAAAGGAGCGCGTAAGTCTGTGGAAGAATCGCTCAGCACTTTTAAACGATGAGGCTTACTTATGAAGACGTTGCTCATAGAAGCGATTTTGTTAGTTAGTCGTTTTGGCGCCAGTGACTAGCGTGGCCTTTAAAACAAGTCATATGTGTATTTACACCTTTTAGTACGTGTTCTTCACACACATAGCATTGCGAGAGTGTAGAGTGTGAAATTCCTCTCTGTATCTGTAAAAAGGGTTCATAGTGAAAGATTGCAATCACAGTGTGGACGTAGGATCGATTGAATCCGAACCACGATAAACTCTTGTGTCGATTTCTTGTTTTTCACATGGTATCAGAGCATTAATCCATTTCAGCTAGCTGCGATTGCCCAATTTCTGTTCGGAGAATTGATGGCTTCAGTAATTGATGAGGAGAATACGGAAACTCCACAACCACCACCGATGAGCTCAGCTGCGATGAATTCATCATCGCTCACTGCGCTCTTGAGCAATCCGCTGTTCTTGAATGCTGGAGACAACTCGGGACAGCTTTTGGTCCATGAACAATTGACGGGTGATAACTATGCCACTTGGAGCAGGGCAATGCTCATTGCTCTAATTGGAAGAAATAAAGAAGGCTTCGTCACTGGTGACTTGGTGCTGCCTGCAAATTCCAGTCAAGAAACGATAGTCGCGTGGAAAAGAAATAACAACATCGTAATTTCTTGGATCTTGAATTCTGTCTCCAAGGATATTTCTGCGAGCATTTTGTATAATTCAACAGCGAGGGAAGTTTGGGTGGATCTACAGGAAAGATTTGGGCAGACGAACAAACCACGGATCTTTCAACTCAGACGGGATTTGATTAACCTTGCTCAGGGCTCGCACAGTGTATCAGTTTACTTCACAAAACTCAAAACCTTGTGGGACGAATTGTCTAATTACAGGCCCGTATGTCAGTGTACTTGTGGTGCGATGAATGGCTTGCGTGAGTATCAAAATGAGGAGTATGTGCTGACGTTTTTGATGGGGCTAAACGAATCTTATTCTCAGATTAGGGGTCAGATTCTTTTGATGGATCCGCTGCCCTCTGTTAACAAAGTTTTCTCGCTGCTAGTTCAGGAAGAAAGGCAAAGATCTGTGATGCCTGGACATGTGCAGATAGCAGAAGAGACCTCCAGTCACATGGCGATGTTAACTGCAAAAGGAAATCAAGAATCTGTCAAGAAAGGTCTCAGTAATTCAAGGAGAGAGCTGAACAAAGCTGTCTGTACACATTGCGGGAAGAAAGGGCACACTATCGAAACGTGCTATCAAGTTCATGGCTATCCACCTGGGTATAGGCAGAACACGAGATATAAGACAACTAGGGTGAACCAGGTCACAGAGGACACCCTGAACAGAGGCAGCTTGGGCACAGGTGTCTCGGCAGTATCAGGCGCGACAGCAGCTTTTGGGGATACTATGGTCCATCTGCAGCTCAATCCCAGACAACTGGAGAATTTAAAAATCCTTCTGAACCAACAGGGAGCAAATGCGCAGCAGAGCAGTGCGGACTTTGCGGCTTCAGCTGAAAGGGGAGCAGGTACCTGCTTCACTTTTAATCTGCCCTCATTCACAGTTTCAAAATTTTGGTTGATTGACTCGGGCGCCACCAGACATGTGTGTGGCAACATAGATTTATTACACAACTTGCATAGAATAAAAGGTACAACAGTCATCTTGCCGGATAATACAGTTATTAAGGTAAACCAAGCTGGGACTGTCAGACTAAATCAGAGTATTCAGCTGTGTGAGGTTCTTTATGTGCCAGAATTCACATTCAATCTGATTTCTGTTAGTTGCCTTGCTAATGACAATGCTTGCAGGTTAATCTTTAAGGCTAATGACTTTTTGATACAGGATCAATCCAACCTGGTGATTGGCAGGGGTAACCAGTCAAGAGGATTATACATATTACAACCAGACAATGTTACTGCTTTCGATTCTGTTTCTGTTTTCCAGCCAGTTTTCCTAAATAAGTTGTCATGTGATCTGTGGCACAGTAGGTTAGGACACCCCTCAAGTAAAGTCTTGGACACATTAAAAGGCACTTTAGGAACCACAGACCAGTATTCACACGATTTCTGCAAAATCTGCCCATTGGCAAAGCAGAAAAGATCTGTATTTCCTAGTGATAGTAAGAATGCTTGCGCAAGGTTTGATCTAATACATTGTGACGTATGGGGTCCGTTTCATGTCCCTTCACATCTAAATCATCAGTATTTTGTGACCATTGTAGATGATTACTCCCGTTTTACTTGGACTTTCTTGATTAAGCACAAATCAGAGGTAGCTTCTATTATGTCCTTTTTCCTGTCATATGTCGAAACTCAGTTTAAGGGTCAAGTTAAAACTATAAGGACTGATAATGCACGAGAATTTAACCTCACCAATTTGTATAAAAGCAGAGGAATTCTGCATCATCACTCGTGTGTTCAAACCCCTCAACAAAACAGCGTGGTTGAGAGGAAACATCAACATTTGCTAAATGTTGCACGAGCCTTGTATTTCCAGTCTAGGATCCCAATAGAATATTGGTCTGAGTGCATACTAACAGCCGCATTCCTCATAAACCGAACCCCCTCAGTCACATTAGGCAATAGCAGCCCATATCAGTTATTGTTCCAAAGGCCATTTGATTATACTTCTCTTCGGGCCTTTGGATGTCTATGCTTCTGCTCTACTCTTAATGCAGGTAGAAGGAAGTTCGATCCGAGGGCGAGAGAGTGTGTGTTCATTGGGTACCCAACCGGGATTAAGGGATACAAGGTTCTGGACTTACACACTAGAGAAGTAATTATCTCGAGAGATGTAAGGTTCATAGAGACTGATTTTCCATTCACAAGGATGGTGAGTCCACAGGAAACCTCTGATCCCTTCCCCTCACATGTGCTGCCTCGGCCTTGCTCAGAGGAGTCCACTGTGCCAGCCAGCATAGATGAAGATAATGCCCCTCCTCAGCTGCCCACTTCAGCACAAGATCAGGCACACTCTGGGGCTCAAACAGAAGCAAGAGCTCATCAGGGGACTGACTCTGCTTCGAGCCAGCCAAGCTCTGCTTCAAGCCAGCAGGAGTTAGCACCACATGACAGCCCTTTGCAAGGAGAAACTGCAACTGAGCAGCAGGGAATTGAAGTATGCAGAAGGTCAGGGAGACAGCAGAGAAGGCCACATTACTTACAAGACTACCTCTGTAACAACTTTAGGGAGAACAAGGTGTTGTATCCCTTATCAAATCATCTCACCTACAAGAACTTCTCGGGTCACTATCAAGCACTCATTAATGCCACGAGCTCAGTGTCAGAACCCAAGAATTTCTCTCAAGCTTCATGTTCAGAAAAATGGTCACAAGCTATGGCTGAAGAATTGCAAGCGCTCGAGGAAAATGCCACATGGTCAATAGTTCCACTGCCGGCCGGGAAGAAAGCAATAGGAAATCGTTGGGTCTATAAGCTCAAGTTCAACGCAAGTGGGGAAATTGAAAGGTATAAAGCGCGGTTGGTGGCAAAAGGGTACGATCAACGTGAAGGAGTGGATTATATCGACACATTTGCCCCCGTTGCGAAGCCAAACACGATCAAAATAGTCTTGTCACTGGCGGCCAAGCAGAAATGGACACTCGCACAAATGGACGTAAATAATGCGTTTCTCAATGGAGAATTGAACGAGGAGGTTTATATGGACCTCCCACAGGGCTATCACAGCACTTATCAGCGAGGTAAAGGTGATAGATTAGTGTGTAGATTGCACAAATCTATCTACGGGCTAAAACAAGCCTCACGAGAGTGGAACAGAAAATTCACTGACACGGTTAAAAGCTTTGGGTTTCTACAAACACAAGCTGATCATACGTTGTTTGTTAAAGGAAAGGGGGAACAACTTGTTGTGCTGCTCGTCTATGTCGACGATATCATTTTGGCAGGGCCCTCACCTCAGAACATACAACAGGCAAAGCACTTCTTAAGTTCCAGCTTTCGAGTTAAGGATTTAGGGGACTTAAAATTCTTCCTTGGAATCGAAGTAGCGAGGAGTCAAGAGGGTATCTACCTAACGCAAAGGCAGTACACCGTACAGTTGCTCGAGGATACAGGTTATGTCCACTCCAAGCCACTGACTACGCCATTGAACCCTAGCGAGAAGCTCGCGGCAGAGGATGGTGAACTCCTGATTGATCCTTTCCAGTATCGGCGACTCGTGGGGCGATTGCTATACCTTACTTTTACTAGGCCGGACATAGCTTATGCGGTGCACAAGCTAAGCCAATTCATGGCAGCTCCCAGGACCAACCACTTGATGGCCGCACACCACTTATTGAGATACTTGAAGGGCTCGCCGGGACAGGGGTTATTCATGTCTTCAGACCCAAGTTTGGCCCTTAGAGGGTTCTCCGATGCGGATTGGGCAGCTTGTCGAGATACTAGGAAGTCGGTCACGGGCTTTTGTACTTTTCTAGGGGACTCTCTCATCACTTGGAAGGCGAAGAAACAAGCCACTGTCTCACGATCATCTACGGAAGCAGAATATCGCGCCCTAGGAGCAGTGGTAGCTGAAATCCTCTGGATAAAGCACTTGCTAAGGGAGCTAAATCAGGGAGAACTTCAGGTCCCAGTTATTTACTGTGATAACTTGTCTGCGTTGCGACTTGCCTCAAATCCGAAGTTTCATGAGAGATCAAAGCACATTGAAATTGATTGTCACTTCATTAGACATCATGTGCTAGCCGGCGCGATCAAACTGCTACCTATACGCTCTGAATTGCAATTGGCTGATATTTTTACAAAAGCGCTGTCCGGTCCGCAGCTAAAGCAACTCCTACTCAAGATGTCTGTCATGGATTTGTGTCATCCATCTTGCGGGGGGCTATTGAAACCAAGCTGATTATTACAGCTCTTCTCAGGAAGATTATGGAAGCTTGGTTCATGGGCAGATAATTTCTTGAAGCAGCAGTTCGTTTAAAGCAGGTTGTTTGATTCATAAAGGAGCGCGTAAGTCTGTGGAAGAATCGCTCAGCACTTTTAAACGATGAGGCTTACTTATGAAGACGTTGCTCATAGAAGCGATTTTGTTAGTTAGTCGTTTTGGCGCCAGTGACTAGCGTGGCCTTTAAAACAAGTCATATGTGTATTTACACCTTTTAGTACGTGTTCTTCACACACATAGCATTGCGAGAGTGTAGAGTGTGAAATTCCTCTCTGTATCTGTAAAAAGGGTTCATAGTGAAAGATTGCAATCACAGTGTGGACGTAGGATCGATTGAATCCGAACCACGATAAACTCTTGTGTCGATTTCTTGTTTTTCACATAGGATAAGAAGAAGAGGACAACGGTGCCGAGATCTCGTGAGAGTTATCACCCATATATATAGTGGGAAGGGAATTCGGTCTGTCCGGGTCGGTATGTGATTCGACCCGAAACCGTTATTGTAAGAAACTAAGAAGACAATTAACAATCAGTGGTTGGATCAAGGAAGTTCCTTGTTGTGTGGTCCGAATTTTCCTGCGAATAATAAATTCGTTCACGGGGGAAAGTTTTCGTTTTGGGAGAACTTTTGTCCCCGTTCGTCAAATTGTACATTGATATAATCAATTGGGTATTATGGTATGGTTCCTTCTTGACTGCCCAATCAGAGTTTGTACATAAATTTACAGTATGGGTCACATTCGAATGACTTGATTTATTCCTGGTTCATGATAAATAAAACACGGAATGTTTGGTAAGACGTCACAGATAATATATATTCCATATTTAATATACATAGGCAAAAAGTGACGCGAAGTTTGAGTTCTCGATAATTTACCTTTATTACACATATCCGCATGAGGGTAGGGTATGTGTAGTCCATTGTGTCGTCCAAAATCATAGAAATTTATTCCATGCCCCATTCCTCGTAGAAGATTAAAAAAAACCGTCTATATACACAATTCATCTTTATTTTACTCGTCATATTTAAAAATAATAGTAAAGGCCGGGTTGCAAATAGGCACAAATACGATGTGTGTCGAGCTATATGTAGTTTGGACAGAGCCATAACGATCTTAATCAAGAACATTGTTGGGCTATATTGGGAGTTGAGCCGGCCCATTTATTATGCCCAGTAGAGTTAGGCTCCAAAATGTTATCTATTTATTATTTTTAGTTGATAGTTATTAGAAAATCAATTGGTGATATGAGTAGAAAGCTTCTTATATATAGTAGCTCGAAGAGCTTGAACTAGTCGATGTCGGACAAACTCCAAATTATAATCTCAACACGCTCCCCACGTGTGGCATGACTGGCCTAACACGTGGATATATATGAATAGGGCGGCAAGCATAATCGAACTTGCTCTGATGCATATTAAAAATCGAGGGGTCCTTCCGAAAACCAATTGATGATAGGAGGAGAAAACCTCTTGTATATACGGTGGCTCTGTTGATAGTGACCTTGATAAAATAATTCAACAAATACAACTAATAATGTTACACGTGGGATAAAGAAAAAGCAAAGCAATGCATTTGCTATTCTTTTAGAGGCACCGAACACATCGATCAAAGCATGTGCATGAGGAGATCATTTCCTTTTTGGCAGCCGCATTCAACAGTCTAATAAATAAGCTGGAATGTTTTTTTCTTTTGTTCATATGGCAATGCAATGAATCCCCTTGCCTATAAATACGGGAGTTCGACGAAGAGAAAAATTGCCACAGGCCCACAGGCCACAGACCACACCACCACAACACAGATCTTCTTCTCTGATTAATTTCTTTGTAGCCTACTCCTAATATTGTTGTAGCTGTTTTGCATCACGTCGGTGTACGTGCCTGAAATATCTCCACATAATGAAGAAGTTCTACCCTCTGGCCCATGGTCGTAGGTCATTCTGACCGAACCACGTAAATTTCGTGTTCACTGTCCAAATTTATTTTTCGTCTATTTTATTTATTATCATCAATTCTTGGGCAAATTATTATCTGAGATTTCCGCATATCCTAACAGGCTCGAAGTGCTTGAATTAGTCGACGTGGGACAAAATCCCAAATTATAATCTCAACACGGCTCCTCACGTGTGGCATGACTGGCCTAACAAGTGGATATATATGAATCGGTTGACGGTGAGCAGAATCAAATCAAACGCTCTGATATCATATTAAACATTGAGGGTGTTGATGTTGAGCTTTCAACATTAGCAATGTTGGGGTAAAATTCTAGTCAACATTTATTGGTCGAGAATGTTCCCTATCTCAGTTTTATCTTTCATGTCCAAAACATATTTTAATTGTGACGTGGCATTTTTCTAGTGTTATGTAGGATTTTGATAAGTGCTGGAATGGATCAAACCGTGGGAAATACGCATGGAACTAAAGGAGCTAAAATTGGAAAGCAGCTTACTAAAAATAGGATGCTTGGAGCTTAAGTGAAGATCGAGCTATTGGAGCTGACCAAGTCACGGCCTAACGGTCACTAACGGACCAAATCTACCTTGTGGACGTTAGTGGACGATAGTGGCAGTTGCTAAGTCCATTTTGTGGAGTAACGCCCAAGTCGAAGAGTATATAAGGGCGACTTCATTTCCCGGACATTTGACGAACTTTTGACGAGCGAAAAGAACGACCAAGCTTTGAGCGAGTGATCACGAGAGTTTATTTTAGCTTAGTATTTCTGTTTTCAAAGGTCTTCGGACTTTGTAGTTTTTCAGGATCGTTTCGATTCGTAGTTTTTCTAGGCTTGTTTTTACGATCGTTTGCTCGTTGTTTTGTCATCCATTGCTATAGTGGAATTTCGCCTTGAGTCACGCAGCAAGTTTATTGACTTGTTGCACAAAAGTATGTCTCGTATTCATTTCATTTCGTCACTAAGTTCTTTCTATTTCCGCTGTGCGATTCAACTGTGAGATTGAGTGTTAACCCAACATTTCACCCAAACAACTTAGTGTTTTTACATACATATTGAGCGGGGCCTCCTAAAACAATTTGGTGATAGGAGTAAAATGTCACTTATATATATATATATATATATATATATATATATATATAATGGCTCGAAGAGCTAAGTGGATGTGGGACCAACCTCAAATTATAATCTCAACGATGATCTTAGGCGTATGTCATATTATGTTAATCATTGAGACTCGACTAAAATTAATTGTTTCTCGCTTTTTTCCATCGCCATCATTTACGGGTCCATGCTAAGTGACGGCTGCTTAGAAAATCCAAAGAAGCAGCAAACATTATATTATATGCTGCTATTTTCTTCCAATGATTCTAACAGTAGAAAGCCATCGTGATTCAAAGTCGTCGACTCTTTATCAATGGAGAAAATTATAAATATTGAAGCATTTATATAGTTCACTGTTTATTACCAGAAAATGAAGGGCACTTCATAATAGCCCACGACATTTTCGCAAGTACTTTCAATCGAACGAACTCTATTCAAACACGAATCCCTTTCCAAGTCCACCCAAAGCTTTGTTCTCTCATGGGACCCTTATTTTGTGTTCCTTTTTTAATGTATTATCTATGTATAGTATTCGTCAACCTTTTTCACTATACCAACTGCATTCATCATTTTAGTGACGCGAAGAAAATATATAGGATGTTAAAACGCATTCCTATTTCCCGTCTAATGAATACATTAAGACGCGCATCAACATCGAATACATGAATCATCGTATTATATAGGACAATATGATACTACAAACAATTGAGACGTAACTAACGAATAATAGCAACACATAAGAGAGATATATATAGGATATTAATTCTTTTTTTTTTTTTAACATAGCCTAGGTCCTCCTGGGCGTAGATCGATCTCATGGGTCCACGTGGATCGATCTTGGACGTGCAATTGCCAATAGGTTTGAGCCAAAATATCAGGGTCCATAAATCCGTGATTATTATTTCCTACTGCTGATGAAGATGATCCTCCAATATTATAGCCATGTAAATGTTGTTGGTCAACGGAAGAAGATGAGAATGACAACGACGATGATCTTTGCAATGGTGAAATAATACTGTTTGGTAACACGCTGACGACAACGTTGTTCCTAACATGAATAAAATATGTACAATAAAATTAATTGAAATAGCACGCCAATAGTTTTCTACATTTGGAATCTATCTTATCTCCTATGAGAAGCTTGTTGTAATCTCTTCACCACAAGCCTTATCGAGAAAGCAAAGCGAAAAGGAAACCTAAGATTTTATAAGGGTGGGAAATGGGAGAGAAGTAAAGATTCTTGGGGGATCTCATGATTGATGGCATCTAAGAATCTATCGAAAGTGCTGAGTCACGAGTATCTAGCTAGTATAATTTAATAATCACCATCTAAATTTAACTTGAAAACATATGATAATAGTTATATGATTATAGTCATATATATATCGTACTTATTACCTAGGTTCTCCGACAATGCCGTCGATGATTACATGTGCCACGTGTACTCCCTGCGGCTGAAACTCGCGAGCCAGGCATTGTGATAAGGCTCTCATCGCAAACTTCCCACAACCTATTTTCATGACATTTTCGTTGAATTAATTGTAACGATTTTAGTTATTACATGTACTTGAAAACAAAGAAATTAAAATAAAAAAAACTCTTACACAAATCTGAGAAACCAGCAATGCCATTGAGCGAAGCCGAACATCCCGTGAAAAGAATTGTCCCTCTCCCCCTCTCCACCATCCCAGGCAAAACCTTCAGTAAATAATTTATTTAATTTACAGACAAATTTATATATACATGTATGTACACGCATATAAGTCAAAAGAAGTGAAAGAAAAGAGATAAAATCAACTAATGAGTCCATAATTAGTTAACCTGCTGAGAACAATGGAAAGCTCCAACCGAAGAAACTGCAAGGGACTTCTCAAACCGTTCGAGGCGAATATCATTGAAGGCAGTGGGGCAAAACGGCGCCGTGTGGTAAGCGTTGTACACTAAAACCTCGACAAATCCGAGGGACAAAACACCTTCGAACGCCTCTTTGATGCTTCGGGTCTCAGAACAGTCTATTCTTATGGCAAACACTTGCGCCTTCTCTTCTCTTGCTATCTCGTCGGCAAACCTCGACAGTCTACCTGCAATAAGATAGAAGCTAAATAAGACTTGTCAGAAGTATGTATGTATCTGTGTGTGTGTGTGTGTTTTTCTTGCCTAAGTCTCGGGCTAAGATGGCAACAGTGTAGCCCTCATGAGCGAACTTTCTAGCTATGGAGCGCCCGAGTTTTGGGCCAACGCCTACGATAGCAGCTATGCCTTTTGCCGAGGTTGATGAGGAACTTGCCATGCTTCGCATCTTTATATGTATATATGTTGAAGAATTGAATAAAAATGAATGGTAGGAGATAAACAATTTGGAGATGGAGAGGGTTGATCTCGAGGAGGAAGAAGAAGGATATGATTTGTTGGTTTTCTTGATAAGGATACAAATTATGAGGTTTTTACTTGAGATGGTTCTATTCTTCAGCCGTCGTTGTCAGAGGGAGAAAGTTGTCCATTACAAATGCGCTTATAGTTATGATTGGCAATATTGAAACTTTTTTTTTCCCCTTTATTGCAAAGATCAGCTACTTCTTACATGCATAAAACAAGTTGGATATAATACATGAATTGAGGAAAGGGTGAAAGTAGATAAATGTAAATTTTGCTTGGATGATAAAGAAATGTTATGGATGGAGATATCTATTCTATACTTAGTAATGGTGATAAGACGTGTAGAGTTGCTTCTTGTCCACGTTGACCACCCAAAGGAGAAAATCGACGTGTCTTATGCTTTTGGGTAACTTAAAATAGGGTTTTTTTTCCCCTAACGGTGATAAAGATTCCAATTCGCTTTGTATATTATTATTTTATTTAGGACTACTTAGTTGTGATTGGACTATCTTTCATACAAGATTTGTCACTGTGCTGCGAAGTAAGTCCCACCTTCGTTCAGATCTTGCCACGTGTTACTGCGTTGGATGCTTGCTGCTACAGTTAGGCAAATATTTCTAATTCTAGACGAAGCAAATTATTCTTCAGTCCCCGAATTCTATTTTAACTCGTGTTTCGGTATCGTTTCTGAGAAATTAAAATTTTCACTCCCTATCTCTTATTTGTTAAATTTCTTTTGCTTTTTCATGTTGCAAGAATGTCTATTGCTCCAATCTAATTCGACCAAACCAAACCACAAACAATGAGATTAGAAGCAATAAATCGGACTTGATCTTATATGCAATAATCGCACTTGAATTCAAGTCATATAAAACTTGGACATGCTTTTTCAAGAGTACTTTCTATTTGTGTACGTGTATTTACTTTTATCAGTATTTTCTCATTAAGAAATAGTTCTTGTTATATGTTGGCCATTCATTGCCTTAATTGGTCCGGACCCATTTGATTATGAGACTGCATTAACACTCGACCATTTGAACATGGCAACTGCATTAATATATTTATTCTAAAAATTATAATAGTAGATAAATAAAGGGATGTGTTTCGAAAAAAAAAAAAAAGGATGTGCCGTTATCTTTCCATTTAAGTTTATTTCTATAATGGATAAGTATATCTTTTGTACCGGTTAAGTTTTAAAGCTATGAGAAGTTTCAAAAATAGAGTGGACCGTATTGTATTTGATCAACTTACAATATATAGACAAGGATTTTATAGTCATTTTATTTTTATTTTCTTGAAGGCGGTTGGCTGAGACTTATAGGAACTTGTTCAACCTTAATTAACAACTTCTTTAAGAAGAAAATCACCACGATCACGTCATGCATTTATAATATTTCGAAAGTAATTGTCATTTTCATCGTCTTTATATTGTATTGTAATTGAGAACAATCGTTTTATTTGGAGTAATATTTAGATAGCAAAGACTTTGGTGTTAGGTCTCTTTCATCACATTCCATCAACATATGGCAATGTCTAAATGTGTCCCCTCGTTCCTTCATGATATCCTGCAACTGTATCTGTTCAATCTATGAGAAGAAACAAATCGTCATTGAAAATTCGATCTAGTATTTTTTTTTTATACATATTTCGTTATGGCTGCAGTTTTCTTTTTGCAGGAATTATAATGTCCAATGATATAGCGGTTGAGCAGACGAGGATTGCACTAAGAATACCTTTCTTTTAGAGCTTAAGTTGCAAAGATCTCGTCGGTAATATATTTATATTACTATATTAAATGGCGGGACCACATTCACTGTATCATTTATTCGATACATATATTTTTTATACATTGACGGTCACTTATGGGTAAAATATGGTCCCGAGCTTTATTTGAACACCAATTATAATAATATAGACATGGTGATGATTGGCATGCATTTCAATGATTGGAGTATCTGTATGTATGTATACTAACAAGCCCAGTCTGTCAATATTTATTGCGACTTTATTGTATATAACTTGTTTATGAAATGGTAGTTGGGAGAGTTACTTCTTATTAGATATAACCCTTTGGCAGATTTATTACCGATAACATGACTCCAATTAAATGAAATACTTAATCACATTCACATAAACTGAAATCGTTACTTCGTGCAAGATTTAGTTCGAATTCGATAAGTACCATTGATCCGGCCCTACTTGTGACGATTTTTAGCTATTTAAATTTGTTTCTAATTAGTTGTCGTTTTACGGATTTCAAGACAAATATTTATCATATGTCCACTTTTACCCTTTTAAATATTATTAAATGGAATATATTAAATAGTCTTAAGCAATTAGTTAGGGATATATTAGACATTTTATTCTATTTCTTAATATGAGTATAAAATCCTTAAACGACACCTAAAAAAAATCGGAGGGAGTATTAGTATAATTTATTATGTTTTGGACAGGAATATTATTTATGTTGCAATTCATTGTGTTCGTGAATAAAGAATTCCTATTTTAAGAATCTGACCAGGCCCATTTTCATTTCCATAAAAACTAATATCGAACCGGCAAAAGGCCTTCTAATATGAAAAGTGTTCAACATCAAATGTTTATGCGATAATTCTTCACTATTCTTCACTACTAGCAATATGTATATAGTGTGTTTTATTATATATATATATTATATATATATATATATGCTTATGTGTTAGATAAACATTATGAGAAAAATAACTCGTACAAGAGTAGGATCTAATTGATGGCGATTGTGTATTGTACTCTTACAAATAATTGGACGTGCATGTGAAATATTGCAATAACACCACCTACGACAACTTTATCGCTGCGCAGATGGGATAGAAACAAACAAATCGAGTCGAGACATTAAACTCTTTTTTTTTTTTTTCTTTTACATGCTCTGACTTCACAAGTACACATGCATGATTTACATATGCATGATTTACATTAATTACACTAGTTACAATGATGCAAATTTAATAAGTAGTTACTGGACATCACTTTTTTTTGTTCAAATTAATGTTTTTGCATAAGAGTGCTGTGCATGCATGCGAGGCTATACTACGCCTTGGGTTCTTCTATCTTGGAGTTTTGCTTAGAATGACCAATACCAGGGCTGTCTCCTTTTGCTGAAGATTGATGAAAATCATTTGTTGTCTTCGTCTTCACCGAGAGTTTAGTATCTGAGACCTCTGTGACGAAAGAATGTCCAATGCCAGGACTATTCCCAGTAGATTTAACAAGCATGTAATTATTACCTTTTGAACTGCTGCTCATCAATTTTTCATGAGTAATATGTATAGGGTTCTTTGAAGGGTGGAAGTGCTGATCATTATACCCTTTTATCACTGCTTCTCTCATCTTCCTTGCATCGGCAAAGTTGTTTTTCAAGCAGATTGTAGTAAGAAGGAAGAGGACTGAAGTCAAGAAGATATGCTTGATTTTGGACATGTTTATGGCGCAGGAAAATGGATTGTGCTCGATCAATAGTCTTTCTTCTGAGTTCGACTTTCTCGACTTGTTTATTTACCCAGTATATATAGTATCAAGAATGATCATGCCAAAATATTTAAGGGCTTATCTCCGCCATTGTATATGATATAGTTGCTCATTAAGTGTTTATCAATGGTCCGTATTCAGTCAACCTTTTCAACCTTTCCGTCTAACCGTTGTTTCATTTTTAATACTGCCTTTTAATTAAGAACATTGTTTTCTTTATTGCTTCTTTCCAAGGGATCGATCTGTGGGAAAGAGACGTTGAGTTTTCATAAGATCTCACCAGGAAATTGTGCTTTTCTCTGACGACCTTTGGTTGTGCTCAAAGGTTGCTTTCATGCTTCAAGGGATTGAGATTTTGTTTTTTTTTTAATAAAATAAGAATGATTAGTGTACAACATTTCCTCAAATGAATAATAAAAACATACTTTGTTTAGGCCTTTTCAAACGAAAAAATGCAGCTGAAATTTAAAGGCATGGATTCTGCGTACAGCCCACTACGCCATGTCTACCCTCCTTTAAATGGATGGTTCTTGCAGCTTTTTTTTTCTATTCGCAACAAACCCTATATATTATTATATATACTTGGCAAAGGCAAATTATATTGTGTAGTTTTCAAATCGCACAACTATTTAGTAACTCGATTTTCAAAAACTTATAATTGCAATTAGCAAAACGGTTGGCGCACATTGGTGAAGAAGTTTGTTTACTTTCTCTTTATTAAATGTCTGTCTCTATATGATTCTTTACTATTCCATTTTTCCTAGTTGTTTGTCTATGTTCTATTTGCTACTTGACGAAATTAACCATGAATTCCATGACACCGACCCTTCTTCCGTGGACTCGTAAAAGATTCCTTTTTTTTTTTCTTTCTCCCTTGAGTTTTGGAACCATCAATGTGAGCATACGACAACAGTCCCACCCGAAAATATTATATATATGTATTAATGATAATTAAAGAAACAATTGTATATAATATAAAAAGAATGTATCAAGGCAATATGATTTGAGCGAGGCTGCGCAGCATACTGCCTAATAATGGCAGTAGTGCGTGTTGTTAATGAATTATTAGTGTGGTGAATATTATTTAGTTTCTACCATCGTGCAAGGTATCTTTGACTCCCCTTTCTAATATAAAATATTCTTTCTAGTCAACTTTCTTACATCTGCACTGCAGCGTGAATTATCTGCGAATCTATCATCACCTTATTGAAGTTGAAGAAGAGGAATAATTTAGTATGAGTAATGGAAGCAGAGACAGAAAAGCTATTCAATTTCATCACCAAATGTCTGTACATTAAAACACAGAGACAGAAAAGCTATTCAATTTCTTACAAAGCTAGACCAATACACAAAAAGAAAAAAAAAAAAGAAATGGGAGAAGGAAAAAGACAAGGAGGAGAAACATAGGATGGAAGAAAGAACTAAAGAAACAGGGGAACATCATGGGAAGATCAACCTTTTATTCATTTTCTTTCTGCAAAAACTCAGCAACGGTAGTTGCTAGGTATTAAGTTAAATAACCATAATCTTCTCCATTCCCTTCATCTAATTAGTGTAATCAGAGTAAATAAAGCTCTCATAACTCGTCCCACTGAGGGTTCTGTTCACATCTTCCCAGTTCATGATATGGTCCGTTAACGATCCTCTGTGTATCTTAACTTGGCGACTCGTCAGCTCCATTTGGGGCAATCCCAGAAAGTTAAGTACATCCGATAATTTCTGTAATAAAAAAGATTCAACCTTTACGACGAGCAACTACTGGGTTATTTACAGGGATGTCCCAGATAGATAGAGACAATGGATGAAAATAGAAAAGATGAAAAAGAAAGACATACAGTTCGATTTTGTACAAGGTCTTCGTAGTAGAGAACAATGTGTCTTGTGCTGCGAAATAATTCCAACACATCTGAAACCGTCTTTTCCATGAGCTTTAGATCTGTAATGAGCGACGATGCGTTGATCGTTGGCTTATACCTCGAAAGCACATCAGCCTATGCAAAAAAAAAAAAAACCCAAGTGAAAAAAGATTCAGACATTGTGCTGTATTCGGTTAAATTCAGACAAGTAGTACCTCTTCGTGTGAGTGAACGTGGGACTTGTGAGTTCCATTCAAGAGCTTTGCGTGCCTATCGTAAGAGTTGGCGAGTAGCGATACCATTCGACGAAGAAGATTCCTACGGAAGAGGAATATTACAGAAACGCCCTTATCGTTCAGGTAACCTACGATTTCCTCGTGGTACTCCATCAATCCCTGAATTTGACCAGATATATTCACGTCAAGTACGAGAATTTCTTCATTACATTCAAAGTCTTGAACCAAAAAACACCTGTGCAATGCAATAAAAACAGTACCTGATTAAGCAACCACTTGAAGCCAACTGCGGCAGAGCACTCGTTCTTAGAAGCGCTTGTTCGAACGTCCAAATTGTAAACCCTATCGAGCGTGGAAAAGATCGAACGAACGCTTTCTCTCCTCTCCCTGAGAGAGAATATCTCTCCGTTCGAGCTCACATTGGTATGGCTATTCAATAATGTCTCAAACCATCCACTCCCAGATCTTTGCATAGACACGATAGTGAAGTGTAATATAGGGTTACAAGCACATTCAGCCCTTTACGTACGAAAAAATAGAAAACAAAATTTTAATCAGTTCAAGAAACGGCGGGGAAAAAATTGAAATTAAGAGGGACTTTCGTTTTCACGTACCTGTGAAAAGTGATGGGCTTTGGATAGTGTAAGTATGGAGTTTGGAACTTATCTACAAAGACTTCGTTATTGCAGCGCTGAGTGTAGTTATTAACTTCAATGTTCAAGAATCTTTTGCTACGACCACTCTGTTCTGTAGTTTGCTTCAGACATATCGAGAATATGTATACGCCACAAACCATAGCGAACACAAGGACTAGTTTTCTCAACGGGGCTCGGGATTTCTTGGGTGGTTTTATAATCAGTGCATCCTATTAATAGTCCCATCAAAGCAATCAATTCACAATCAACTTATGTAATGAGAAGAAAAACAGACAGCAAAAGTTAAGAGGCACGAAGGATGTGAGTGAGAAGTGCAGCAGCAAAGATGAAAACATGAATCATAAATCAATCACTTACTAATTTCATTTTCAGCTTCAATCACAGAATATCCTATACTTCCTTCATGTACTATGCTGCCCAGATTAGGAGGAAATAATACAATCTAAGAACGCTATGTTCCCAAAAAATTCAGTGCAGCACACCAGAATAATTTCAAATTTCAAATATAAATCAAACTTCTGAAATACACGAATTTTAGAGTCCCAGTTCAAATATTTGAATCATAAGCAAGGTAAAGGTTACATAAATAAGTATCAAACAGCTTTATTGCAGCAAACGACTCCAAAGGTAATACTGGTGGTAGCATAAAAATGATATAAACAAACTCGACAACAACACAGTAAGAAAAAAACCAAGGAGAAAATAAGTAAAAGAGAAAGTTGAACCCACCTTGGTGAGGACACAAATATCCTCAGCCATTACTGAAGAAAGAAAAATCTGAACGGGAAATTTCTCAAATAGCTCAGATTTCTTCTTCTAATTCAATCGCTACACATCAACTCCCAAAACGGCCTTTTAATAACTACGTGTATCTCCTCAATAATGCGGTTCTTGGAAAAGCTCATCAAAGCACAAAAAAGATTTAAAAAATGAGCCTTTTTATAATTCCAGTCGGCAGCAGCAGAAGCCTTGAGCTGAACGAAGCTCCTCGTTAAGAACTATGGCAATAAAGGCGTACAGCTGTTGACTGTCTTCTAATTTTTTTTTCTAAAGTATTTTCGAGCGCGATTAATATATTTGAGTGATCATTCTTTGTTTTCGGGTTTTCTGTTTTGATTTCTTTAAAATACTGTAATGGAGTGGTTCGTTGATATAACATATGATAAACTATAATTAAATATGTAATGCACAATATTATATAAAGTATAATAAAATAATTTAATATGCATCCAACACAAAACACAAATAAGGACCTAGTCGTCGCGATTCGCAAAGGAATAGCCTAAAAAACAGCCGTCTACCTCAACAATACGTAAAATTGTTATTTTAATCAATTGGTAATTATATATTTAATAATTATTAAAAGCATACATCAACCTGATAAAAATACAGGATTTACGTAGGAAATACTATTAACTTTCTACCCCAACATATCAATAATACTAACTAATAATTATTATCAAGAAACCAAGTCAATGCATCACAAAAATGTCAGCGATGGGTTAGGTTAGGAAGGACGACGTGGTGGTGACTTGGTAAAAATAATAAGTAAATAATAATAGATTATACAATCACTAAAAGTCGTTGGATTGTCGATGCAATTTTGTTGACCCTACGATGTAATGTCTTTGAGTTAATCACATGTCAATCTTTAATTCGTCCCAAAAAGAATATTACTTCCAATACGTTTGAAGGCATTTGCTATAACCTTAGTTTCGTTGGAAAATCAACCATTTTGATTTTATGAATTAATATTTGGGAGGAACCACGATGCTATCATAGTTAGCATATTGCTCCGTAATGATTAGTCGTTATTACTCGTTGCTTAGAATCCACGATACTAATTCATTACTACATGTGGCCATTGCATGGGCTTTTTTATGTCGTAGAGGACATCATTTTATTTATTTATCTATTTTTTTTTGTTAAGACTCGCACTCGACTTTATCTACGTAGGTATTCAATATTGATACTGTATTTAAACTTATATCATAAATATTATCTAGACGTGTATATTTATATCATGCATAATACAGGGGGTGAGTATAATCATTAAGTTACTTCGAAGACAACATATGTGAAGTAAAGCTACTTCCTTGGAGACGGTGTTAACGAGTGTCCCATTGTTGTTCTTGAAGTTATATCCATTTCGTATCCCCGAGACAGTATATATATAATATATATATTTTTTATTTCTCTATAATTAAAAACAAAAAATAGTCACACAACCACATATATTACATTTAATATATGTTGGAGCGTACCCATTAAGGCGGAGCTCCTATAGATTCTTATCGATGACATTGTTTTATTTTATCATATTTTAAGCTGCTTCTTCGAGAATTGCTAGATTAGTGGATCAATAGTAGTTTGTATTTCTATCATGGTTTGCAGCCTATTGCGTCAGCTATTGGGATTTACTTTACAAAAAAAAAAAGAAAGAAAGAGTTTGAATGTTCATAATCCTATGGCAAGAAACTTCAAAAGATAACAAATAACAGCAGATGGTTAGCTAAGAGCCTGAATAAATCATCAGCATCAATATTACATACCTACACATGGGAAGTGATTCTCAGACAATCTCGACGGAAGAAGATTTCGATCTGGTCGTCGAAGTGGATTTGGTCGAGCCTTCTCTCGCATGAGTCGACCTCGTCGATCCCTGCTTCGCCATCCGATGGGTCCCGCCTTCGCTCTCCGTACAATTTGCTGCGAGCAAATCCTTCACGACTTGCCTGTACAACCTCCTGTACGTCGGAAACTTCGATATGCTCTTACCTATCCCAAGCATCCTAAAACAAACACACACACACACAGACAATTAATCTTCAGAGAGATTGATCAGATTGAGATTGAGATTGAGAGAGAGAGAGATTCACAGCACCTTCGACATATGCCTTCGATCTGAGCAGCTCTGAGAGCATCCGTGGGGACGACGCTCCCATTCTCCCACGCCTTGGCTCGTTCGTTGTTGCTACCGAAGAGGAGTATCTTCTCCAAATAGCGTAACTCTCCGTCGTCCAAATGTATGGCTCTGATCTGCTCCTTGAGGACGATCACGGGGTGGAAGAACCAATCCAACAGCCTATCCTGGGGACGATTCAAGTGGTTTATCTCCGTCCCGTCGATGAGTATGATACCGTTCGACCCGACTCTGATCGAGTGGATCAGGTTGTGTAGGAACGCGTAGCTCGGCAAGCCGAGGTGGACGATCGTTTCGTCCCCGTGGTTCTTCGCGTTCAGCCAGCTTGAGAGGTCTTCGGGCGTTATCACGTTCGAATCGAGGAGCTCTTTTGCCTTCACTTCGCACGATTTCATCACTCCTCCCCATACCTAAATGTTACAAAATACCATTTTTCGCCCAAACACAGAAGCCCAGATTCATAAGCCCATTTTGGAATTGCACTCCAAAAACAATTGGCAATAGATGGAACAGTCCACGAGCTTATATTGACCGCAGTTATTCTAATTATCTGATGTGGGACTTGGGTTTGCTGCCCAACATTTCGTACACTATATGGTTGATCGGTACGGTAAAAAGGGGACATACCTGCACCATTTTGAGCTCTCTCATGGCCTCTCTGACCGACCTAGACGACGTTAGGCTCGGGACGAGCATTCCGGGAGCGTCTTGGAACATATGGCCGAACCTTTCGCGTATGGAAGGATTTCGCATGACGGAGAGATCGGTCGAATCCGAGGATTTTCTCCTTCGATACCTCGGCCTAAATTTCAGCGGGGAAAAGAAAAGGTTGGACTAAACACACAAAAAAAGACGCATACGAAAAACGAGTGAAACTTGATCTACTTTGGGAGGATCGAGCCTTCGCGAAGGTAGAGCCAGTCGTTCGTGTACTCGTCGAATTCCGCGACCATGGCGACTACGTACGCAACCCCACGGCGAAACGATCTTTCCTAAACGAAATATATACAAATAGAATCACGAATTTTCAACGACGAATATAGAAACGACAACAAAAGAAAAATATAGATTATGACCTGATAGACAACCACGGATCCGTATAAGCCGATAAAGATACTCGAAACTATGGCCATCAATACGCTTCCGACGACAATGAGCGGCCACATAACGATCGTCAAGCCCGCGATCGGAATACAAGCGGTTTCGAGGAAAGGCCCTTCACGGCCGATCAAATCGGAGAGTAGCCTATGCCAACCTTTGAAAAGCATGAAAGGACTCTTCACCAATGCGATAACCGTGAAGAGAGGGATTTCGACGATTACGCCCATCAGGCCCACGATTATGCAAGCCGGGACATGTATGAACCTGAGAAACGCCATGAATTTTCGTATGATAAACAACAATTGATGTAATAAATAACTCAGAGACAGCATATGATCAACACCTGAGAGGTTGGAGTTCGTTAGAGGTGGAAGTTTCGCCAAGCTCCTTTAAGTAGACGGAGTAGGAATGGTAGCAGAAGTCTGCAAAATCGCGAACCACGGTGCAACTGCCGCTGATGGTGCTCCAAGTTCCATCCTAGCAGAAATGTAAGAAAGCATATAAAAGGTGTGATTTGAGATGTAATGACGAGCAATATGTGATTAGGTTAGTTACCACAATGCAGTGTACGAATTTCTTGGATTCATCGTCTTGTCTGAAAGCTTCGAAAGAAGAGACCAATGGAGTGAAGAAGCCATAGCCAACGCCGACAAGAACGCTGCCAGCTAAGCTGAGAGCGAGCCATAGTGCAAACAGAGCAGGCAAACCCAGCAAGATTGCAACTTTAAGGGGCACATCGAACCTATTTGTTCTGTTTAAAGATTCAATTTTTATGACTGAAGCAGAAAAATAGACACAACAAAGTATGTGGAAGGGCGTTGTAATAAGAGCCTTTACTTGATAACGGTATAAACTGTCCAGACAACGTGCGCAGGGAAGAGGCCTAATATCACAGTTGAGTTTCCGATTATCAGTATCAAGCAAGCGACTGGGCCAACAACCACACCTGCGCAAGAATCGAAGGTAAAAAAAAAGCTTTGCTTGCGTTAACAAGACAGAGAAAGAGCACAATAGATGAGCGAAAACGAGGAACCAAAGCTCAAGAAACAGAGAAGGAGCTGACTTTTTAGAACACCGAAGATGAGGACAGCGCAAAATGCAAGAATCACATACAGGGTCTTCAACCAATCCTTGAAAATATTATTAGCCATCTCTTCATTATTTTTTAGTGGAAAATACACAAGACAGATAATTCCCAATCGTGGTTGAATTGAATTGAAGAAATGGAAGGATAGAAGAGAGAGGGTCTCGTGCCAGAAAAAATTTCCCAAAGTTTGGATTTTTAAAAGATATAATTATTACAACAAAGCAGAAACATGACAGCTGAGCTGAGTTTATGTGGCTTTGTGGGTATCTAAGCCTCGAAGGTTTTTTGTCAATAGCTTCTACAAACCGCTTTGAAAATTCAACGTAAAGGTAACACTGGTGAATGATACGGCTTGCGCAAATTGACTTTTCCTTCTAGAAATCATTATCTTTTAATACTTCCTTCTGTTATTTCAAGAAATAATTGATAACACAGAATCAATCGAATGAAACCCTTCGGAATTACCTAAAAGGGTTTCTAAAAGTCAGCGATTTACATAAATAAGCAGGTAAGTATCAAGTTATCCACAAACTTACCCTCTAATTACCAATCACAAATATTACTCCGCCGCCGTAAGTTGAATGGAGTTTAAAGGTAATTAATTTCTTTACGGTGTTATTAATTCAGTGTCAATAAGAAAACATCTCTTTTAATATGATGATTAGTGTTATTGCGTGCTTCAAGGGTTTCATGCCAGCTAATAAGATGTAATTAACTACGAATAGAACACATCTGCCATTTCAGGATTACAATTCTTACGACCTAAGATTGGCTGTCCTCCCAACAATCGATCTGTCATCATCTTAAATCAAATGAGA
Organism: Craterostigma plantagineum; assembly: GCA_027422505.1. Lineage (NCBI taxonomy): Eukaryota > Viridiplantae > Streptophyta > Magnoliopsida > Lamiales > Linderniaceae > Craterostigma > Craterostigma plantagineum. Next base: position 203,179 of record JAPQWV010000582.1, on the reverse strand, counting down.
CGATAATTGGAATTATAAGTTTCTTAACGATTCGATATATTAGTTGGGAAATGGTATTTATAAGGTACTTATTGAAATATTAAATTACGGTGTGATTTATTTATTTATTTATGTTCCACAATATAGGATAAAGAGAAGTTTCTTGCGATTTATTTATTTACATTTATGAGACGCAATAATATAAAGGGGCATGCCCCAATTAAGTTTCGATTAGAGTTCAAATCACTGTTAGAAAATTAATAGTTTTAAGGACTCAGTTTTTTCATAAACACTTCATGGTTCCCCAATACCACTTTACGAGTCTATGGTGATACTTCACGGGTCCGTGGTACCATTTCATGGGTCTGTGGTAACATTTTATGGCTGTGATAACACATGGATTCTTTTCTCTAAATGAAACTTAAATTGGGTAATTATCTATGAAACTTACATGTGTCCTTATTTCTAATTAAAAAATATGAATTGCAGTCTGACTCGTAATTTGCACTAATGTAAATATGTATGATATAGATTATACATTTAAATGTAGTTTTGTTGTGGTGTTGACACATGTCCCCAAATATTAATTACAATAAAAACAAATATAATATTAAAAAAGTACTCATTATGTTAGCTTACTAATTAAAATAGCCATTTATCTTATCTTAATTGTTAGTAAACAAACTACTATAATTAGTTAATATTTATATATAATTAAATCGGTGCATTTGGTAGTTATTAGTATAGCTATAATAAAAAGGGAGAACGTGGTGGACCAACGGCGCCGGTGAAATAGTATTATCATATTGTGGGAATTTAATAAGTAAGTAGTTGGCGTTTGGTTACTCAAATACAGAAAAAAATATATATTCAGTACAATAATGAGTCATTTGAAATGCCAAAATCTTGTTTAGAAAAAAATGTATAATGAATTATCAATTTGGGGATTGACGGACAGCGCAAGCTACAACTTGCGCCCATTGCCTCAACCTCGTCTTCACCGTCTGTGGATTATTCCCTAATTCAAAAAAAATAATAATAATAACAAAAAAACACAAATTAAACAATGCAAGAAAACTATATGATAATCATAATTACCGTGTCATAAGCAAACTAGTCAAGTTGGAGATTGCTTATATATGTATTTTAATCATATCGTGTAAACAACAAGAAACATAAGTTTCCAAGTAATGTCGTGTAAGATATTTTATGTGAGTCGGCTTTTGCAATAAGATTATGACACGAGATTGATTATCTTTATAACAAGTAATAATTTAATCGCAATGAAGTTTCAACAAGCCCTAACTTAAGATTTGGGATTACAATTACCTCGAAATAATAATTTAAGATCACGATTTCCGAACACTTAAACAAAAATAAAAACGGACGGGAAAAAAATTTAATTACCAGGCGCAAAGATTGTCGGCGGACTGCCAGGAGAACACGTGTCAGGCTCTGATAGGGCCTTCGAGCCGTCGTCGCCGTGATCGCACCTTTTGTAATCGACGGCGTAGTACAGCCCATAAGCAGGAAATGTGTGGGACAGTCGCTTGTCCATCTCCGGCGACTCGAACCCGAACCCGAACCCGAGTTCGATGCCGGCCTTGAGCTCGTCGAGGTCGTCGTCGGTGACGCTCCGGCCACGGAGGCGACGCCGGAGGTCCTTCCTCCTTATCCACTCCTCGTCGCGGTGGGAGTCCGGCGACCAAGAGTTCTGTTTGAAGAGAGGGAGGAGAGCAGCCGCGTGCGGCGGCGGACGTTGGGCTGGAAGCGACATGAGCGGCGGAGGGAGTGGTGGTCGTCGGCGATCCGAGGTGGTTGGGCGGCGGAGAGAGCTCGGCTCAGAGTTGTGTGGAAATGGAGGATGCAAATGTTTGTGGGATGAATGATATGTTGTTCTGACTGAGTGGTTGCGTTTATTTATTGGGGTCGTTCTCTCGTTTTATTTTTTATTTTTTAAATTTTCACCCTTTTACTTGCAATTTTGTAATATTATTGCCAATGGTCATTAATAGTAATGCATTAGTATTTAACGGATTTTACGTGTACTCAACAATTTGATGCGCATAGGGCTAAGACATAAATTTCAGATAGAGATGGTTGCAATATGTGTATAAACTATAAAGATCCATATACAGTAAATTAATACTCTATAAATTAATACTCTATAAATTAATACTCTATAAATAATAACCTTTCTAAAATAATAAAATCTTCCGGTCCCGACTTGGGCCTTTGTAAAAAATCATCAAATTCGATAAGATAATAATATAATAATTTTTTGGAAAATTCCTTTATAAATATTATGTCCCATTAAAACTGTAAATTAATAATTCATAAAAATTACAATTATAAACTATGATAATTTGCTTAAATAAGGATCTATTTGTTACTATATTTTCTTAAACTAATTGGATTTCATCCCTTACTTTTTTTAATTGCAATCATTAGTTCTCATGTCGAGTTTTCTACCTGCAATAGAAAAATGTGAAGGGTTGTTGTCGCCAATTTATGTCGCTTAATATTCCCACCCTTCTGAAAGTTGGCTGAACGATACTCTAATGATACCTGCGACGATTTGATATTGTACCTTGACTAATTTTCAAACGATATTTATCATTAATTCACACTTGTAAATCGTTTTGAGTAGATGGATATAATTAATGAAAAAGTACTTGAATTCATTTATCGTCAATCATTCTAAATTTGGTAAATTTAAAGAATCTCTCTTTTAATTAATAAAATATTAATTTATCGATATATTAATATCTCTCTAAATTAATAAAATTTCATGGTCCCAATGTTATTAATTTATAAATGTTTTACTGTAAATAAAACACAAGTAGTAACAGTCATCCTTAAATTCCATCTAAAAGCGATCGACACGTTAATCGTAATGAGATGAAATTACACCGATGTGTATTTTAATTTGTTTATCTTGTTTGAATTTGGACCAGGTTCATTATAGTTTGTGCTGGGGAAGGAAAATCAAGTATATATATGGACCAATAGAGCCCATTTGATATCCAATATAGTTGTATATATATAAGACATTATTTGGAACAAACTAAATTAGATTAGATGGGCTAAATGAATGATATTCGAATTTGCTAAGTTGTGACATTAGGAATTCGGTTCACGGGATAGAGAAAAACAGACAAAATCAAAATGATGGGATGGATATATAAACCAATAATATGTTGTATAGTCCTCCATATTGCAAATAAATAACATAGACAAGTCTGTCTTCCAAATATTTAAGACTATGGCGTGTACTTTGAACGATCAGTTGTCTGAAAATATTCACCATCAATTTATCTTCAGTATGCAACGGTAAAATCGTCTTTCGAAACATTTCAACTTTGGCTGGTTTTTTGTACCCTCTGAAATTTGCATGTACTTCGAATAACATGTAAAATTCAAAAAAGAAATAAAATACGTGGTTCTTTAAGAAATTTACACGTTGATAAAAAAGTCTCAGCGCACGTAGGATCCACATTGGCTAACGTCGAATACGAAATTCAATGACATGGTAATTAATTGGTCTTCCGTATGTTTGGTATAACACATTAAATGATGATCCGATCAATGTTTAAAATTTACTTGACTATGCATATATATATATATATATATATATATATCATCTTGTAAAATAGTATATTTTACGTGTTTGAGAGTGTGTGGTTATGGTTCCAAATTTACGTCCTGCATACTCACATGAACTGCATTACTTAGCCAATTTTGTTCTTTTATCTTTTGTACCATCCTACACTGTCACATGTCTAACCAAGACTTATAGTTACATCCTTTATTTATTTATTTTCATTTTATTGCTTCTATGGGATGTAAAGATGAGTAGTTAATTTTCCAGCGAAGTTCTTGTTCGCTTGGTCAAAAATAAAATGCTGGCATCATATATAACACGATTCAAGAACAATCGGACAAATATTGAACTTCCTTCGTTAATGATTGTCCCAATTTCTACCAAACATAGGCCCGCCAAGTTCGGTCCCAACAAACAATACGAGTCACTACATCACCTATATGATAATACATATATAAACTTAATATTACAAATTAACTATAAATCGTGTGCTCTACATACAAATGAATTTGTTAAATTAGCAGCAAATTGATCAATGATTGATGATTTAGTCTATGTTCCGACATGGGAATGGAGAAAGAATGAAGCGAGAAATATCTCCAAAAACGTCTCCTTCTTAATGGAACTTTAAACAGAAAACAGAGCAAGAAAATAAAAGGTGGTTCGATTATATGGCATGCCATTGCCTCCCTAACATCGATTGAATATCAGATGCATAATAAGAAATATATAAACGACTAATATCCTCATGGGAACACTTTGCTTCTCTTCAACAAAGGCTCTTCCGAAGAAGAATGCAAAACATCCCAAGAATCTACAGAGCTTTCCGAGCTCAGATAAGCATCGATAATCCCAGTCGGACTCTTCAGCGTTAATTCGTTTTTACGCTTATTGCGGCTAAGATCACAACGCCTCATTTCCTCGATGAGCTCATAGCACTCATCGACTTTTTCCTGTAATAAAAAGTTTGCAATCAAGAACCGTACAGTACAGTTAGTTATCACAAAAGAGGTGAATGAAGTGAAGGTGGACTAAAATCGAACCTTGCTAGTCCCAAGTGAGCTCGTAATTCGATTCGCAAGCTTCATAGCATTGCTAGTCTCCATTTCATCGATCACATGAATCATAGTTGCAGCAGCTATTACAGATGGAAGATGATGCAAGAGCCTACAATCTAATGAATCTGCCGTGTTATCATTAAAAACTCAACGAAAGGAATAAGTGATCCATTGCACCCACCTCTGATTACGGAGAGAATCCAATCATCGCATCTGCTCAAGAAATCCCAGCCCAGTTTTTCTGTTAAACGGAATCTCCTTGCGATGTGATCGATGAATGAGATAGGCGTGGCTAGGTTCACCATCCATCGAAGGGCTGAGAGAACCAAGAGCTCCATTCTTCGTACGGTCTTAGCTTCGAACAAGTACATAGATTCATCAACCTAGATTAAGACGAAACATACGGAGTCGTAAGAAGGAAAACGCAGAAAAACAGAGCATTGGGTCACAAGAATTACCTGAAGATCGAGCAAAAGAGGAACGTGAGTTTCCTCCACCTTAGCAGCAATAGAAACGCAGGCGACGGCAGCTAATTGGCCCATCCATGGCTCATCTCTCTGAAAACGAACGCTCGTGACAAATCTTTCGTAGTAGTTCACGGCAAGAACGGCCGTAGCGGCACTGAACCCATGGCGCGAAACCGCCTTTAAAATCCACTTAACGGCGTCGTCCCTCACGGACCGCAGAGGCCCGCCGGCGTTTATCTCATCGCGGCGCAAAAGGGCTTCTTTCTGTTCCTTACGCAAGAGCGTAACGAGCTCTTCTTCTTCCCAGAGAAAGTCGTTTTCAGACAGAAAATTAAAGGGCGGAGTTTCTTTCGTGTTTTCTAAGGTCGGACCATCGTCGAAGTGCTGCTCTTCGTCGCAGTAAAGTTCATCGAAGGTCGGATTCTGAAGATGGAAAACCATGCTCTGTTTTCGTCTCCTTCGCCTTCTTCGAAAAAAGGACATTATCAGAAGGTAAAAAGACTGAATCTTTGGCTCAGAACCATATCTTCTAATTCACTTTTTTTTTTTTTTAATCTTTTTATCTTTCTGCCTACTGAAGTCCTCTCTCTATTTGCTTGTGCTGAAAAAAGAGAGGTGAAACAAGCGATGGTTTTTAGACGTTGGACCAAAAGAGTAAGCAAGAGTCTGTGTTTTTACCTGAGAGACCTTCCACGCCTGTACTGTAGCTACTTTTTATTTATTTATTTTTTTTGGGCTAGACTTTTTTGATTTTGAGCTTTCTTTTCTTTGTTTAAGCGTTGGTATGTGTGGCGTGACACGTCAGATATAATTTGATATTGGCAAATATTTGGTGCCTGCCAACGGGAAAAATTGTCACGGCAATAAAAATGCTTTTTTCGCTAAACGGCGATCGAGGGTATTATGGTCAATTCGTACTTCTTCAGCAGATTGAGACTTTTTTTTATTTTGAGCTTTCTTTTATTTGTTTAGGCGTTGGTGTGTGTGAGCGTAACACGTCAGATATAATTTGATATTGGCAAATATTTAGTGCCTGCCAACGGGAAAAATTGTCACGGCAATAAAAATGCTTTTTTCGCTAAACGGCGATCGAGGGTATTATGGTCAATTCGTACTTCTTCAGCAGATTGAGACTTTTTTGGCTTTCTTTTCTTTGTTTAGGCATTGGTGTGTGTGAGCGTGACACGTCAGATATAATTTGATATTGGCAAATATTTGGTGCCTGCCAATGGGAAAAATTGTCACGGCAATAAAAATGCTTTTTTCGCTAAACAGCGATCGAGGGTATTATGGTCAATTCGTACTTCTTCAGCGGATTGAGTATTACTTAATGTATGATTAACGAGCTAAGTACGCTCCATTGACGATCTACGTGGCGTTTCTTATTACGAGTCAGAGCGAAAGTAAAGTGAGATGAATGATTGGAACAGACAGAAAGAGATGGCGAGTGGCTGCCACGCGACCTGAAAACAAGTGGAATATTGCGTTGACCTAATTTAACCAGTTATTGTCTTGTATCTGATTTTTGGCCTTGGTAAAAGGTTTTGGGGACAACAAAACAAACTCATATTATATGTTTTGGCTGTTTCTCTGCTCTAACAAAGGGCAATTTATTTTTCATCTTATTTGTGTTCTGTAGTAAAAAAGACGACAAACTATGTGTTAGTTTATCTCGACATAAAATTTAAAAACCAATATTGTAATGGTAAGTTGTGCTCCCACGCATTGGAACTGAGGAAACGTATGTTCCACGGGTTCATTTATCATTTATGCCCTCGATCACAACGATGAACACTCTGTTATTAATAATAAGTATTTATATATGTTATATTTAATAATCATATAGATAGGGCATTGGAGTAATTTTGGATTTCAGTTGGCTATTTTCAAGGCCCTTTTATGGATAAAAGCCCATCCAATAATTCGGGCTAAAAAATATGGACCATATTATTATTCGTTCTTAAAAGTATGGTCAAAATTGAGTTGACCAAAGCCCTAAGCTAATGCTGAAAAAAACCATAAAAAAGCAAGCTTTTCTTCCTTTCCTGCTCTGCTGATACCCTTCTCCACAGACAGGATGTTCGCCTCCGCCAAAAAGGAGGTAAGTACGTTTTCGTTTGGTAAAGCTGATGGGTGGTCTCTTGTGTTTGAGGAATGCTGTGTATAACTTTTCTTGCATCTGTTGGCAGCTTGTACCGATTTAGTTGCTCGGTCCAATTTGTAGATGAGCTTTTGTTTGGTCCTAATTTGAGTTTTTCGTTGTCCTAAAGGATCCGTTTAGTTAGTTAATTCAGTTGCATGATGGTCTTCTTTTTTCCATAGGTGTTGATTGAGCTGGTGAAGCTTACGCAGATGCGTAGAATGGCTGGGGAGAAAGGTAGCTGGAAAGAATTTTTGAAAGTCTACGATAAGAAATTTGGTGCAAGTTTGAGTGACCCATCGAGGAGGTCTGTTGATGCATTGGTTGCATTTTTGAAGACGTTTACTTGCGAGGATGATTTAAAGGTAGTAATGGTGAAGTAGAAAGTTTATTATATATACATCTGTAGTAGAAATTCCTGAATTCAGTGACTTCTCATTTTGTGTTTGCAGTTACTGAAGAAAGTACTGCGTTGCCACGCCAATCGTGACACGATAGAGGAATTCAAGAATTATTCACCTGAGAATGAAACTGCTGAGCAGGTCATAACTCATAACTGGATTTAGTTTGTCTCTGGTGAAACATGTAGATGATATGCTTTGTGGAACTAAGTTGGCCATTTTTGTTCTGCAGAGGCTTGTTCGTATGACCCTGAAACATCCTCTATATATTTCTGATTATTCTTTTCCATCACACGAAGAGGTTGGTACAAACCTTATCACGGTTCGGTTTGCAAGAAATAGGTCTTTTTAAGTTAATTTAAATCGAAGAAACTTCCAATAACTTATAGTGATTGATTGAGTTATATGTTACATATTTATCGGGATTGTTCTTTTTGGGCTCATTGATTTGGAGAAGAACTGGTTGGTCACAAAATGCAGCAAGTCGAAAGCTTTGCAATCTACTGCCATGATTGCAATTGACTGTGAGATGGTTCTTTGTAAAGATGGTACAGATGCTGTCGTAAAGGTTTGTGCTGTTGACCGCAATTTGCAGGTATATTATTTCTATACTTTGTACACAGTATGTGAATCAATCGAATCTGTAGAGCAAAACATCTATTGATGGCGGAAATTACTTTAATTCACATTCAGGTTAAACTTGATGAGTTTGTGAACCCAAATAAGGAAATTGCAGATTACCGAACAGATATTACAGGAATCACTGCATCAGATTTGAAAGGAGTCACTTGCTCTTTGAAAGATGTGCAAGTATGTTCGATCAACTTCTTATCACTTTGCACTAGAGTCAAAAGGCAGATATGTATGTATATGTGGGCCGTATGTTTATTTTGTCTCTCATGTTGCAGAAATCTCTGAAAAAACTACTATCTCACGGCACCATTTTAGTTGGCCATGGCCTCAACAATGATCTTCAAGGTGACAATTAGCATTTTTTTACTCATGTTATGGACATTTCATGTTCTGCTTCAGTACTTATTGTTGATATTTTTTTTTGGGTACCAAAGCATTGAAGCTAGACCATGCAAGAGTAATCGACACGTCTTACATCTACAAGTATGAAAACGAATCTGCATATAGAAGACCATCTTTAAGCTTCTTGTGTAAGGTCAGCTTTTACCCATTCCCATAAAAAAGCTGTCAACTCAACGCATTAATTTCGTTCAAATTAGCATATAGTTCTTTAAGCATCTGTTAATTAGAGTCCAACTGTATGTAATCTGTCGTAATATAGGCTATTTTAGGATTTGATCTTCGGGAAACAGGCAAAGCACATGACTGTCTTGATGATACTTTAGCTGCAATGAGACTCGTCTTGGCCAAATTGGATGGAAAGGCAGGAGATTTTATCCCCGAGGAGGTATGCTGAAATCAGATAATTGATTTTCTGTGATCAGTTGTCAAGGTTGATCTCAACAAATTTGCGTTTTTAGGCGAGAGAACTTGAGTCAGCAAAGCTTCTTCTTCATAGGATCCCTAAGAACATTCGCAGCAAATATTTAACGGATGTTATTCCTGGAGAATTCAACATTAAAGTGAAGGTACAGTCTCAAATTTTGTCAGCCATTTCACTTTATTGAAATCATATATGTGTTTTCATCTTTGCAGACGAACAAGAACTTGAGAGATACTTATTCGGCCTACGCCATATTCAAAAATCAGAAAGACGCAGAGGAAGCATTCGAGAGCCTCGAAGGTGATGTAGGAGAGGTGTGCAAGCGACTTTTAATCTTCAATGTTAACTAAGCTTTCTGCACTCATCATGTTACTTGTCTGATCCTGTTCTGCTCTGTTCTATCATCGTCATCATCTTCGAACTACCTCTGTTTTTTAAGGACTGGTGTGGGAGAGCACAAAAGCTTGTCAAGTTCGAACTTGATTCAGGAATAAGTGGCACTTTATGTGTGTGTAACACCATACGTGATAATCAATCCACGAATAAGAGATCGCTCGATGAAGAAAACGATCCAATACCTTCAAAAAGGGTGAAAACAGAGGGGGATTCAAATGGGTGTGAGCTGCATTTGGAAGAAATCGAAAGATTGAAACACGAGATTAGACAGAGAGATGCCGAGATAAAGGAATTGGAGAAGATAATCGTTGCAGCTGTTAGAAGACAAGGACTCTGAAACATGTGCATGCATCAACTTCACAAATTCAATTTTGAAGCATGGAGAAGGATTTTTCTTACCATTTGGTTTTTATATGGACACCATAGAAAATTCTTCATTTATGAGAAAATGTATCGATGTATCGTATGATTGTGATAAATGTATCGTATGATTTTTCTGTGTTTCCACTTACAAGATCCAAGAACCATATTGTTTCTATTTTTTCCTGTAACAATTCTATCAACAAAGATTTTTCCTTCATAACTGAAACTTACCAGCCAAAACAGCTAAATCTCAATGTGAACTCACAAAGTGGTATATGTATAGCAATAAAAAAAAAAAAAAGTGGTCAGTTCAAAACTCAGAAAAGATATCTTAACAAGATTTTCAGTTTATGTCACCGTGTTGTATAGAAATTCGATTCGGCGTACGCTTCTTTTTGCCACGAGAGCTACGTCTCTTTCTCGACCCTGTCTTGGCTGAGATACGCATTTCCTCGGTGACTACTTTCCTATCAGATGTATAACCCATTGGGAGTTCTGGTGGAGCATCGGGCCATGGCGTGCGTTTTGCAGGGACGGTGATGTCCAATGGAGGGTCAATGATCCATCTAAACCCAAGAAGGAAGAAAAATCGACCGAAATTAAGTATGATTCAAAGAACTAAGCGATGAAACACAACCAACGATGACTACTAACCTGGGAGGGAATTTACTGTCAGCCCTAGCTTCAACACGGAGCCACCACAGCATAACCTTACGTCCACAGCTGCCGAGGGGCTCAACGACGGATGTCTCTTTCAGCAAAGACAATGGGCTGTAATCTCCTTCCATCTCAACCTCGTCGAAATCCCTAGCCCACGTGGGCCTATCCACTGCATCGGGCCAAACCAACCTCGAGTTCAACACAAATCCCGACCACTCGAACTTTCTAGGCAACACAACTCCTCCATCGCCAATGTATTTAGCGCTTTGTCCGACGAAAGGGGCTGTGTTGAAAGTGCGCCAACCTACGAGGTGATTCGATGAGTTGCAGGCTGGGCCTTGAATGGGTATATGTGATTTTTTCCCATCCTTCTCTTCGCTGTTGTCACTGCTGTCCCGCCTTGTGTCTGCAAACTCAACTTCCCCTACGCCTCCAAAGTGGGCGAAGATACCCACCGAAACTGCACCAATCCACCTCACACTTTGGATCTCGTCGAATAGTTCTAGTGTGTGCATGTTGCTGTCATCCATGAAAACCACTATCCCATCCAGCCTTTGCTCTCTTATCTCTCTGAGTAATGTAATCAACATGAAAACATATTCTTTAATAGATAGTAGCAGGAAATTCCACTTTTTGAATATTGTACCAACAAATCGTCCAAACAAGAAAGAACTTCCAGTTCAAGTTCAACCCGACATTAGTACTGATATTCTTAACCTAAATCCACACAGAGTTCAGATAAAATAACAATTCACTGAACAAAGAACACCATACTCGTTCTTTGACTAGAACCAGCCTATGATTCATGCATAAGGAAAGACTTTCAACAACAGACATTCATACAAAACATAATTACTTAACCAAGAGACAAACAACCCAATAGAAACAATAGAATCAATCAACATTTCATTGTCTATACCTCAAACCACGAATCCTCATCCTCGACTCGAACCTATGCCGATCTTCCCACGACACCGGCATCTTCCCACCGAACCCAACATGAACAACTCTCAACCCCGACTTAGCCAAAATCGCTGCCGTCTCATTAGTCACCCCATTAGCCTCTACAACCACCCAAACCACATCAAACTCCAAATTCATCAACGCATGCATCGCACCAGTCAAATGCAAAGCCTGAAAGGTCCTTACATAGGTCGGCGTCACTGCAATCACCGTCCTAGGGTTCTTAACCCGAGACTGAGCTCTCTGCTCCTTCTGCACACGGTCGATCATCAAGTGAGCCTTCATCACTTCCTTAGGATCGGGATGAGGCCACGGACGGATCAGGATTCCGTGCCTCCCAACCACGACTGTGCTCGTGGTGTCCGCCGCCGTCGGATTCCGAAAACTAGCCGTACTCGTCGTCGATGTTTGGATCGGGGTCGTGTCTATTGTGGTCGACGAAGGTGAGAAGAGAAGGAAGAAGACTAACCGCGAGAATCGAAATCCGAGCACTAAGCTTATCAAGCAGCACAAGCCGTGTGTCGCCAGCCAGAAGATAGTTGAAGTCGAGTTCGCCGCACCGTCGGTGGCAGCATCTCCGGCGCTTCGGAAGCTGTTGCTCCGCCGTTGTAACGCCGCTAGCTGCTTCATCAGTTTCCTTATTAATCTTCTTCGCCGAAGTAGGCCTGATGATATATTAGGTGTGGTGGTTTAAATTGAGAGAGCTTTTGCTTCGAGCTGAAGCATATCTGTCTCAAAGTTAGCTCAGCTCACCTTTTTCTCTTATTTATATTTTTATTGTTCAAATTCCCATTGAATGAAATTCCCAGAAACGAAACGACCGAGGAAATCCATGGATGATGATTGGTGAAGGGACGAGATTTCCGTTGAGGGTAATTTTGGAACTTCAACAGTTGGTTAAATGCTAATGATGATGGGAAATTACGTTATTTCTCTTCGTAATCGAATATTTTATTCTGTCGTCCCTTCCGTAACTTCAATTAACAATGAACCCTGAAACTAATCAACACTTGCAAGGGAGGGCATTACCAAATCAAGATTGAAATTTGAAAATAATAAAAACTAATAAGATTTACTAACTCGGATATTAGATCATCAGTAGGTGCTTTTAAAACTTCAACAAAATCAAATTAAATTAGAATCTAATGAAAGAGGATTAAATACGATTAAGTTAGGAGTGGAAGTGAAGAGAATATGAATAAGACGAGACTAGTTTTGCAATTTTTCATGCAATTGGGTTAAGATTCGATAATGATTAGTTAGGTGTCATTGACTCTTTAGACCTCTGCGCTATAAACAGAAAAAATAAATAAATAAACGTGCATGTGACTAATGTGGGAAATTGGTTGATTTGTAATAACTTGAGAGGAAAGAATTGTAAGTTTTACCATTGTTAGAGGCGCCATTTGATAACTTAATTAATTTGCTGCATCGATCAATTCAATTCAATCCCATGAAATATACGTACCTTTCGAAGAAATGGGTCGCCCTTCTCATCCCAAAAACACAACCCTACAAACAACAACACTTACGCAAACTAAAAAACTAAAGTCACCCCACAATCTTGGGCTGAATCTGCTCGAAATCGAAGACCTCAAACATGAGCCTCCTCACCTCGGGCTTGCCGTAAACAGCATACCCGAGCCCATGCAATGCTTGCTGGACCGAAGTAGTTGCGGGATTTCTCAACCTTCGATTGTGCTCGTAAGCGTCTTGGACTTGTTCGTTGTATATGATGAAAGGGTGCAAATACTTCTCCCTCAGATATTTTCCGCAGAACTTGTTCATTAGTACTCGTCTGTGCTTTTCTTGCAACCATCTCCCAGGCGCGTCCAAGTGCTTCATCAGCAGTCGCTCGGCCATTACAAGATCCTACAGTTAGTTACAAACGAACGTATTGAGTAGAGAGGGTAATAAATGGTTATTTAAGAAAGAGAGCTCATCGAAGTATACCTGAATCTTCTGGCCCACGTACTCTAGTCGTTCGAAGCAGAACCGCGGGTGCTCGAACTTGTGCTTCGATGGATGCATGAAGCAAAGCTGTGATTTTTATTTTTTTTAAAGTGATGAGAAATAAATGCTTCGATTTACGAAAAGAAAAGGGAAGAAAGAAGGAAAAAAGAAACCTGTAACCCTAGTCCCAATTCGATATTCCTAGCTGAGGTGACCTCGGGGATTCGATCGTTCATCTGCAAAGGGTAGCTTAGCGCCTTCATGACCTTAGGTCTGCTGTCGTAATCCCATATGTTCCCACGAAATCGATGCATGCCAGGTGGAACGCACGCCCTGAAGAGCCGAGGATGAGCAAAGAGGGCATCTTCTGGCGGCTGTAAGAAACAAGAACCAAACACAATCGATTACGGCGTTACAAAAATATATTCTTACAAGTGGAAATTAGTACAATCATCACGACTCGCAACGCTCACATACCTTGTAAGAAGCAACGTCTTGCCAGCTCAGCTTCTTGCTTTCGAACTCGACCGAGACGTAATCGACATCCTCGAGCTGTCTCCTTAGCTTGGGCTGGCATTCTTCAGCTTCAGGGTCAAGTCCAAACACTTCGAAAAGTACACGGTATACTTCGGGCATGCCAAAGCACAAGTATATAGCACCAAACAAGGCCCAGAAAACAGACCTAGCAGAAAGAAACAGAGCATCTTCAAATCACAAGCAAGCAAAAAGCAAAAAATTGATGAGCAAGAATGGGAGGAAATCGATGGAGCATACTTCACCGGCGGTTCCCTGTCTTTCCTTATCAACTTATCCATTTCATCGTACTGAAAAACCAAATTAGCCAGCCCAGCAGCTTTAATCCACTTGGGCAGAAACCTCTTCCCAATCATGGCGTAAACCCTCTCCCTCATAGGGCCCGGCGACTCCCTTGGGTACCTCTGCAAGAAAAACTCGCAAAGAGACATTTCTAACACGTACTGTCCCAAGAACGACAGCCTCGAATGGCCCAGCCTAACGTGCCTGGCGTTAGTCCGCTCGCAGTGCGGATGCTGAAAGGCCAAGTACAGCAACGTATCGAACTGCTTCGCCGGATTATCATCGCCGTAAGTCTCAGAAGACTCCAAGGGATAACCCAGAGCTTGTTTGGCCTCGAGCAAGTACTCATCCATCCACGTCCGATCGGCGTTGTTCAGGCGCGACGGAGGCAGGCAAGAACTCAGTAAGGGGAACGTTTTGAGGGATAATTGAGGGCTGTTGAGGAACCTCTCAGCTAACTTAGCATCGTCTAAGGGCGGCTTCAGTATGAATCTTTTCGGGGGAGCCCTTTTCTTAGGCGACACTATTTTCTTCCGCTCGGAGAGTTCTTTCAAGAGCCTCTGTGGGCTGTTCTCAGGGAGGCTGCTTTTGGGGTCTAGCGCAACGGCGAGTATGTTGAGATTCGAGGGTTTTTTGCGGATTTTGAGGTGGGATTGGAGAGGGGAGAAAGGCGAGACGGAGGAGGAAAATGAAAGGTCCATTGCTGTGTGTGGTTTGAATGGTGAGGATAGCTCCATTCTTGGGATGAATGAAGATTTTGGGTTAATCCGTGGTGCGTTTTTGGGAATTTCTTCAACGAAAATGTGTTAGCAACGTAATTGATGAAGAATTGGATGTTCCTTTTTTTGCAGGTTTTGATGAGCTTTGTGAATTCAGAAATGGAGGTGGTGTTGGTTGGGAAGGGATGGATAAGGGTATAAGATTTTGTCAGTCTTCAGTCTTGAAATGAATTCGAAAAGGAAAAGAACTGATATTTCTTGGCGCAAAAGCGTGTGAGTACTTCCGTCCGAGTATGGAGCGCTTTTAGTGAAATCTACTTTCTATTTCTGTATCTGTAAGACTGTAACTTGTCGATTTTCGTGGAAAAATAACTATCCAACAATATTATGAATTCATAATATCAGAGTTACACAGACACAGAAAACAATCACTCGTCTTCCATAAGCAGATAGATACGTACGAAAAGACGACGCAGTTTTACATAAATACGGCTTAGGTAAGATCGTCGTCATCGTCGAGCTCTTTAGCCTTTAGAGCTTCCTTAGCTCTCAGTAGAAGTGTTGTCCTCCATGCGTCCTGTAAGTTAGTTCATCAAAGACCCCAAATTTGATCAAAATGGACAAAAGAAGAGCAGTGACTTACCAATTGGGTCATACTATCGTATTCCTTGACGGCATCAGTGAACTTTGCAACATCTTCCTCGTCTATCGCAGCAGCCAACTCCTGTTACGGATTTGTAATAGGTTTCTTAAACAGCAATGCAGACGTACTTGAACGTAAAAGGACCGATTACCTTCAACAATTTGTATTCACGGGTGCCAGAAAACGTAGGATCCAATTCCTACAATGAAAGATGAGTAGGGAGTTTGCATCTATCTCTGTGGCATCATTGTTTGTGTATCAGATGAGATTTGAAGTTGGTTGGTAGCGAGGAAGTACCTGGTAACGTTCCAAGGCATTAGTGATTGCGACAACGTCATCCTTGCAGAGCTGACAAATACCAGCATTAAGCAGGTGACCTTTTACTCCGTATTTCAACAAGTTGTTGTTGAGAGACTGCCGAGCAATCTCCTCATAAATATCTATGGCCTTCGGGTATCTGGTAAAATTGTGAACATGCGGATGAATTTAGCAAGATTGACACGTTTAGACTGTACAGGATTTAATAAAAGAAAGGAAATAAAACACTTGAAACTTAACTGTTCTAGTTGAGCAGCAAAATGAGCAATCTTTTGCTTGCACTGATTAGCAGAAGTTGTTGCTTCTTCACTTTGGAAGAGATCGGCAGCTCTCTCGTAGAAGGCAATGGCCTGCTCCAAATTCTGTTCTTGCTCGTATAGTTCAGCTATTTCCTATAAGAACAGGCGTCCAGAGAAACATACACAGATCACAAGAATGTCTAACATATCGGATTATATCAGGGAGAAGGCATCACTTCAACGGAGCAAATTATCATAGAACATATATTATACCTTGTAATATCTGGCAGCCATATTGAGCCTTCCGATATCCAAAAACACATTCGTAGATTGCTCTAGACATGATATAGCCTCTGAAAAAAATATCATACCCATCAGTGCATCGCGCACGCACACTGACATTTTGACCCCGAAACCACTGAACCAATGGACATATAAGATCTGTTAGCTGAAAAATTCAACCAAACCAACAATACCTTTTGTATTAGTCTTTTTATAGCAATGAGCAGCATCAGCGTATGCATTCGCAGCTTCATGCTTGCTATCCAACTGCCAAATATTAGAAACAGAGCACATAAAACGCAAGGACAGATTTTACAGCAACAGCTCTCAATTAAAAGTATGTAACCTTCAAGTGAATATCTGCCAATTTAACATAGACCGCCCCAGCTTGATCCCCTAGTAACAACCAGCATGAAAAATCGTAAGGTCAAAACAGCAATTTCTACGTGAAAAATGGCACTTCGCCATTTGAACAAAAGAATGATCATACAAGCTCACAGCACAATATGCATAGCCTACAAAGGTACCAATTATACGGATAGAGTATTGATACTCGTCTTAAATTTAGTACCAAAATAGCTAATTGTGTTGCAGTAAATCCCATAAAACGCACTGAAAGAAGAAAGCTTTCGATAGCTAAAGCTAAAATCGAGACATCCAATCCAAAAAAGCAAAAATCGAGACATCCTATTCACAGCTCGACTTCATTTCCTTGTTGTTTTTTCACCCGCGAAGATTTTAAAAGGAAATCCAGATCGAAAATTATTATCACAACGAAATATAAAAATGGAACATTACATAACACAATACTTCGTTGGAAAAGCTCGAAAATTTCCAGAATAGAAACACAGAATACATGATCGACCGTTCGATCAGCAAACTTGAAGTTACATGATTTCGCTAGCTTGAAGGAATTGGCAGCTTTCTCGAATAAATCCGCGGCGTCCTCGTATTTGGAGCCAAACAAACCCCATCCGCTCAGCTTCTTCTCGGCTCTCTTCTGGAAATCTTCTCCGCGAGCCACGTGGTCATTCATTGCCTTTCCCACCCTTCTCCTCTGCGGATCAAAAGAGAGATTGGAGGCAAAAAAGAGAGATTGGAATGATTGAAGTTGCGTCAGGCGTTGCCACCATAGCAGACACTAGAAGAAGAAGAAGACGACGCATGCCGTTGACCTTTTGACCGTGTTTATCGTGGAGTCGAAGTTCGATATTGTTGAAGTATGGGCTTTGAAATCTTGAGGCCCAATTTAGAATGGGCTAACATAGGCCCAACATGAAGTAAACTCGTACAAACTTCATCCTCTTCTTACATGAGAACTGAGCAAGCATCATGTACTAATAGTTAGACATAGCTTACATTTACAGAACAAACATTGAGATTCAGTTGTGAAGCCTATATATATACTGGACCAACTATTCTATTCTAGATCATCTTCAGACACTTCCTCTGTTAGTAATTCGAAGTCATCCACGTCCTTGAAATACGCTCTCTGTTGTTCGATAAACTCTCGAGGTAGTTCCTCATCATAACGGTTTGTTGTGTAGTCCTTCTGCATAACATTTTCATACGTCAAACAACACACAAAAGAAATGATAGGGAACATCCTCAAGATAGAAGAATGACGATGTTCTACGATTGAAGCATATAAATAAGCCAGCTTTCAGTGTGAATAATTATCCAGAAAAGAGAAGAGTAAAACCTTAACACGAGTAGGCCGAGGATCTGTCCATGAATGTGTTGCAGATACAGCTTCTTTTTTACCTTTCCTGATAAAGGTAAGAATAACTTGAACTGAAATATGATGATCGAATCAAATAATAAATTTTGAGAGAAAACTATAGGGAGAGCGAGAGAGGGGAAGAGGGAGGGCGTACTTGTTTCTGGTCCTAGCTTTCACAGGACAACTATACAGAACAACATTATTGTTCTTTGTCATCACAGGTTTTTTACTCGAAGATGCTCGATTGATCCCCAGATCAGTAAATAGTCGTTCTTGTATAGCTCTTACATCAACCTTAAAAGGATCCAAAATCGCCTTACAAGGATCACAAGTTCCTCCCTGTTTCCAGTTTACTTTTTCATGTGGTGCGGTCGGCGCTTCAACTTTGGCCTTTCCTTTATCATTTCGTTTCTTAGCAGCTATCACATCAGAATACTCGTTTTCCTTGTCAGATTTGTCCGATTTCAGTTCGCTGCGCTTATTACCTATAGTAGTTTATCACAGCAAACTTATATGCTAACTTTCACAATAAGAATGTTTACAAACATGCTCAATTTACAAAGACCAAACCATGAGACCAGCAGTAGTTTGACAATCAACAAGCTACGAATTTCTGACGCTTCATAAACACATGAACACAAACATCACAATACCAATATAATCTACTCAGAAGTTTCTGTAGTAATTAGCTAAGAGTCACAACGACAGGGAAAAAAAAGAACTATGCACACACTCATTCCAGTCCAGCCCAGGTAAAAAGTTTACATGTGTTGAGCTACCAAGGATGTAATAACCCCTAAACTATCCAAATTCAACTCAATCTCAACTCAATCAATTACCAGCCGACAAAATAAACAAATTAACTCACAGAATACAATCCCAGTATAAAATTCAAGCATCAACCTCCACGACATCCCAAAAGCCTAACGTCTGCGAACCCCAACTCCACATAAAAAAAGGCCCAGCAGAATTCCCAGTAACAAACCTAAATTAGAGAAACAGAAAGAGCAATAAACACACGAAACCTACAAATTACCCCCATAATCATTTGGGTTCTGGGCTACGATAATCAAATCGGCATTATCTGTCCCGACGCTGGTCGCCGACCTACTCGAAGCGTCGGGCCTCCGTTTAGGTCCCTGCGCCGAAGATGATCCTTTGGGATTGTAAACGAGCTTGCGGAGAACTGAGGTTGGAATCAGATCGTGTGGCGCGTTGGTGAGGTCCGATAAAGATTTCCTCTTCTTAGAACTCATCGAATTCGTGATTTTCAGCTTCGAGTGGCATTCTGACTAAGGTGTATGGCGCACAGATGGTTAATTCATCTTTGGCGCGAATGGGAATGAGTCCCAATTTCTTTTTTTTCTTGCGTAGCAAAACAAATCTATTAAGTTTTTGTTAAATTTTTTCTGATACAAATTTATATTATTTACCAACTAATCATGATTATTGGTTTCGGGTACCACCAATCTCAATTTATTAGCTCATTTGTCCTCCCATTTTTCGTTTCCTAAATGTTCCTGCAATCACGTAAAAATGTTTGGGGGCATCATCAAATCAGAAACGAACCCTTTGTCTGAACTTTTACCTGCTATGCTTATTGAACCTTTTCAAGCATGAAAGTTGAAACTCAACAACTCATAAAGGAGGACGACCCACTAAAAAAAGATGCAGAATTTGAGTAGATTACGAAAAACCTTTCCTATTTCTATTTCACTGAAAACCATGGAAGAAGATACTGATTCATCGGATAAGCTTAGAGTCGAAATCGACACTTCACCTCCATTCGAAACTGTTAAAGAAGCTGTAGAGCTGTTTGAGGGTCGTCAATGGATTCCCCTTCGCCTGCTTCGTTTAACTGTTGAGTTTTCTTTCCTCCATATTCTTTTCTTTTGTATATACTTCGCCGAATTTTTCTAGACGATGTTTTTTTTTTCGCAGCATGAAACTTATGATGTCTTTGGCATAGAGAAATTAAAAGAAAATCTAACCATGAAAGAGCATCAAGCTCTGAATATCTTGAGACAGCTCAAGGCAGCCAAGACATTTGTAAGAGAATTGAAACTGAGCAACCTCTTTGTATTATCTTCATCGTCGCCTGGTTTAATGCTCAGTGAATTGAATAAGGCAAAGCTAAGCCTCACCAAGACCTTCGCAGATCTCTCTCTCATTCAAGCATCCGTAGAATCGGATGAGATTCTTCTAGAAAACGATAGCAGTAGCGTCTCTCCTTCGAAGACTACTATGTTGTCTGTTGAAGGGGATTTTGAGACAGAGAAGTTCATCAAGAAAATGACTGAAGCTTCGAGGTACGAGGTGGTCAAAGCCATGGCTGAGATAGAAAGAACTAAGAACAGCATAAGGTTAGCTGATATTAGGCTGAACGCTGCCAAGAAAATGGAGGAAGCAGCTAAAGCCTTGGAAGCCATAGCTGTAGCGCAAAGAAATAATGGCTTCATAACACTCTCGTCTGAAGATTACGAAACCCTTGTCCGAAAAGCCGAAGAACCACCAATCTGCAAGAACAAGTTCGCAGACGCAACGAATAACGACGACTCAGTTGCACCCGTTATTCTTGATAAGTTCGAAGAGATAAACAGAGAAATGACAAGATCCATGGAAGTAAACCGTGATAAGTATGAGAGATCAAAGACCGGTAACAAAAGGACAAAGACTTCAATCGGGGAAATATTCAGCAAGAAATTGAGCTTTAAAGATGATGATCGTACAATTAGGGGGAAAGGCAAACTCAGAATGTGTCTCTGGGTCAGATGCTGAGAGAACAGAAAGCGCTGATAGTTCGCTCCAATGAAAAAAACGCTGCAACGAATATCGCAAGCTTCGAAAGGCGATACCTTGTTCAGAAGTACCGATCCGCCGTTCAAGCGGCGAAACAGAGCAGCAAAAAGAGCACTCCACCCCTTTAAAAAATGCGACGAATATCCCCATTATTATCTTCTTCTGAGTGGCGATTTAGTGTTTTCGTGCTTGTTTTGTTTGCATTCGCGCGTCGTTCATGCGTTCTTCGGCCGTTTGGCCGACAGTTTTTTCAGTCTCTTTTTGCAGTTGAGATAAGTTCAATCAAACTGATGATTTATAAGCGGGTGAAGAAACTCTCACCACAGCTAGGCACACGCACACACAGCCTTCTTCTCTACATATAAATATAATTATGAATTTTCTTTTCCGTGGAATTTAGTAGAACTGTCCGCCTTCGAACGTCTGTCCGAACTGCCAGCTGGCGGGCACGATGTTGTTGCTAGTGACCGTCCTCCCATCGCTCGCCGTGACGCTGAACGACAGCCCTTGCCCGTTGAGGTACGAGTCGCTCTGCCAATTCTGTCCCCAATTCCTCGACATCTGCCGCCATCCCGTCCTCGACCCCTTTATCGAGACCGACCGAACGTCTCCCGCCCCCGCAACGTTGCTCACGAGCACCAAGTTAAAATACGAGTGCCTTTCCCCCCTAATTGTACGTTGATCGTAAACCTTATCCCGCCCCTCTTTCTACACGGCACCCTTCAATCATAATAAAAAAATCGCACCACATGTCAACACTCGGCAGTACGCGCATGCAAACATAAGCCTTGAGGGCTTTCACTCTAAAACCAATTGGCACTAGGATAGCAGTTCACACGACTATATACAAGTCATATTTATTTTTATTATTACTTTCTGAATTTGTTATTGGGCCACACTGGGCCGACACAAATAGGAGGAGATACGGCCCATATAAACTGAATGAGTTATCATCCTGGGGTTTTTCATGCCCAATTCCAACCCAAGTTCAACCCATATAAGCTTGTGGATTTCTCTCTAAAACCAATTGGTATTAGAGGTAGTTAGCCCACAAGCTTATCTCTTGACTAACGTGGGACTTGGGTTTGACACCCTACACGTCCTAAATCCAATTGGTGACGGGTAGAGCAGTCTATCAGGTTATATGCTAAGTCGAGTTCTCCTCAACTAACCCGACGTGTGGGACACTAATTAATTACCTTCGGTAGGAGATGGGGACGATTCCCGCCCTGTACTGGGCGATGTGGAGGAAGGCGGGCTGGGCCATGTCGAAGTGCTGACGTGGCGGATTGCACCACCCGCCGTTGTCGTTGGGCAGGGACGGGTTTGGCGGGCAGAAGTTTGTGGCCGTGACCGTTATGGTTCCGGGCAGGCACCACCTGACCCCCGAGCACCGGAGCTCGAAGCACGCGCCGCACGTCAGTCCGTTGTTGAATAGTGCCGTGCTTAGGGCGGCGGTGTTCGTGCCGTAGCCTTGGCTGTACAAATTTCCGTAACCGCAAGCACCTCCTATATAATAATGCGGAATATATTGGAATAAATTTAAAATTTCGATTTCGTTGATATAGTACTAGTATACACACACAACATATAGCATAAATAGTAATCTCATGTTCGGAAGTTACCCATGGTGCCCGAGGCATCACTTCCGCCGTAGAAAGTGGCGTAGGCGTTTGTCCACCCGCCGTAGTCGCCGCGAGCAACACTTGTAAACATGCTAAAGAATGAGAGTATTACAATAACGTAATCTATAGAAAAGGAGTGAATGGCCATTTCTACGAAAAAGCTTGGGGGCAGTTTTGGTAATTGTGGAAAATGGAGGGGTGCGCAGATTGAAATGTTCTCGGTACGAATTTGGAACTAATAGGAGCCGTTAGTTATAAAGGCAAAGTAATATGAAGCGATGAGGTAGTGTAGATAGTGACATGTTAACTATCGTCTCATATTTTATTGCAAATCCCGCCAGAGCGGTTTATCTATATGATTCTTAACTGTATTGCAATTGTGTTCTTGTTAGATGGGTTTTTTTTTTTGCGTAGGGTACATAGTCCTTGAAATTTTCGACATATTTGGGAAGTTCGTTGCGTTTGGTGGGGATATGATGCCTGGATTTGCGCTAGGCAGGTATGTCAAATACTTCAGAAATTTTGGCACTCTTGCATTTGACTTTTGGAGATTTGATATTTATAGTTAAAAGGCGATGGACGTCTAATTAAACATTTTCCAACTACAATTTTAAAGGGGCTACTATTGTTGCGAATAATTTCGGTTAATACATTTAAATTGGAAAAGAAAGACAGTCGCATATCTTATTCATTAGTTTCTTGGTAAATTCAGAAGTTAAAATACAGATATGGAAACTCGTACTTTGAGATGGGTACCTTTTTCTCGAAAGAATTCAATATTCAGGTAATTTTTGGATAATCATGGAGCATTAACGTTGTGTACTAAAACTTATTGCTAACCTTGTTTGTATTTCAGAGAAACGCATTACTCGCGTAATTACCGGAAACTATATCGCTAATTTAATGTGAGAAGGTTCTTCCTAACACCACAGTCAAGGAGAAAAGGTTATAAATAAAAGAAAATTTCATCTATTTTACAGTCGTATTATGTGACATTTAGCATATGTCAACTTGTTTACATTTACGTTGAATTGAATTTCATGATATAACGGAAGGCAGCCAACGACATGGCGATAAAACCTCATCATATAGCATTAGTGTATTTAATCAACAGTCGGCTATAATCAACTTTATCCCACCGATTTAAACAAAAACGACGTTTCTTAAGATTAATCTATTAATTTTCTTGTCGGTATACAGACACACATATGGTTAGTCTGAAACCGTTAGTTTCCTTACGATCGTCGATCGACTTGGAATAGAGTAATAGTGTTGATGGTTGCACGTCTTTTTTTTACTATGTGAATTAATAAATAATTGATTACATTACTTGAATAAATCACTATATTAGATTGATGACGTTAGTAAATCCCGGGAATACATTATTTAACTTCTTACGTTATGTAACGAACGGTCCTACCACGTTAGGAGGCACATGCAAGGCCCACAAAGGGCCTCTTTTTATATTAGTGCCTCGTTTTCACAATCTTCTTGACATGATTTTATACAATGAAATGTTTATGTAACGCCAAGCGTTATAAATTGGATGCTTATCAGCAGCTAATTAAATGAGATGACTTCAATGACACCCTAATTAATGAACTTAAATGAGCTTCAAAGCTATAAAATTGACCGTAACCTAATCTCACTCAACAAGCAAGATCGAAACTAAAGATGAATAAGATGAATAATAACTCTAATAATACGGTTGCTCTCTTTCTCCTTGTGCTTCTTCTCCCCCTTGCCTCTGCAGGTAATTAAACAACACTAAGTAAACATATCCTTATTTCCCATATCATATCAGCAAAGAATTACTAATAGAAAAGATGATCATTATTATTACAGAAATTACAGATCCTTATAGTTTTACCATGCCTAGCGCCGATCAGCTGAGGTATGTCGAGTTTTGCGACTTATTTAGGGGCGATTTAAGTGGCGCCTGCGACGAACAATGTAAGAAGAAATGGGGAAAGAATTTCTGTGGAGATTGCGATTGGTACGCCTTAACTGCGTGGACTAGAGGAGATTGTGTGTGTGCTCATTTACTAGACTTATTATAAACAAAACCCTTAATTACCAACAGTTGTTACGCGATTGAAAGGAAGATCCATATATATTATATATACGAATAAGGACTATCATATATATTGGATTTTGTCCATTATGAATAGAATTGATGCTCAACCCACGAATTGCATCATTTGATATTTGGACTCTAATATTATATATATATATATATATATATATATATATTTATAAGTACGGCACCTGATACGACATTGATGAATAAATGAATGCAGACGCCCGTCAAAATAGACATACAGGAATACGTTGTGTTGTGCTGCAACTGCATCATTGAATTATTCAACGTTGCAAAAAATCAATTTAAATATATTACATGGACGAACTTAATTCTATGTCTATTAAATGGTGTCGTGATACTCGCAATTCGAAATGGCCAGTTATAGTAATAGTGATAATAACACAAGGAGGAAATCTGATTCAATATATATATATTTATATATGTGAGTTCGTTTTCGAACTTGACCAAATATCTGGTTGGTTTGACCGGCAGCCCAATAAGAATTTCAAAAAATAAATAAGTAAATAAGTAAAGGATATTTAAAGAAGAAATGACAAATATAATGTACTCGTCAATCACCTTCCAGGAAGATTGGATGGAAACTTCGACAGCAGCCGCTAAAAAACAAAATCGCGCTATTATTTAATGGCTTTACCACCACATATCAATTAAATTATAAATATATTAATAATTGATTAGCAAATAATCGATTGCGTTGTCCTTTATTTTCCTTATCCAAATTCGAAGTGAATCAGATAAGAAATTGTTGTAATGGTTACTTAAAAATATATGTATGGGTTTGTGTCTATAGTAAATATAATGTACGACGAACTAGTTAAATACGATAAACTTTTACCATAAACAGGAAAATATTCTAAACACAAATGTAGTAGTAGGCTTAGTTTCCACAATTAAACCGATGATTATTTCTGACAAGTGTTTTTCACATGGAAACAAAGATGGACCCATCAAATTAAATGATTTCGAACAAGTTGAGAGTTGCCGAGTGTCGCATTTTGTAAACAGCGTTTTACTATGTTGATCGACTCAATTTTAGGTTTGGTGATATATTTTAAATATCAAACTACTGAAGTGCTAGGAGAAAAAAAATAATAATAATAATAAATGCTAGGAAGCATGCATACGAGCGCCTGCAAGATATATGCATGTATAAATGTATGAGGTCTTTACACATAAGTACCTATTTGGATAAAAACTTGTAATTTAGTACCCTGTCAGAATTTTTTTATATGTAGGTACCTAACAGAATAAATTTTTTGCACATAGGTACCCGATCCCCGAAAGTACACCATACAACACATTTGGGTACTCTATATCAACACATTTGGATACCCTATATAACAGGAAATGGTACGACGTATGCTATATTTAGGTACGCCCTATGTAACACACGGGTATGCCGTAGGTACGACGTATGTTATATCTAGGTACCATATATCAACGTGTTATGATACACAATATACACACAGGAAGGTACGACATAACTAAAGAAACTGGTAAAAATTAAATTGGGTACCTATCTATAAAAATTTCTGACATGGGTACCTAGTGTAAAAATTTTATCCAATTGAGTATTTTTCTATAGATTCACCTAAATTTATTCATGTAAACGCCACAAAATTATATCGTAACAGCATTCAAGATAAGCTAGAATGGTCTAGAGTATCGTGTCAACTAGACTTTGATTGTTGCAGTCTCTGAACATGGACGAAATTAATAATTTAATAATATGCTCACAAATTGACTAGAATAATATAATAATATAATAGTAATATCAGCCGTCGGGCGTTGGGGAGACATGAATATCTTAGGTAAGAAGATAAAAAAAATAGACTTTCAGATAAGTAACATTAATATCATCGAATGCGGTCAATCTCAGTAACTGCTTTTCAAGTTCGTTCAAGTCTTCGCATGATTGATGCCTTGAGGTCAACCTAGAGAAAAATTTAGGGTTTACATGGTATAGCTATAGAGATTGGATTTTCTATACTAATAAATGTACTATGGTTAAAGTTAAAATGATTAAGAGTAATAAACTGATGGATGGTGTATTATTACATAAATTAAATATCCGTTGAATATTATGTGAATTATCAAATATCCGTCAAGGGAAGGATAGTTCCATCAATTTATTGGTAGTGAATTATTTACAATCATAAATTCTGCGTCCCCACCTTCACACCAACACAACTATAAAATCTCACGGGCAATAAATCCATTTTTCCCACCAAATAAAGCTTAAAATAAACGAACGACTCCCCTTCTCTCTCTATCAATAAAAGATATATATTACAGCATTAACCGTTGAAACCATGCAAACGGCGTCGTCTGATCAAATGCTAGCGTTGGATCACATACGCCAACACCTCCTCGAAGACCTCACCTTTGGCGACTCGTTCTTCGAAGTGGAAAGTAACAGCTTTTTCGATATGTACTTCTCATCAAACAATTACGAGGAGCCCATTTGGTGGGGCCCCGGAAAACCCGACTCGCTATCGTTCGGGTCGGACCCAAACCGCACTGACCCGCTGGGTTGCTTCGACTTGCAGGCGGCGAAGGCTTCATCTGCTTCTGACATGGAATTTCTCGAGTTTGACTCGGGCGAGGCTCTTCAGCCGCCCGCGAAGGCGGAGGAGCCCGTCGTCGGAGGGTCGTCGGCCGGCGGGCACTACAGGGGAGTGAGGAGGCGCCCGTGGGGGAAATACGCGGCGGAGATTAGGGACCCAAAGTGTAAGGGAAGAAGGCTGTGGCTGGGGACGTACGATAATGAGGTGGACGCGGCGAGGGCTTACGACTGCGCGGCGTTCAAGATGAAGGGAAGGAAGGCCATTTTGAATTTTCCGATGGACGCCGGAAATGCTCCTCCGCCGGTTAGCTCCAGTCGGAAGAGGCGGAGAGTGGAGGTGGTGGGTTCGGCGGCGGCGCCATTATCACGTCGTGAGACTATTACGGCAGCCAATAAGTGTGATCCAAAAGAAAGATAAAATTATTATATGAGAAAGAAAACCGAATAAGTATAGGATGTAAGTAAGTATGGTTTGGACCACTATATCCATCATGACATGTTTGTGGGTTTTATATTTTGTTGTTCTTTCGCTCTTGAACAAAGTTTTCAAGATCAAATGGGGTTCGCTTATATTGCGGTATCTACAATAACTTTGGTGTAAACATGGCAATGTATTTGTGCTATAATTATATTTAGTCTATTCATTAGTATAACATACTAGTATTGAAACTAATTTCACGGGTAATTCTATTCACACCGTCCTATTTACTAAATACACCCCCTTTTTATTACCAAAGAAAATCAACCTAAAATAGTATGTAACTAAAGTATATTAAATTCAGTAAAGTATATAAGTGGATTTTTTTACGTTTGGCATATGAATATAATTATATGATCTACAATATAAAAATATTAATTATTGAGTATTTAACTAAATTAACTCGTAACTCTTTTTCAATTAGTTAATAAGAAATATTACGTTATATTATTATTTTCTATTAAATGAGTTATACTTTTAAATAAAGTGTAACAGTGTAGATTAACTTAAAATTAAATTATTAAATGCAACGTGATAATGAAAAATAAATTAATTAACAATTATTTTTGTTGAATAATTACTGTACAAAAAAAGCGTGTATGGAACAGCTCATATGTAAAGTATTTAGTTGATTAAATGACATGTTGCACTATATATATAATGTATTTAATGTAATGGGGGTGTAATTAACATTTTATATCCCATAGGGAGTGTGAATAGTAACACCCATTTCGAACATATGTTTATAGAAAGAGTAAATGAAGTGTCGTGATTTAGGCAGTGTAAAATCAATCAGATTGTTAGTGTTTGTATTTAAGTTCCTTGATTTACGTGAAATTTGCATTAGAAGAATAAGAATGACACTATAAAAAAGCCAGCTTCCAAATATATATTCTGTTTGCAAGAATCTTAATGGCACAGAAAATCACCTTTGCTAGCTTGTGGTGCAACTTCCGTTTCCACAACGCTTACCTCCGGTTTCTCTTACACAATACATCCGAACAAAAAAAAAAAACAAACTAAAAATTCGTATTAGCAGTGGTATTACATCAATTAAGAGGTTGATTGATTCGCATTTTTTATGCACTGATTGTTCACAAAATGAAATGATCTATGATGTGTTGTATTACATCTGCGCCTTCTGAATGCATGTGTGGGTCTTTCACCTGTGTAGTAAGTAACAATAAAAAGAGCATTGCTTTAGCCTTTAACAACGAGAGAGAGAGAGAGAGAGAGAGAGAGAGAGAGAGAGAGAGAGAGAGAGAGAGAGAGAGAGAGAGAGAGAGAGACCTGAATAACGCTGTGCGCAGCGAATCTAAGCCTGCTCGAGTGGAAGCTTACGTCGACTTTCTCCCACGAAACGCGAGATAGCGCCCTCAATTGTTCCTCTGTAAGTTTATCATCAACATTCATGAAAACAGTTTAAAACATATGCAAGCATATTATCCAAGGAAAAGATTCAAACCTTCGAGCTTGTCTAAGCCGTCGTTGTCATCATCTCTAGCCTCATGCTGCTTCCCATCAATGGCGTCACAGACTTCTATATGGACTATATGAGGATATTTCTCATCAATCGAGTCCTCCCACTGTGACGGAGAAAAAATAAATAAATTCAAACGGTAAAAGATAATTAAGCAGAGATCGAAGAAAGACCTGAGGAAGTTCACTGTTACGCCGAAGCGATGATGTTCTCCAGCCAACGATATCTAATCGAACAAACCTCGTTAGGGAAAAAACCACAAAGAAAATTCTTATCATTATGTTTGTGTCAATGTCTTTAGGTTTTTGGATACGGTCATAACCGACGTTTGCATATGCCACCCTTCGCCGAAACGATCTTAAAGCAGACCTGAGGAAAAAATACTCCAACATTTATAAGGAGTAAAAGTCCACAGTTTAGTAGTGCAGAGAAAGTTAATACATGAATGGATATTCTCCGTCTTCAACAAGGCGCATTAGCAGCGGAGGTTTTTGTTCATCACCATCAGTAAGAAAGAGTTGTTGGCCCGTTTTACCAAATATCCAATGCACCACCTGGCCCGCCAATTTCTCCATGGCGGCTATTCCAAATAGAAAAGGTACCTGAAAGGTAAAGAAGAGCGAGCGATGAGATGTAAGAGATCGAACAAGTACGAAATAATAAAAAAAAACAACAGACCATTTACCTGCTTATTACCCCGAGAACCGAGATGAGGAGTGGCAACTGTAATGAAGTTTATTGGTTCTAAGCCAGCTATAGTTGTACCCTTTGGCTTCTCAGTACAGCCACTGTCTGATTCTTTCTCGTCGGATTGGTATAATTTCCCGATAGTGTATCTTGAAACCACACCCCCAACAGAGTGTGCGACGAACGAGATCTTTCTCAAACCGGGCTTTCTACTTATTACATCAAGAACCTAGATAGGCATTCTAAAAATGTCAATCGTACAATCGATAAGTTAGAAAAGTAATGCACAGTTTTATACTCAATACACATTAATTCCTTTCGAATCTTGTTATTGCTAGAAAGACAAAATTTGAAAGAAGACAGATGCTATTCTAACACCACTATTTTAAGCATTACCTCAGCTGCTAGTCTCTCCCCCATTACATCGATGCCATCCAGAGTCAACTTTGCCGAATTTCGCTCACTGCCTGCAAGCCGAATTACGTAACATATTGAGGAAATCAAAACTCAGGATATTAGGCGTATTTTGTCTTTCTGTGAATTCTTTACACGGAAGACTTTAGGAAATTATCTGCGAAATTTCTAAATATCCACAAACTTGACCAAGTGAGACTCACAGTGAACGAAGACTTTATCGGGAAGCATCTTGACAAATTGCTCCGCACCATATTTCCAATCTGATGCACTATAACATAAAGCAATCTACTAAGTAGGCCATAATTGATCTAGAAAATCAAAGACAACTATTGCAAAGATAATCTTGTTATATATGTCCGTATTTGTTCTTTCACATCTAGATATTACATCCGAACTCTGTAAATACACCAACCAAAAAGGCTAGTTTTCCTTCATAACCTGGCTCAATGCTTAGCTACACACACCCTTAATCAATTTACAATCGATTCAAACTCCAAAACACAAGCTTTGCCACGCAGTAGAGAACACATTCTGCCTCACTTTCAACTCCATGGAAGCTATACAAGGACATCGAACTTCATTGCTGAATCTAGGATCTAGGGATTCTAGATAGAAGAAAGGTAACCGAACAGAACATACAAAGGAATTGATACACAAGGGCGTATGGCATTTGAAATCGAAGTTACCTCCCAACAATCCCATGTACCATAACAACGAGGTGATCAGCCGACGAAGCTTCCGACTCTTGACAGCTGTAAACATCCTCCCCTAGCGGAACATTCTCTCCGTCCGAGCAAACGGCACCGTTTTGCCCGGCCTCCCCGTTACGCATTTCGATCCTCCGATTAATCCAGCCAATAAATCAGTAAATCCGCCGAATAAACGAGCTTGACATTCATTCAGCTAAAAATCACAGGATTGCAAGAAAGAATGTGCTAAAATGCGATCGGAAAATTAGAAGGTGAGTAAGTGTTTGCAGTAAATTCGAAAAAAGCCTTCACAGGCGATTGATTGTTGGAAACGTGGCACTTGCTTAGACGATGAAAGGGAAAGAAGATGAATGTAGAAATATGCAAGCCTTCGTCACTACGAAAACATCACGTGTGGCTTATATATGTTGTGTTCAGTATCGATTTCGAAGTGCATCTACATTCCACGTAAATACCTAATTCAGTACCTATGTGAGAAATTTTTACAAAAGGTACCCAACTTACTTTTTATACCAGTTTGTGCATAGACCGTACTTTACTATGTGTACATAGTGTACCATGTCACGCCTTTATATGGTATCATATACGATTTCTATATGGTACCTAAATGTGCTAATATGGCGTACCATTTTCTAAGTATTACGTACCACAATATGTTGCTATAGAGTACATGTGCAAATACGGCGTCTGCAGAGAAATCGGGTACCTATGTGCAAACTATTTATTCCGTTAGGTACCTACATATAAAAAAATGCTGACATGGTACTAAATTACAAGTTTTTTCGCAGATGAGGTATGTATGTGTAAAGACCCCCATTTTCAAAAGTATAATTAATAATAAATGTCTCGAAAATAAAAAATGCAGCATAATAATATTTTGACGTAATTACGTGTCAGACCTAAAAGAAGTTTTAGTTAGTTTTTTAGGACCCTATCGGAAATTTATAGGGTTCATGACCCGATTTTGATGAAATTTAGAGATAAGGACCTAGTGTTATACAGTGTATATGAACTGGTATCGGACGATGGTTGTGTTATTTCAGAACACAGGAGTGGTGCTGCAAAACGATAAAATGGTAATGAAAAACAATTAAATGATACTACAGAACGATGAATTGCTACTGCAGAACTATAAAGTACAGGTCCACGAAGTGTTACACCATGTCCATGAAGTGATACTGAAAAACACTTAAGTATATCAGGTCCTTAACCCTAAAAATTTTGTGAGGAGGTCCTGAATGTAAATGAAACTTAACTTGTTCCTGAACTTTAAAATCCCCTAATATTTTCCCACGTGCCCTTCAGTTTCAGATCAATGCTGCCATGTCACTCTTAGCCAATACAGCTAAGCAAGATTCCAATTTCACATGTAGTTGGGCGGGCCGAGAAATCACTGGCACGAAGAGTCAATGGGCTCGGGCCTAGCCCACTGCTTTATTTACAATATAATTTATAATTATACATCTTGGCCCGCATCACATATGCGTAAACTCAATTCATCAGAAAAAAAAAAAAAAAAAAAAAACGACGTACGTACTACTACTGTAGTGTCTTTTAACAGAACGATTTTCAGACAGTGGAAAATTTTTTAAAATATATTTTGGAAAAATGAAATAAAAGTAAAGAGCTGCAACAAAGACAATGGGTGCAAAATGTCATACCTGCTGCTCTAAGAGGGGGACCAGAGCAAACATTTTCTGTAATCTTTAGCTGATACATATGTGAGTGTACGTTAAGCGCAGAATATACATATATTTTTCTCATAATAACGACGTATATAATAATATACGTATATATGGGGAGTATATAAAAGAGATAATAGACTATATTAATATGCCATTTTCATCTTATTCTCCAGAAAGATCAAAACCCGAAACCAGAAAACTGTTTTCAGGTGCTCGCTCTCCTTCATCAGCTTAAAGTTCTTAAATAGGCTCATTTTTTCTCCACTCTCAATATACCACCCCATTGTGAACAGAGTCGAGTGTTTACAGATAAAGGTACTATGATCTCTATCATCATTTTTCCCTTTTTTTTCCCTTGGAAATCTTCAAATATATGCCTGCTGATTTTAGTTTTGTGTATGATATAGATTAGGGTTCGTGCATTTTTTGATCTTCTACTCCGTTGGGTGTATATGTTCTTTAGACGTTTAGGGTTTACGTTCATCAGCTTTTCTGAAGAAAGAATCCAAAACTCACAAGTTTCTTTTTTTTTACGTCTTTATAGCCCTCACGAAGAAAAAAATCTGATCTTGGGCTTGCTGGTTGTTCCACTAAAAGAACACGGTTATCTTTTCCAAGCTATATTGTTTTCAGATATAGAAGAAAATAACCCTAATGTTAGAAAAGAAAGACCTTTTGATTTAAAACCACTGATGATATTAATTTTAAAATCACGTTATCCTTCACATCTTCTGTATTCGAAGTTGCTTGAAAATGATATATTTTGTTCTCCAAAGTTTAACCCTTTGCTGCTTCACGGAGTGGTTTTCTGGTTCTCTACATTTTTTCCTGCAAAAATTTCAAAACTTGATCAGATATCTCAGACCTTTTCAGGAACAAATAACAATGTAATTATCTTTATGTTATCTGTGCTTATTCTGCAGCATATATACATGTTGAGTGAATCATAATATATTATGTTTTTATCTAATATAGCATGCATGCAATCTTTAGATAGCAACACGATGAATATAACAGACATATATTGTCTCCTTTGACTACTGTTGCAGCGATTCAAAACTCTCTGCACGAAGCCGCAAGAGCGACTCACACCTAGCCCTCCGAGCTTCCACCCACCGCCGTCTCCGGCCATCTGGCCGGCCGGTGGGTGCGAGCATCACAGCTGTCACCGGGAGCACCTTTGAATGAGCGGCTGCACCCCAATTTCTCGGTCACTCAGCCCTACATCAAATCGTTTAATCTACTAGCTGCTTCCACCTCGTTTTGCTCCAATCGTCGCCGCTTAAACGCCACAGCTTCGGACGCCGACTTTCTAGTTGCCGGGTGCGAACTCGCCTTGTTGCCGCCGGCGTAGATCGGGCCGGCTGAGGTGTTTTTTGGACTGCCCACAACCTCTTCTTGTGGCTAGAAGCTTTCTTTCTTCTCTGGGGTTAAATCAACCACTAAGATTCTGTGCTCAGCCGTGTCGACCTCCTACCACCATTCTCAGCTGCCAAAGAACTGACTTACGATGGATGATTCTTTGACTTTCCCTTCATCCCATTCAAAACGGGATTTGAATGGCATCCTTGAAGCGATTTGTGAGAAATACCCTGAGTTTGGGAACCGTTTCAACGCCGAGATACTCGAGGACCTGATGCGGCGCGTGTATGGGGCTGACGATAAGGAAGGAAGACAGCAGGACCTGATTGGTAATGAGTTAAGGATGGGTAACTCTAAGAAGGTGGTCTCCCCTCATGTCCCGTTAACCTCTGAAATGACGGGTACGACGGGTACGATGGGATCTATGAACAAGACGGAAAATCCTCTCGAGACCTTCGGCAGTTTTTCGACATTATTGCTCTCTCAGATGGGATGCGTTCCTGCAGCTGGATCTCATATGGGCTCTTCATCAATACCTGCTGGGGACGGTTTTTCGGCAGTGGTTGCTCCGAATGTGACGGCGGCTCCTTTATCGGATTTTGCGTTCATGGAGGCCGGGAAAGCTGTCTCGAACGTATCTTCTGTGAGCCAAATGAGAGGACTGTCCAATCCTACTCTTGAACAGCAAATGGAAGTCCCTAGCACTGCTGTTAGATTGAATGGGGCTGAATCTTTGTGTCGTGTGAATGGCGGCGGCGCTGCTATCGCTGCTAAAAAGCCGATCAAAAGTATCCTAAAACGACCTTATAGACCAGGCACGCCACCGCCACCGAAAGGCCGCGTTTCCCAATCTGTGACGGCGCTTAAGAATGCTAACCACGGGGCTGTTTTGACACAATTGAGGGTTGGAGCAGACCTAAGTGATAAGGCGTGCAACGAACATACCTTGACTGTTTCTGCAGCTGAAGTGAAGGCTATGGAACGCAACCCTGCTGATGGTATGGCCACGAACAATGTATCGCTTAATTCTCATACAATGGCGACCAGCCCGGAGTCCCTCTTACAATCGAAAGGGCAACAAAGACAGATTATTGGACCAAAGCTGAGTGGACTGAATCTGGACAGCGACATACCCACACGAACTGAGAGTATGGGTCATGCTGTACCATCTTTCGCTAAGGTGCTAACCCACGGAACGCGACATGCAGCTCTACGCCCCATAGGAAATAGAATATTACTGAAATACACAGCCCCGACATGCGTTGATGGAATCATTGAAGTTCAGCCATCGGCGGAGATAGCCGAATTGGGTCGTGCAAGATGGGCTCATACTTTGGTGGGTTACTTTCTGGGGAAAAAACCGTATTTCCCCCACGTCGAACGCTACTTTAGGAACTTATGGCCGCAACTTGTCGAAGTCAGGGCCACACTCAATGGTTTCTTCAAATTCCGTTTCAAGGACGAAAACTCAATGATGGAAGCTTTAGAAGGTGGCCCGTGGATGCTTAATGGACAGCCCCTCTTCCTCGAAGAATGGCATATGGGCATGACTCTTGCGTGCAAACAACACATGGAGGTTCCCACCTGGGTGAGATTTTATCATCTACCGTCTGAATACTGGACAGAGGAAGGACTTGGAGTCGTTGCAAGTGCTATAGGCAAACCACTATTTCCAGACGCTCTTACCTTATCGATGGAAAGGATTGCCTATGCTAGGGTATGTGTCATGAAGAACTTGAATGAGCCGTATGTTGAGTCTTTTAATTTGAGGGTACCAGCTTCTCAGAACAAGGAGGCAAATGTTATTAAGATACCAATCGAGTATGAATGGCGACCACCTCGGTGTACCCTATGCTCAACAGTGGGTCACTCTACTTCGTCATGCCCAAAAGCCCCAAATAAAGCGCCTAACATTCCGAGACCATTGAACAAGACCCAACCAAAGAAACAAGCTGCCCCTACGCCTAAGCCCACTCATCCACAAACTCAATGGCGTCGGATCGAAAAAAGGAAAATGGTTAGGGACGATGTGCAAGTGACGCATAGCACAATGGAAAAGGGTGAATGCTCACACACCACTCCTCCGATTAGCGAACAAACTCCTCTCCTCAGCACGTTGGATGGCCCCACACCCACACCTAATTTGGACCAGACCCTAACACGAGAAGAAAACATTAATTTGGTCCATGTTGAAGACGTGAGCATTGACACAAATCCCTTTAATGCACTCGCAGGTATCGATGACGAAGGCGAACCTAACCGGGGTCCTACAGCAGCCCCCTCCCCACCCCTTTTATGATTCCATTAGGCGTATGGAATGTTCGGGGTCTCAACAGAAGAGACCATGCGAGGGCTGTGGCCGATCTTATTTCAAAACATGGATTACTACTTATAGGCCTTCTCGAAACTAGGGTGGCTGAATCGAATGCCTCATTTATCTCTGAGTCTATTCGTTCTCAATGGAAGTGGTTTTTTGATTACAACTCTGAACCCGGTAGACGTATATGGATTGGTTGGGATCCAAGATACATTCGTGTCAATATCATTGGAACTAGTTCCCAAACTATTCACTGTCAAGTCTTCTCACTTGCAGGTTCTGAGGAGTTTTATGTGACCTTCGCTTATGGTCTAAACACTAGAGATGAAAGAAAGGAATTGTGGGATAATCTTATTGTCACATCGGCGGATAGATTAGAAGTTCCTTGGCTTGTATTGGGTGATTTTAATGCTGTTCTCCACCACAACGAAGTTCGCGGTGGTTCGCCTGAACCATCTGATTTCCACGACCTCCAAAGTTGTCTTGTTTCAGCGGACCTGCTTTCTCTTCCATTTACGGGCTCTTGGTTCACATGGTATAACCAGAGGTGCGGGGACGTTGGGATTTGGCGCAGATTAGACAGAATGCTGGCTAACCCACACTGGTTCAACACATACGGTGATACTAAATACAAATGCGAACTCCCTGCTACTTCAGATCATAGCCCCATCATCCTTGAGTCGGCTTCTGATACGCAACCACGAGGTACGTATTTCCGTTTCGACAATTTCCTTGCATCTGATGCGCGGTTTATTCCCCTTGTGCAGAAAATATGGAACACCAACATCACGGGCTTCCCCATGTTTTCTGTGGTTTCCCGCCTAAAGATGCTGAAACCATATATAAAGGATTTGAGGCGAGCTAAAGGAAACCTACAACGGAATGTGGCTGAAGCTAAAGAACTCCTATCGACATGTCAGGCCCTTTCGGCCAAATATACCCAAGACACGGCCTTACACCGTTTGGAACGTATATGTCGTAATCTATATTCTAAAGCAGTTCACATGGAGCAATTAGATTTACAACAACGGGCAAAGCTACACTGGCTCAAAGATGGGGACCAATGTACATCCTACTTCTTCAAGAAAGTGCAAACAAGACGCGTCACTAACCGCATCTTCAGATTGGAGGGCGAAAATGGCACCATTTTTGAGGGCGAAACTCAAGTCAAGGGAGAGTTGATACGATACTATTCTGAACTCCTAGGTCAGTCTTCACCATGCGCCACTTCTTACACGCTAGGCCAATTCCTCCCGCGGAAACTTTCGGACAGCGATGCTGCTTTTATGACTAGACCTATTGAAGATGCTGAGATAAAGGAAGCATTATTCTCTATTAATGATAATAAAGCACCTGGACCGGACGGTTATTCAGCAGCTTTCTTTAAATCTGCGTGGCCTGTTATCGGGGTGGACCTCACTATGGCGATAAAGGATTTCTTTGCTTCTGGGCATCTCCTCCGGGAATTAAACACTACGATCATATCTCTTATTCCTAAGATTGACCAACCTCTGAGTGCTTCTGACTTCAGGCCCATCTCCTGCTGCAATGTACTGTATAAGGTGATTTCGAAAATTCTGGCGAACCGTATCAAAGGCAGCTTGGCAAACCTCGTCCACTATACCCAAACGGCCTTTATTCCTGGGCGATCGATCAGCGATAACATCCTTTTGGCTCAAGAACTCTGTCATGGCTACAACAACAAGAGCCTTCCACCTCGTGCCACCTTCAAGGTTGATATTGCCAAGGCGTACGATAAGGTTGAGTGGAACTTCATCATTGCTACCCTACAAGCAATGAATTTTCACCCTCGCTATATCGATTGGATCAGGAGCTGCATCACTACACCGTGGTACTCCATTAATATCAATGGTAGAGCTGAGGGATATTTTGAAGGCCGACGTGGCATCAGACAAGGGGATCCCATCTCTCCTTACTTATTCACTTTGGTAATGGAAGTCCTCTATGGCATCCTTTACCAAAAAATAAGTACAGACGGAAGCTTCCAGTTCCACTGGCGTTGTGAAACGACGGGCCTTTTCATGATCTCTTTCGCGGATGATGTACTCCTATTCAGCCATGCAAATGCCCAGTCGATTGCAATCTTAATGGATGGCCTCCGCGATTTTGCTGCATTTTCAGGACTCGCTGTAAATCCCCTGAAGAGTGAATTTTTCATCTCTAAGAGGGCCGCTGACCTTTCTAACACTATAGGTTGTATTACGGGTTTCTCTATGGGTTCTTTACCTGTCCGCTACTTGGGAGTCCCCCTCCTCACATCTCGTCTCACCATTAACGACTGCAACCCTCTTATTGCCAGAGTTGAGAAAAGAATAGGATCTTGGCTGAATAGAACACTATCATATGCTGGGCGGACACAACTGATAAAATCCGTCCTTACTTCCCTATATGTTTATTGGGCTGGGGTCCTACCACTTCCTAAAGGAATTATTCATGAGATTGAAGCACGGTTACGAAAATTCCTTTGGAGTGGTACGGCTGCTAAGGTGGCTTGGTCTGACATTTGCCTCCCGCGTAAAGAAGGCGGCCTTGGGATTCGCTCACTCTCCAGTGATAATCAGGCCCTCCTTATGAAGCATCTTTGGAATCTCTCGAAGCGAGAATCCTCTTCTGTTTGGGTTGACTGGATTACTCGCACGCGCCTTCGCAACAAGTCACTTTGGGCCATTGCGCCTTCCGCACGTGCTTCTTGGAGCTGGAAAAAACTGATGAAGATGCGCCCCCGTTTCCTCCAGCTCGTCCGGTTTAGGATTGGTGACGGCTCTACATTACTGCTTTGGCAGGATCCTTGGATGAATGGCAGGCCACTTATTGATTCGTACGCGCATGGCCCATCCGTCATGGGACTGCCTATGGATAGCAAACTCTCTGTCGTCATCAACAATGACGGATGGCATTGGCCTGGCCAGAATACGGCTGAATACCCCGATTTCTACCAGTTTTTACCTCCTGTCTATCCTAACGATCATGATCATATTATTTGGACAGGTACACATAGTGGCCAGTTCACTGTGGCCTCTGCTCGTGATGCCATCAGAATCCACCAGAATCCACCTATATGGGCACATCTCTTTGGCGGCTGCCTCAGCATCCCCAAAAATGAGTTCATTCTTTGGATGGCATTTCGGGATAGACTGCCTACGAGGGACAAACCTTGGATTGCAACTCAGGCGAATTCTAACAATTGTATCCTTTGTGATGACAACACTGTCGAGAACATTAATCATATTTTTTTCCAGTGCCCCTTCTCTCGTTGTTGCTTGCAGATTCTAAAGAACAAGGTGGAACTCCGTTGGCCGAACAGAAACTGGCGCACTGATGTGGAATGGGCTGCCCATGCTTGGAGAGGAAAGCATCTGATCAACCTGTCCAACCGCCACCTATTAGCCGCTCTCGTTTATCACATCTGGATGGAAAGAAACAGGAGGTGGCGTGAGAACGCCCGTAGAACCTCGGCCAGAATTGCGGATGAAATCATTGCTATACTTCAACTCCGCTTGAA
This sequence comes from Craterostigma plantagineum, assembly GCA_027422505.1. NCBI lineage: Eukaryota > Viridiplantae > Streptophyta > Magnoliopsida > Lamiales > Linderniaceae > Craterostigma > Craterostigma plantagineum. The sequence goes on along the minus strand of JAPQWV010000582.1, from coordinate 163,246 downwards.
GACTATATCCCCGATATATAGCCTTCACATGCGCGCCCTGCGCCGTTTATGGCACATTGCCTGGTAGCCCTGCTGCCTGCTGGCACTACACCTAGTACCAGAAACCTGTTGTTTGATGTGGTTCGACGTCCTACCTTAGCCTTTGTTTCGACTGTTTTTTCTTTTGGCTTTGGTCTTGTAGGGACTTTTGTAGGATGTTTGGGTTGCTTGGTTTGTTCTGCTGTTTGACCGGTAGAATAATACCGCTGGTTTTCCATGAAGTGCGACATCGTGAACGTTTTTTGTACCTCCTTTCTTTCTTGTTTAGTGAAATTTCCCAAAAAAAAAGAAGCCGCAATATTAATTTCTTACCATGAATAGAAAATTTTTCCATTTCTTCGACTTTTATTAGAAACCCTGTAAAAAGTTTCCATCTTTTCTCCTATTTCTGTTTATTTCCTTTATTTGAAGTGCATAAAGCTTAAACCTTTTCGCTTGAGATCTCCTTCGTGAAAAAGATCCAATCCATACCCCGAGTTTTCTCATTTTCCGAACAATAAAGATCGATTTTTTATTCATGTTTCCTACTATTCAGCTAAAACCTTACCTTTTGGCTCTTTTTTGTGTTATCTTTCACAGATCATATCATATAACATGTTTGAGATCTACCAAAGGAAACGCAAGAAATCCCAACTAGCCACTGCTGCTGAAGTACGCCTCTCTCTCTCTCTCTCTCTCACACACACACACACACACATATGTATTCTTGGTCTCACCCAAAGCTCACGCGCCGCACGCGTTGGGAGCGCGTGTTAATAATATTCATCCCTGTCATGTCTGTTTCACACGTCGTCTGAAGTCTGTTAAATTGTTTCAATTCATCATTGTGCTCGCCTGTCTCTGCTGCATGTGTTGTGTGTGCGTGCATGTGTATGTGTGATTATATATATATTTATATATATATATATATATATATATTTCACCATCATAGCCATATATTTCAGAGACACGTATATGCAGAAACGTACCCTTGAGCTATATGTTTGCATGTTAAGGTTGAATAAGACAGAAAACATACATCGGAGACAGCGCCGTAGTAGTAAGAAAGAAAACGCTGACCCTTTTTTGCAGATGGAGATTGGACAGTGCTACGATGTACCAATACTACCAGCTCCATCATCAGCTGGCCCCGACGATTTCATGGTTCAAGGTACGAGGAAAGTATTTTTACGTGTCAAACTCTGCACATACGAAAAAGTCTCACTGAGACAATAATACTTTCTGATTTGTGTGAAGACGTCGACGACAATGGTGACAAATCTCGCGTTCGGAGTTTCATAAAATTAGGCGAGATGTATGAGATCGACCACAGTCACTTACCCGTGAGAGCCCCCATACAGCTCAAGTATGTCCGAGTTGCAATGGTAAGAAAATTTCCTGGAAATTTTCGCTTCTGTTTAATATGCATGGGCTTTGATTAATGTTCTGAGTTTTTTGTTCGTAGGTTTGTGAGAAGACGGCGCACGGTGTCTCGGTTAGGTTTCCAAGTAGCGAATCGCTGAGAGCGTTCTTCAGCTTCAGCACTAGGGATACCCACCCAGCTTTAGACGAGAAATTCGCTATGGGTATGAGTGCTGCAGTGAAAGTGCTTGTTCGATTGGTGCCCATAGATGTCTATCATGAGAAGAAGTGCTTGGAAACGTTTTGGTTGATCAGTTTGTCGTCGTCTGCTGATTTGGTTAAGGAATCGCGCCGCCTCCGCTTTGGACGGCGCGACAATCATGGGGATGACGTCAGGGTGGGTAGTTGTGCGTCTAATCTGAACTGTAATGGAATGGTGAAGTGGGGTGTAAGGAGGCAGGTTAAGTATCTCGGTAGGCACAAAGACGACGACGATGTTTCTGATGTCAATGGGAGGAACAATTCTTCGAATTCTCTGAACAGGTCTGAGAGTGACGTTGTTACTGAATCGATTAAGGATGAGAAAGCTGATGCAGCTGACGGAGAAGACGGAGATGAAGAAGAAAGCAGCGAGGAAGACGATGACGATGAGGAGGAAGACGAATATCAAGCTGAAGAAGACAATAGTTTGAAAAGAAAAAGATGCGAATCGAGGAAAACTGCTGCGAAGAAGGAAAAAAAGATTAGCAAGAAGAACGCGCAAAAGAAAAAGCAGCAGCATCAACCCAAGAAAATAAAGCCCAGAAACAGCAGAAACAAAGAAGCGAGTATCTTGAGGAATCCCAAAGATCGTTGGTCCGCCGAAAGGTACACGCTAGCTGAAAAGAATCTCCTGCAAGTGATGAAGTCGAAAGGTGCAACGACGGAGAAGCCCATCCTCAGGGCTCAGCTGAGAGCTGAAGCGAGGAAGAAGATTGGCGACACGGGCCTTTTGGACCACCTCCTCAAGCACATGGCTGGTAAACTCGCGCCAGGTGGTAATGAAAGGTTCAGGAGAAGGCATAACGCTGACGGTGCAATGGAGTATTGGTTAGAAGATCCAAACTTGATCAAGGTAAGGAAGGAGGCTGGAGTTAGTGATCCATTTTGGGTCCCACCTCAGGGTTGGAAACCTGGCGATGCTCCAAACCAGGACCCTGTCTGTTCTAGGGAGTTGAAGGGCTTGAGAGAAGACATTGCAATGATCAGAAGGTTGTTAATTAGCTATCTTGATAGTTTGATCCATGATTTAATGGCGACGATGATTGAATTGTATGTTCCTTTTTGTTTTGCTAAAACAGGGACATGGAGAAGATGGCTGCGAAGATGGATTTGGAGGAAGAAGTTGCGAAGTTGAGGAGGTGATGAACATTTTTTCTCCTGTTTTATTTTTCGCGTAAAGGGATAACTTGCAGATTCCTATATGCTCAAAAGTGTGTTGCGAAATGGGACATGTTGGAAATGCATTGATGGTGATGTTATTGCATGAATTGTAGGGAACTGATTGAACTCGTTGCAGCATCTAAAAAGAGTCAAGAACTTAGTATCTGCGAAAAGGTGAATGAGGCGACTGCCTCATTAGTATCCTCAAAGTCTGATTTTGGACAAGCACATGAAACTGCAATGGTACTTAAATGAACCTCAATCACCATTACTCACTCAACTGTCGGATACTTTCTAGTTGACTAAGATTCAGCCTCATCGGCTTTTTCAGGAAAAGTACAAAGAACAACTGATGAACTTATCTGATGTTGTGAAAGAAGTGGAGGTATTTAATGCAGACTCGTTGATAACTTCCACATTATATACTTGCTTTTAGTTGATTCTTTTATTGCACTCTGAAACAGAAGAAGATTGGGATACTGACATCTACCCTGGGACAAGACTCAACAGAGGATAATACACAGGTAACCTCTGATCAACCCAAAAACAGAGCAAACCAACTGATTCTCTCAGCATCAAAGACCTCAAACAACGGCGAGGACAAAGCAGCGAAGATCGAAAGGCTGAAGAGTGGTTTCAGGCTCTGCAGGCCACAGGGTTCTTTCTTATGGCCAAGCATGGTCAAGAACAGCAACAATCACATCACCAACTCGAACTCGAACGTAACGACGACCACCCTAAGCATGTTCGTAGTACAAAACTGACTCGAACTCTTACTTGTAATGATGATCCTTTCAGGTATCAGTTCAAGTCGAAGTACCAACCCCGCCCTCAGTAACATCGTCCTCGTCGAATGCTGCCCACAAGATTATCCCAATCCCGACATCGCCGGTAAAGCCAGTGGCAGAGAGGCGTGGCGTTAAGGTCACTGTTTCGTGCAATAACTGCCCAGATAATGCTTCTTTGATCAATCTCAACAGTGCTCCAACCGTTCTCAATGCTCCTATGCCAATGGTAGGAGGAGGGCCACTGATTTTAACACTAAGGTTAACTGATCGATTACTTACGAATTCTTCGATGCAGCTTTCTTCGCCTGCTTACGGGCCAATGCTGCAACTGAACGCAAGCTTCGCCTCTTCGCCTGAGTCGGGGGCGAGTACTTGCGAAGGTGGGATCAATTGGCTTGGTTTGACTTCTGCTGATAAATTCAAGAACGGCTGATCTCTCTATATGGGACTGATTGCTTTAAGATATGGGACTTTGTTGGTCTGAATATTGTTACTACTTACTGCCTTTTTGTCTGTATGATGATGGAATGTCATAACATGGATTGAGTGAGTGAGTAGTGAGTCGTTTTGAGATCTTATGTGAAGTACAGCAGAGGCTTACTAGTTTAATCTTTATTACCACCATCGTATTTTACTTATTTCACATATATTTTTTATTGAATTTTTTATTGGACACAATAAGGTTGAAAATAACAAAATAATAAATTAAATCATCCCCCAAACGATCCATCGGAAGCCCTAGGCTCGTAGGCACCAACCCACTTCAGTAAAAAACTCTCGAGGTTCTCACTCGGATTGCTGTTATCGTTTTCCTTGCCCAGCAATGGATGCTCAGAGGGCTTTACTTGACGAACTCATGGGCTCAGGTTCAACTCTTTTCAACCCTAATTAGGAGAATATTGAAGCTAGGTCTGGGTTTTTACTTGAAGATATCAATAGTCCATCTTTTTTTGGATATTTATGATTGTAAATAGTGGAAGCTTGTTCGAGCAATCCTAGAGCTGATTATGTATTTACTCTTTAAATTTAGCTCGACGAACTCATGAACAGTTTTTTTCAATAGTTTATGGAAGAGTAGATCTCCTTTGCTGGCTGTTAATATTGTTATCGTGTGTTCTGAAGCTCGGAATTTAACTGAAGAAGAGAGAAAAGGGCACCGCGACGTTAAATGGGACGATAAGGAGGTTTGTGGTTGCTACATGATTCGCTTCTGTCCGCATGATTTGTTCGTCAACACAAGGAGTGATTTAGGTGATTTCTCAATTCATTCTCGTCACCTTGGTTAATGATTTTGATGTCGTGGTTGTATTTTTTACTACGGTAATGTTTAGAACTGTAAAGAAACGTTTTCTTAAACACCCGTGAAAGGCTGTGAATCTGTAGCTTCGTCATCTTCCTTCCCTACTGCTTTTACTTATGATTGTTGACTCTTTTTCTTCACGTCGTTTCACTCAGGTGTGTGCCCTAAAATTCATGATCCGAAATTGAAGGAGAGGTAAAATTTTCCTTTGTAATCGAATTTTTTTTTTCTTCTCCCGTATGCTCGTCTAAGTTGTTTCAGAGTAATAGTTCTAACTGGGTATTTCCGGACTGGGAACCATTGATCCATTTCTGAAGTACGATTTATGTTAGGCTGATATTGCTTATACTTATCCTTCTTTTGCGCTTTAGTTTTGAGAACTCGCCTAGACACGACTCGTATGTTCCTAAATTTGAAGCCGAGCTAGCCCACTTCTGTGAGCGGCTGGTAAGTTCATCTCGAATAGTTATTACCATATTTTAGTCGCTTAAAAGTCCTTTCATCAGTAAGTCCCCAGCACATTGTCCCAGGTTTCAGACTTAGATCGCAAAATAAGGCGTGGCCGTGAGCGCCTTGCGCAAGAGATCGAAGTACCATCGCCTCCCCCAATTTCAGCTGAAAAGGCCGAGCAATTGTCTGTTCTTGAAGAAAAGGTAAAGAATTTGCTGGAACAAATCGAGTCGCTTGGCGAAGCAGGGAAGGTTGATGAAGCAGAGGCACTTATGAGGAAGGTGTACACTCATCGTATCTTAACCTTTTCTCGATCGTAATCTTAGAAGCCCAACCCTGATATGGATAGTCATTACAATGTTCCTCAGGTGGATATCCTTAACATCGAAAAGTCAACTCTAACGAAGCAACCACAGCAAGACAAACTGCTGATGGTTGCCCAAGAGAAGAAGATGGCACTCTGCGAAATATGTGGTTCTTTTTTGGTAGCCAACGATGCTGCGGAGCGAACTCAGTCCCATGTTACTGGCAAGCAACACATAGGTTATGGCATGGTCCGAGATTTTATTGCAGCACACAAGGTAATAACCAAGCCACACATCATTACTTTTGTCATGCCTTATGTTTCTTTGTTCTTTCTTATGATTGCCAGGAAGCTAAAGAGAAAGCTAGGGAAGAGGAAAGGCTCGCTAGGGAGAAAGAATCTGAAGAGCGAAGGAAGCTGAGGGAAAAGGATCACCATGAAAGTAGACGGAGAAGTGAATCAACTGAAAGAGATAGAGATAGGCGCCGAGATCGATACAGAGATGGAGATCGCAAGCAGTCTCCTGAAAGAAACGACAGAGGAAGCAGAGAAAGAAGCCGAGGATCAGATAGAATGAATGTTAATAGTAGAGAAAGGTACAGAGAAAGAGGGAGAAGCAGATCGAGGTCTCCCTTGAGACATGGTCAGAGGAGGCGATAGAGCGCCCTTGCTACTTTAAAAGTCGAGTGCCTCCTAGATTATAGAAGAGGTAACAGAAACTACTTATCAATCACTATGGGTTGAACCGTTTTTCTGTTCTCACAGCGATTAAGTACCGCCTCCCTATCTAGACGGGGAAAAGATTCGAGGTAGGTTCGAATTTGTCTTTATTATGACTTCGTTGGATCTTCGTATGGTTGTCTGAAATATTCTTTGTTATCGTCGTTGTCTTCCCTATTGACCTTCTTATCTTGAGCAGTCGACTTATGACATGTACGAAGGCTGCGGAGAATCTTATGTTTTTCTTTGCGGACTTTGAGGTAACTAACTAGACGATTTGCTCCTTCACTATCGAATAAGTTTTCGTCGTGCGCCTTTGTATTTGATTTTTGTCCAGATTTTGCTGGAAATGTGATAGTCGATCGAATATGATCGATTCCGAGCATTCTCGCCCCCAATATGATCTGTTTTTTCAGTCTTCGAGAAATTATGGAACATAGCAATGAAGAGCTCATCTTGAAAACGACGATGATACGGCTTCAGTATTTCCTATGTTTGATTAATGTCTCATTGAAGAACGATGCAAAAAATAATGGACTGTCATATATAAAGTAGATTTATTTACCTTGATAAACAATATCATAATCAGAAATGCATTATCGTAGCGTAAAATGGAATATTATATGAAAAGCACGTGCCTGACTGTGTACCACGTAGTTCACGTTCGCACGTTGTCCATTTAGGAATCAAATCATTCACATACAATTATTAGTTGTCCACATGTGTAGAAAACGAAAGAAAATACTACTTGATTTGATATCATCGGTCATTATCTTAGTTAATAAAATTAAATTACCGAGTGCCCCCACATATGTAATATTATTTGATACCGACCATTGAAAAAAAACTTTTAGAGGGATAACATCGAGCGGGCGTCATCAATAATTAAATCGCGCCTGCTACCACATGAATCATGTTCTACTTTGATTACGGGATATATTATATTATATTGATTGTACTATTTTATATATTGTTGATTATGTGATACGCATATTCACACGTGATTGTAGCTGAAAAGTGATTGGTTAGGATCCTCGTAAAGTTTATTTCTACTTCTGACGAACCCAAATCCATAAAAACAGCATATGGGCGGTGGTTAAACTTCACAATTTTTTCTAATTGATTCCATATCACTATTCCGGAATCGGAAGATGAATCTATATATACAATCTTAGGAAGATATATGAAAAAAAAATATCGATCTTCAATTATTATTATTTTTATATTATTAAATCAAGGACTACTTGCATAGCAAACAGCCAATAGTTATTAGTTGCCCGTCAAATAAAAATCATTAATGAGGGACACCCTTGCCATTATCTGACTCTTTGCCAGCTCAGACACACATGTGAAGCTGTGAACCTATCATCTTCGCTCTCTATTATTGCATTATTATATTATGTGTCTCTACAACTCAAAATATATATATATATATATATTGGGCAACACAATTTCGACACAAAAAGCCACATCACAGCTCTCAGATCTCTTCAAGAGTTTGGACTCAGAAATGGGCGAGAACGCCGAGACGCCGCAGAGGGACCTTGAACGCGCCGGCGGGTACCTTCCCATCCCCGGCGGACCTCAGCCGCCGACGGCGAGGCCGCGGCCGTCGAAGAAGCTCTTGCTTTCATCGCTCGCCGCCGTTTCGTTATTGGCAGCTCTGTTGATGATCGCCAGCGTATGGTCAAGCGCTGGTGATGTCGACGACGGCGTTAAACCGAGCGAATCCATCACGGCGCCGTCGAGGGGGGTGGCTCAGGGCGTGTCGGAGAAGGTTCACCGGCGCGTCGGCGGAGGAGAGTTGAGTTTTTCTTGGAGCAATGCTATGCTGACGTGGCAGAGGACGGCTTTTCATTTCCAGCCACCAAATAACTGGATGAACGGTATGTGAACGAACTACATTGAATCTTCTTTCAATTAAGACAAGACAGACGTGTAAGAATCTTCTTATTTAACTATTATTTATTTATAATAATAACTTCCAAAATTAATTTTTGTTTATGCCTTTGTCCAACTCCTTGGGATGGCTATCCATGGTGTCGATGTTTGCTGCTGCAACTACAGATCCTAACGGTATGTAGCTTTTCATTGATTAAAAATGTAAATTTTTATCTAATCAGTTAATTGCTTTCTAGGAGTTCTTTAGGAGTATATCAATCACATAAACGTTAATAGTGCATTTTATAAAATTTGCATATGAAGTCGCCAGTAGTAAATTTCTCTTTAGGCATCAAATTGAGATTTTTTTTTCGAGTTATTTAGCTACACAAAATGATTCAAACTCCCAAACTCGATTTAAGATACATCCACTTATTTTCACATCGTCAAATACTAGTGATTTTTATTTTTTTTTTTCCAACATATGGAATACAATTCTACCTTACCTAGAGCAGGAAGTCCTTAGAAGTTAGAGCACGCAATTACAACAATTTTTTTTTATTATTTTGCAAGTTAGAACACGTAATTGCGACAATTCTAACAAATTACAATGTTCTAAAAAAGAGTCCTAGAGCTAGAAGTTAGAGCACGCAATTACAACAATTTTTTTTTTTTTGGTAAGTTAGAGCACGTAATTACGACAATTCTAACAAGTTATACAATATTCTAAAAACGAGTCCATCAAAATGAGCTGGACATACATGAAATATCGGGGCAAAGAAAGATTAGATAAAATGACTGGTAAGAAAGTGCCACACAAGTCTGTCATAGGAACCACATATCCATATGAGAAAAATCTTATTTGATTGGCTTGTGAAGTTGTGACTATTATATCACGCAATGTTAATTTCCTCACGTCACATCTTAATTGTGACGAAAAGAGGCAAAAACGAACAATCAAATCAAAACATTTAATTTAATTTAATTTTATAATGTTATTTATTTTATTACAGCTCCATTATTCCACATGGGATGGTACCACCTGTTCTACCAATACAACCCAGAATCAGCAGTTTGGGGAAACATAACGTGGGGCCACGCCGTCTCCAAAGACCTAATCAAATGGCTCCACCTACCCTACGCCATGGTCCCCGACCAGTGGTACGACGTCAACGGCGTTTGGACTGGCTCCGCCACCATCCTCCCCGACGGAAAAATCGTCATACTCTACACCGGCGACACCGCCGACGTCGTCCAGGTACAGTGCCTCGCCTACCCCCAAAACCAGTCGGACCCACTCCTCCTCCACTGGGCAAAGGACACCGCCAACCCAGTCCTCGTCCCTCCGCCGGGAATCGGCAGCAAGGACTTCAGGGACCCAACCACCGCCTGGCTGGGGCCCTCCGGCGACAGGTGGCGCATCACCATTGGCTCGAAGGATGCCGACAAGACGGGGATCGCCTTGGTCTACGAGACGGGCGATTTCGTCAACTTCGAGCTCTTGGAAGGGCACCTGCACGAGGTGCCCGGGACGGGCATGTGGGAGTGCGTCGACTTCTACCCGGTTTCGCTGACCGGGGTCAACGGGCTCGACACGTCGGTCAACGGGCCCGGGATCAAGCACGTGATGAAGGCCAGCCTGGACGACGATAAGAACGACTATTACGCCCTCGGGTCGTACGACCAGGTCCGGAACAGGTGGACCCCCGACGACCCGACGCTGGACGTGGGCATCGGGCTGAGGTACGACTACGGCAAGTTCTACGCTTCGAAGACGTTCTACGATCAGAATAAGGAGAGGCGGGTTTTGTGGGGTTGGATAACGGAGACCGACGCCGAGAGCCTCGACATGCTCAAGGGTTGGTCGGGCGTCCAGGTAACACTTCAATCTTTGCTTCTTTTTTTTTTTTTCTTTTTTACGGCGTTTCGTTATTAAGTAAGTCATTTTGTTCGTTGTTTTCTTTAAAAGGCGATACCAAGGACTATTACGTTGGATCGCAAGACGGGAAGCAATTTAATCCAATGGCCCGTCGAGGAGGTCGAGAGCTTGAGGTTGGACAGCGTCGAGTTCGAGTCGAGCCTTGGGCCGGGATCGGCCGTGCCGATCAAGCTCGGCTCTGCTTCGCAGGTCCGCTTGCTGCTGTATCCATTTAGGAGGTGACATTATAGGGACAATAATTTTCGAAATTAAGCAATCGTGGGACATATAATCCCCACAAATTGCTTAATTTTAAAAGTTATTGTTCATATAATGTCATAGTGAATTATCTTTCATCCCCTAAATTTACATCTAATTGAATGAAAGAAATATTAGTAACTCTTTTTCGACGCTCGTTAGCAGCTAGACATACTCGCATCGTTTTCCGTCGAGGACAAAGACGAGGCGCTCGAGAAGGCCGCGTCGGAGGCGGACGGCATTTTCGACTGCGCGAAGAGCGTGGGAGCCGTGAACAGAGGCGTGTTGGGACCCTTTGGGATCGTAGTCCTCGCGGACGAGAAGCTGACCGAGTCGACGCCCATCTACTTCTACATCACGAAGGGCGCCGACGGGAAAGCGGAGACTCATTTCTGCGCCGACGAGCTTCGGTAACTTTTCTACGACCGCGATCTTTTTGCGCAGTAGTAAAGCAAAGTTATATTGGTGAGTAAATTTCCAATGAATAAAATAATATGCGTATTCACCATCGTGTAGGTCGTCGCGAGCGCTCGACGTCGATAAGATAGTTTACGGAAGCAAAGTCCCCGTGCTCGACGGCGAAAACCTTACTATAAGATCGCTTGTATGTACCCAATTACCGTTCATCGACGACTTCTTTTTTTTTTTTTAGGGGGAAGTTTAAGCTTATAGAGAGACGCGTATTTTCTTCTTCTTACAGGTAGATCATTCGATCGTGGAGAGCTTTGCGCAAGGAGGAAGAACTGTAATAACGTCGAGGGTTTATCCGACGAAGGCGATTGGAAGTGCGGCGCGGGTTTTCTTGTTCAACAACGCCACGACGGTTACAGTCAAGGCATCGATTAAGATATGGAAGATGGCTTCTGCTGATATTAGGCAATTCCCACTCGATCAAATTTGATTCATCTTTTATTCTTGATTTTCTTCTGTATTTTAATTTTTTTTTTCTTTTTGGCTTGAATTGAAATGAACAGTTAATTGTTGTGAAGAATGTTATTTTCAGTTTGTGAACTGCAAACTATATATATTTCAAGATTTGTTCTCAAATACAGACAGAATCAGAAAAAAAAAAAAAAGATCAAGCTTGACTCAGGAAAATTTAAAGAAGAGAGTAGACAGAAGAGAATTTTATTTTCCAGGCAAGAACAGAACACATACATAGTGATAGGAGTTCGACGATCTATCCGTTTATTACACGGTAACGAGGTTCGTCTATGCTAAACCTCACTAAAAAAAATTACAGTATCGACTCCTTAAAAATACGGATAAATACCTAAGTAAGAACACCTCTTCACCGATAATTTAAGGCGTATTTCACCACTTCGTAAAACGAAACAATGATTCCCATCGAAGGACCTCCGCGGGCAACACGAGGGCCAACCCCGGTGAACAACCCCTTCATGCCTCCATCCCTTTTGTTTTTTCGCGACCAAAAAAATAAAATAAAAATAAATAAGCGTATAGTTAACCAATGAGTCGAACGAACGTGCGTGCAGTGCATGCATACCTCCAAACGTCCAAAAGCGTCTGCCTTGTCGTCATCCTCCACGCTCGAGATGGATCTTTCTGAAGAAAATATATAGTACAATTATAGCAGCTGGATTCATATCTAATCTATAAGCTTTGCGTTTTACCCAATTAATTCGTTTACCTCTATTTGCCGACGAGTCCTTGCAACGTCGAGGGGACACGTCGCAGCAGCAGCAAAGCTCCCAGCAAGAAATCCAGCAGCAAAGTTTGTCCCGAGAACACTGCCTAAGTTGTTTTCCTTGTCTTCAACAAGACCTAGTAACTGCCTTCTTATCTGTTTGCATGGTTTGGAATATTGTAACAATTCATGTTTTTTTTTCATCATCAAAAAGCAGGCAATAGAAACTGTATCGTTTGTTTCTTTTCCAATTATATCAATAAATATAATCGAAAATATATCTCTTCCTAGCAGAAGGCAACACAAGAGGGCTCTTACGGGTTCAAGAGTCGACCAGCAGATTGCAGAGAAAGGTACGTCGCGGGCAAGTTGGGCACTGAGGCCGGTCCATAACGAACGATAACTGAAATCTGCATTTTCAAGTATTTGGACGACTGAGATATTCAAAAACTGATAAACATCATCCCTGACCGTATTCATATGCATAAGAGAAAAACAAGGTGAAATCTTTCCTCCCAACATACTTACATCTATTTGTTATCTTGGGATGGGAGATATCGTTGATCAGAGTCTTCCAAATTCCAGGCGGCGTTTGATCTGCGTGGACATGCTTGAAGGCCTGCGAAGGATTTATTGCCATTTTTAGCTACTCTTATTACAAATCTGAAATAGAAACGGATGAATAGCAGAGAAAAATACGGTCTTTATTTCGATATACCTGCATACGTGTCCTCGCTAGCTCGATAGGGTAGCAAGTAACGCCAGCTACGGAGCGCGAGAGAGCGCCAGCGACTAGAGGTGCGTAATGTGTGAAATTCGGCGCATATTGAGTGGAGAAATCTTCTAAATGGTTGAGGAATATGTCGTATAAAGGCAAGTATATCCCAATCTGTATTAAGAGCAACTTGTTATTCACAATATGGAAAATAAGAATACAAAGAGGATTCATTGGCTAAAAATGCAGAAGATTAGCCCACGGAGGAATTTTCTTACAGTGGGAACAGCTGTTGCTAAACCTGCATTTGTTCCCCTCCACAGTACTGAGAATCCCTCCTGAGGTTATGTAAAAGGATCATAAGCTTCACATGCGAATGCTTCAATGTTATTTGCTGCATGAAATTTTACAACCTGACGAATAATCTTGCGGAAAACATCATATGACCCTTTGTAATGGAAGCAATCGGGCGGGCACATCGATATAGTGCCGTGAACGCCAGCACGAGCACACGAGGGAGAACATCTCAAGTCAGCAAACATCTGTCAATGTCATAACGTGAGAAGGGAATAAGTGTGACCAAAGTATTATGAATATGAGAAAGGTAGGTCGAAGGAGAATGAGACATGAAAAATGGTAGAAAGGCTTTCATTTTGGTAAGAACAGACACAAACGACAAAAACATTACATACCATGTGCGGTCCAAAAAATGTCATGCGTTTAGCGATATTACTCAAAGGGTGTGAGCAACCTACACCAGCAGCTTGTGCTTGAAGTCTTGTCTGAAAAAGAACAAACATCAGAAAGAACGATTGTTGAGGAAAATGTTTAATCAACTGCACAAAAAACGTAAGCATAATATTTTTTTAAAAAAGGAACCTTAACAACATCAAATGGATTAACCAAAACAGAGGAAATAACAGCAGCACCAGCTGCAGAAAGGGCACGCCCGAGCAACCCCATATTTTCTCGAGAATCAGCGCCCAAATCACGAGCCTGATCTCTAAATAATTCATTGTCTTCAATCCGACAATTAACTCCAAGCTGCTGTGGCATCAAAGAGGCATTCTTGTCTGCTGTCCATGGAATGTCAGCATGCTTCAAATTATCTACCATCGTCTCTCAACTAATCCCTTTGTTGCCACAAAAAAAATCTTTCTTTACCAAAACTCGGAGCTATCAGAAACTAACCTGAGAATCACACAGACAAATTGTTATTTTTGAAAAGAAAAATGACAGATGGAGTACCATGTAGGAACCATCTGAAAAATAGACTGAAATGGAACACCTTTTTGGAAAATCCCACGATAGATAACACTAGAAAATTAACAAGAGTGACCCATAAATTGAAATGAATATCACGATAGTAAATGGCCAAAAAGTCATACAAGAAATGCCACCTGCCTTTACTGTGGAACACCTATTTCTATTTCTCAATCGAGCTAAAACAAAGGGAACAAGAAACATAAACGAAGGTGGCGACAACCAAATGCAGCGATGCAAAACAAGTGAAGGAAGATCTGACAAAACATGTAACGAAACTACTGAACCCATTACTAGTAGATGGAAATAAAAAAGGTAAAAACCCATAACAGAGTACTACTCACTTTCGATGCTCTGAAGCATAGCCCCCTTCCCTTCAGCTTCTCTCCTTTTCTTTCGCTCTGTCCTTCTCTAAACCCTGAGAGGTTGAATGGGTTTGGTTATTTCCAAATTTCCTGGAGAAAGAAAAGTAAACACGAACATTTCCCCACTGACGACCGAACTTGAGATTCGCTATAGTTATACTTCGTATGTGATTATTAAGGCCTAAACGTGGCAAGGTGCAACTTCATGGGTGATATTGAACGAAAGTCCGCTCCCATAAAATTGATTTTTGCTGCTTTATTTTCCGACACGAGATTTAATGAATGAAACCTTGGATTGGTCTTTGGTTTTCTTGAGTTTAATGGAAGATAGTGCTGACGTGGGCCTGGGCTTGCAAGAGTTTGATACTATTCTTGTAACAGTTGAAATGTGATGATATAAATAGATATATGCGTATTGGAGAGAATTACAAAAACAATGTTATTTTGAGATTGTAATTACAAAACTAGTTGAGCTTTTAAACCTATTACAAAACTAATTAACTTTTTTACTTATAACTATTTTTATTTTCATTTTAACCACGAAAATATTTCAAATTATAAATGTTAACTATTGTTATATTCAAATAGCACATCACTTGTTAATAATTAAATTTTTACCCCAAATTATTTTAACACAAATATATTAAGAATATATTATTAAAGAAATAATCAAAACAAATATTGACCTAACATAGACTCCCAGTCCACGTTTGCAGATGGCTAATAGAAAGAGATTAGAGTAAGAAGGAATACCACTTTTCTTTTCAAGTCACTAAGAAGACGTATTACAGTAGTGGTTCGATTTTCTTTATCAATAATTGTAAATTAGTTTTACTTTCATAGCTCATCACAATTATTATGAGGGTCCACTCTTGACTGATCGATTGATGTGTGACTGATCGATTGATGATGTGTTTATGTATTCAATTTAATTATCAGTCATTCATAGATGTTGCTGTTCATATTTCAACTTGCAAACTTATGATTTAATGAAAGGCTCGATGAATATAGTAGAATACTGAAAAGCTAATTTTACTTCTGTTATTTGTCTTTGACTCGCATTAGCTATGATATTAATGAAAGGATTATTTGACGTTGATTGGTTACTATATATTTTTAACAGTATTGTTCTCAAAATTTCAGATTTCGATTTGCAGGAACTATGTCGAATTCAGTTACTGCGACGCTATATTGGGGTGGTAAATTAACCACAATTGGTAATAACACAGTTTATGATCAAGCTCCAAAAGATAGTAGAGTATTTCCACGAGATATTTCATTTTATACACTGTTAACTCAATTACGAGAAATTGGACATTTTATACACTGTTAAGCTCCAAATCGTGTTGGTTCTTTTTTCCACGCCATAGATAGTGATGGCTTGCTTACTTATGTCTTTGATACGCAACGGAATGTAACGGGGATAAACATGTACGTTGAAGAGGTTTCCGTTACAGAGATTCCAGGTATATTTTGGTTTTTATTATTTTTCAGCCTCTTTTTGACTTTATTTTTAATACGTTCTTCACTATAGGCGGTGGTCATTCAGAAATATCCATTGACGATCAATCGGTTGAAAATGTGCCACAACTTGAGACATCTATAGATGCTCCTATAGAGAATCATCCATCGTGGAATCCAAGAAATTTATTTACATCTTATGTGCCTCCCATATTAGCAGATTCCATTGGCACTCCAAACAAAATCGACAATGGTAAGAATGAGTATTTATTTGATACAACTACATGGTTTGACTCAAAAGAGGATCTTCAGTTGGCAGTTCAACGATATTGTATAGAAGTAGCTAGGAGGTCGTATATTGTGAAAACTAGTACCCGGAAAGTGTGGGAGGTGCGATGTCCACAAGAAAAAGGTATACGGCCTTGCAATTGGAGAATCAGAGGTATATTGAAGAAAAAATCACAAATGTGGAAGGTCTCTATGTACGAAAGGGAGCACAAATGCTATATTAGTAGTAATTTATCTTTGGAGCATAAGAACTTAAGCGTGAGATTTATAGCCTCTGAAATACTTAGGGATATTAAGGGAGATCCTGCCATCACTATTGCTGAGGTTCGTAGACTGATTAAAAATAAGTTCAGTTTTGATATTAAGAGCAGCAAAGCTCGACGAGCAGTAAGTGTAGCGGTTCAGGAAATATATGGCACATGGGAAACGTCTGTTCCAAAACTGCCGTGTTTTCTTCAAGCAGTACAACATAAAAATCCAGGTATTATTTCATTCATTATTGTTATTATATTATCATCTTTATATTTTCTTATTACGTGCTTTTATTATTCTCCGACGATATTCTTAAATTTTATGCAGGAACTATTGTCAAATATGACAATATACCTCTCGAGAATGGTGATTCTATGATGAATTATGTGTTTTGGGCTTTCGGTCCGTGTATTGATGCGTACAAGCACTGTCGGCCCGTTATTACAGTTGATGCGACCCACTTGCAATCAAACTATGAATGCAAACTATTAATTGCTACTGCTCTTGATGCGGGTGGTCATATTTTGCCACTAGCTTTTGCTTTAGTAGATGAGGAATCAAAATACGCATGGCATTGGTTTCTTGATCTCCTTAGTACGCATATTATTCAAGGGCAACGAAAGACATGTTTGATATCTGATCGAGGTTCTGGCTTGGTAGGAGCTCTACCATACCTCCCTGCCTTCTCTGAACCAGAGGGCTGCTATAGATTTTGTATGCGACATGTAATGTCAAATTTCATGGAAAAATACAAAAGTTCTGCTTTGAAGAACATGGCGTGGTCAGCTGCATATGCAGAAGACGTAGAAAAGTTTAACAACATCATGGAGAACATTGAAAAAATTAACGCTGGAGCATATCAGTGGTTGAAAGAGATAGATCCAGAACGATGGACCTTTGCTTATGATGGTGGTGCAAGGTATATCTTTATTTTATGATATATATTGATATATTTACTAACATTGTTATTATAGGTATGGGTCTGCAACATCAAATTGGTCAGAGATCATGAATAGTGTACTAAGGGGCGCTCGTCGGCTACCTCCCACAGCTATTGCGCAAGCCACTTTTTTGCGTTGTCTAGACTACTTTCAAGAACATCGGAGAGAGATAGATCGCTTGAAACAAGAACGACATCTATGGCCTGAAAAAGTTCATCGTCAATATAGTCGTTGGGATAAAAGAGCTACAAAACATTCCGTTCGCCCATACAACACGGTTACTAGGACAGCGGCTGTTATTACCCCAGGTAAACCAGGTCGTCGCCCTAAAGTTCACCATGTCAATCTCAAAGATCGTTCTTGCACATGTCGCAAGTGGTTAGTTTACAAGATTCCGTGCTCACATGCAATGCAGGTACCTAAGTGATTATTATTATCATTGTTGTTGTTATTATCATCATCATCGGTGTTGTTATTATTCTTATTATTATTTGTTGCTCCATGTTCTTTCAGGTTTGCAAGTATTTTAAAGTTGATCCATGTGAATATGTTCCAGATGATTTTGGAATTGAAATATTGGAGGCCACATATTCGTATCAGTTTGAGTGTCCATTAGAAGAGTCACGTTGGGAACCTCCTTTTCATCTGGTACACAATCCTCATTTGCGTCCATAGAGGAAAGTCGGACGAAAGCGAACACGGCGATATCCATGTGAAATGGACCGTCACAAGAAACACTCAAGGAAAAACAATGATGATTTGCCATGACAACTTGTCTAGAAATGTTTTTATCAGATATTGCTTATTTGGATGTTTATGAATTTTATAAATTTTAATAGTACGAATTTTAATAAATGTTGATAGTACGAGTTCAATGAAGAGTTATTTATTTTCTTTTAATTTATTTTTTAATAAATAAATTGGTTTAATTAATCAATATTTTTGCTTAATATAGTTGTAGAAGAGGAATTCTATTGTGTTTCTATGAACCAAGACATTTCTTTAATAATATATTCTTAATATATTTGTGTTAAAATAATTTGGGGTAAAAATTTAATTATTAACAAGTGATGTGCTATTTGAATATAACAATAGTTAACATTTATAATTTGAAATATTTTCGTGGTTAAAATGAAAATAAAAATAGTTATAAGTAAAAAAGTTGATTAGTTTTGTAATAAGTTTAAAAGATCAACTAGTTTTGTAATTACAATCTCAAAATAACATTGTTTTTGTAATTCTCTCATGGGTATTGGGTTTGGGTTAAAACTCATATTATTGGGTTAATAAGGAATTTAATTCTTAATTCACACTCAAAATCAATTAAAGCAGGTGGGTAGCACTGACTGATAATAGTAGTTCTATTACCAAAGTCAAAATTTAAGATCTGATAATATTTGAAACAGGTACTCACGTTGACGTTACTAACTGATAATAACAGTAATCACGCCTGTCAAACTATATATTATACATGAGTTAGTATGCATCATAATCTTTAGTAGGTAGCACCGACTTTTATCACTAAATTGAATAATAGTTTGGTATCCTACGCATGAAGTGAAGAAAATAAGCCCATTCTACAAAATAATACTCCCCTTGTCCCAAATGTTTTTGGACATGTCCGAGTTGGCACGAGAATTAAGAAACTGAATATTTTAATAATATAGTACAATTAAAAGGTAAAAAAGTGTATATTTTGATACGTCTTTTAAGAATATTTAATATAAGTATATTGGTTATTATTTTTTTGCTAAATAAGCAAATGTACAAAAGATGTGGGACGCCCGATTTACAAAAGTGTATAAAATGGTTTGGGACGGATGGAGTAACACGCATCAAATAAAACACACACAACACACGGACATAATTCCATCAAACATGGAAATAATCACCATCATCACACTTTGCCTTATTTTATTCTCCTTCATTTCCTTCAAGTCTTTGAACATCAGAAAAATATCGCCGCCGGCGAATAAGCTCCCGCCGGGACCCAAACCCTACCCAATCGTCGGAAACATCTTCCAACTCGGCAAAGATTTCCACCTTTCCTTACAAAACCTATCGAATACCTACGGTCCCATAACGTCCCTCTACGTCGGGACCAAATTATCCGTCGTCGTCTCCTCGCCGAAGATCAAAGAATTAGTAAAAAACCACGACCGTATTCTCACGACCCGACCCGTGCCCGCCGTCGCGCTGCGCGGGTCCACGAACGCAATAAGTTCAAGATAAGGTTGCGTGATCAAAATCGAAGGCTACGTGATCCCTAAGGGCTCGCATATCCTCTTCAACATTTACGCCATGTCGAGCGACCCGAACGTTTGGAAGAATCCCGATACTTTTTTTCCCGAGAGGTTTTTGGGCGAAAATGAGAGCGTCGATTTCAAGGGCCGATCGAATGATGCATTTGACGGCTGCGACTTTGGTTCATAGGTTCGACTGGAAACTTGAGCCTGAAGATTTGGACATTATAGGAGAGTCTAAGCTTTTGCTGCGCAAGAGTGTTCCTCTCATGGCTATTCCAATTCCAATTAAGCCGTAAAATAATATATAAAATATGTGACATGATATGCGAATTACGATCTTATTACTTTTATGTCAATACGTTATCGAACCACCCAACAAAAAGTGTCGGAAAAACAGAGGACAACTCTACTCTGTTCTTGGAGGCAAAAAGATTCAGACAGAAATGTGGATATATAATTGGCTTGCCTGATTTCAATTACGCAAAGGTTTGTTTGTTGATAACATAAGGTACGTAACTTTGTCCGACAACTATCGCCATATATCTCTTTGTGGACAAACAAAACTATTGAAGAATTAAAGAAAACATAGCGCTGAACTGAACTGAAATGCTACGGTTTGCAGAGCTATTTTTCTTCACTATATATCGTTTTCCAAATCATCTGATCCCAGATTGTGTCATGGGGAAGAAACCCCAACTGCTTTGACTACAGTATTCTTTCCCAAATACGCCTTCGTCCGCCCACCACTCGCCGTCGAAATTGAACCCTCGGCTCCATTCCGGCGAGGTGGGATTTCTGCAGTGATAGATCTCCTCATCGTTACTGTATCCCACAAAGCAATTCGCAGCGTCGCCTTCATTTCTTGAAATTGAACATTTATGCGTAGTAGAGACGGCTCTCTCATCGTAATTATAGGGTTCGAATTTCTGTGGCTCGTCGTCGATTGAAGGGGAAGAAGTAGTCCCTGAATCAGTCATCGCCGCCGCCAGATGATGGTAATTAGGTTGTCGAAACAGTTCGTACTGAGTCAGAAGCTGAGCGAAGGGCACGTCCGGCGAAGAATGGGCGGTGGTGCTGGTCCGAATGGGCTCCGGCGGCGAGGCGTAAGAAGCCGTCGACGGCTCGGTGGTGAACGCCGAGGAGAAAACCGGCGGAGAAACAAGCTGGGTTTCGTGGGCGTAAGGGCCGATTGTGTAGTAAATCTGCAGAGCGTCGTCGGAGGACGGCTTGGCGTGGGCAAACTCGGCCGGCGATGGCGGCGAATCTGAGGAGGGCAGGAAAGAGGCCGGCGAGGAAGGCGGGACTTGGAAGGGTACGGCGAGGAGAGTTGAAGGGGCGTAGCTGCCGCCGTCGTTGCTGCGGCCGTTGTCCGTAATGGAGGAAACAAAGACGGGTCGGGTCGGAGCGGGAGAGACTGGAGCGGTGGCGGGTCCTATCCGTTTACTGCTGCTGCTGCTACTGCCGTGCTTGTAATAAGAACCAAAGCATGAGTACAGATTCCAACAGCTTCTTCTTCCCCATGATCTCCTTTTCTGTATGACACATTCGTTACACACACTGATATATATATATATATATATATATATATATATATATGTATTTATTATATTAAGATGTCACACAGTGTTAGAATATAGTATAACATTAACCTGAACAACTGTTGAAGGTTGAAACCTCGTTTCTGCTGTAACAATGGCGTTTGCCGCCGCACTTACAGTTGTTTCAATGCTGCTCATGATAATATATAATATTAGTAACAATAACGATATGAAAAAAGAAAGTAGGGAGGAGGAAGAATGGAGCAAATAAGATCACTTGGAAAGAACATATATTTCAAGAGGCTGGGCCGAACAAAATCAAGAAAGAAGCGTGACTTAGAATCTATATATTAAAAAAAATTTACACCCACCGCCAACAATTTTTTGTTGTTGTTTTGAATTATATTTGATTGCTACTTACTGTCCAACAAAATTATGATTATTAAAGCAATTTAATAATAATAACTAAAACAGTAGAGTTGTTTTTGCATGCATGATTACTTGACCTTTTAGCCGTGTAAATTTATTATGTGAGTTGGGTTCGTAATAAATTGTTTTACTGACATATGTCGGCGTTTGGCTATTTTATTAATATTCGCAACTAATGTTATGAATAAATATGAATCTGATCAAAAATTGAATGCGGCAATAAGCTCAAAAACCAGCACGCATATTTACTCCATCTCACGTGGCATTCATGACATTCCTACAACAACAGCATATTCAATACTATTAAATAAATTCATGCCAAATTCATGGAAGATCAAAAAAAAAAATTAACACAACTGAAAAATTGGTAATATAATTATCATTTTTTTACCGTCAAACCAATATTATACCACCATATCTTTTCCATGCACATGCAAGACCCGAATAAGAGACGAAGAAACTATACGAAGATGAAATGATTAGAGAAAAGCAATTGTACGCTAGCCCTTTATTTTCTCTTAACCATCCACAATTCATCATCCATATATCCCAAATTTATCCATGTGAATGAATCTCTAAACTCCATTCTTTTCTTCTTCCCTCGATCTCCATCTCTTCCCCTGCAGATCTTCGTTTCTCCCATCATCGATCGCAAGGCGAAATAAAAAAAAAATGGTAAGTATCGACGTCGTTCATTATCTCTGTCATTATTACATGTCGTTTGATCAGCTTATTATCGATCAAGATTCACCGTTATCATCATTCTCTCACTGTAGTATTTCTGATCTAAATCTAGGAGTTGAATAACAGAAGCCACGTTTCGCATGACAGTAACAACCATCTTGATAGAGAATTAAAATCGATTAATAAAATTAAAGCTCTTTCTTTGGCCTAATTACATCAACATGTAATATATACATGGATCGATCCGAATATCTATGTCAGGCGGCGAATGCAGCTTCTGGGATGGCAGTGGAGGACGAATGCAAGCTAAAATTCTTGGAATTGAAAGCAAAGAGAAACCATCGATACATAATATTTAGGATCGACGACCAACAAGTTGTTGTCGACAAGCTCGGCAACCCAAACGACACTTACGAGGATTTCACCGCCTCTCTTCCAAGCGACGAATGTCGCTACGCCGTCTTCGACTTTGACTTCACCACAAACGAAAACGTTCAGAAAAGCAAGATCTTCTTCATCGCTTGGTAACCCTTACATAATATGCGGTTTCGTAGTCCACTGTTATTATAGTACGCCGTCCGCTTTATTATTTCTTCTTTGTTAGGTCGCCCGAAACTTCGAAGGTGAGGATGAAGATGGTCTATGCTAGCTCGAAAGATAGGTTTAAGAGGGAACTCGATGGTATTCAAGTCGATATGCAAGCCACTGATCCCAGCGAACTGAGCCTCGACATCATAAAGGCGCGCGCCTACTGATCAACTATATATAAAAACGACCCTTTTTTACATCGCTCGTCGACCTCCTCCGCTAAATTCATTAGTCGGGCGACATAGAAGGAAAATAAAAAAGGATGGTAACAAAAGAAAAGAGCTTTTTTTTTCATGCTTAATATTGTAATATGTTGGTTCATTACTTCTGATTTTTATGTTTTCTGTTGAAATGTGAAAATACTATGTTAGCTCTTAATCACAATTTTTCCTTTCTCAACAAAACAAAAATAAACAAATTTTAGGACACAAAACAGTAAGAAAACTAAATCGACATTACTCGATTAATTACGCCTTGGCTTTAGATTTCTGTCGATCGGCCGGGGCAGCCCAATAAAGCTTGACGGCGAACAGAAGCTTCTCCCTTTCCAACGGCCCATCTTCATGGTCGACGATCTGACTATCCCAATTCAAAGCATCAGCGATTCTCTTCACCTTCACAAGTACATCAACGTCGTCTCTGATTATCAAACTACCTTCGGGCCTTAGTATTCTGTCCATTTCTAACATGATATCTTCCATCTCACACCTCTCTCTGTACAACGTAAAGATCCCATCAGCGTGTATCAGGTCATACGTTCTCGGGTAAGTCGACATCGCCTCACACCTGAGAAAGAATCAAAAAGGAGATAATCGAACGTCACTGTATGTGCGTGTGTGTTTTATGTTTTATGCATGTGTTCACATACATACCAGCTTTGGTAAGTTCCTATCAAACCCCTCTCATAAACGACGCCGAGCGTGTCGACTTGAGCCTCGACGGGGACGACGTTCATAACCCAGAGAGGATCTTCGATCAGATTAGCGGCGAAACCGCCCAAGAATGCGTTCATGTCGAGGATGTTTCTGTACCTTCCGCGCTGCCCTAATTGGTTGTTCACCGTCTTGTAATAAGAAACCCTTCTGCTCCACAATTCGAGGTCTTTCTTGTAAGTTTCAGGGGTCACCCCATTTATTGTCCCCTTACTAATCCTAGGTGGCACCGAGGTTAGGCGCTCGGGCCATTTTTCCAATTTGCCCCCCGATATTTCTTCGTTGGAAGACACTTCGGGCAGTCGGGTCAGGCACGTTTCTAAGTTCGTGTACCTAATTTCCCGAGGAGGGCAGTTTTTTTTTTTTATTATTATTATTAACACATGCGGTCGTAAAAAAGAAAATTATTTTATATGGTGATGTAAAGGTTGAAATTTTTACGAACCAAGATTTGTCGGGATCTTGATGGGCGGGGCAGAAGGGCGGGTTCTTGACGATCCTTCGAAGATTCTTGCACTTGGCGTGGTTGAGTGGTTTTTGCCAAATGGCAATATCGTCCTTTTCGACGAGCTTTTTCCAGCATAGGCTTCGTGTCACATTCTCGATCTGCATTTGCTCTGCGTTCAAATCTTCCTTCGTTCTTTCCCAACCTTTGTAATACTTCCTCCAACGTATCGGTGGGCCCGACAAGATCCAATACCCGCCCGGCCTCAGAACTCTGTCCACCTCAATCAAATAGGCACCATCTAGAACAAAATTCACAAGATTAAGTGTTTTTTTTATTTTCTCGATGACAATTCTAATCAAGCGATGGGTCGATATTTTGCTGATACCGTATTCGCCCCACGGAATAAGGCAGCGCGAGCAGTGGGCCATGTCGAAAGCCCTCGAAGGGTAAGGAAGTCTTTTCGAGGCGATGATTCCAATTAAGGCGGGAACTCCACGCTCGAGGGCGAATTGAACCTGCGCTTCGTGGGTATCCCTTGGCGCGAATGATATCGGGAGGATGTCTCGGGATAACAGGTAAGCTCCCCAACTTGCAACCTAAAAAATTAATTGTTCATGTTAGATTTGGAAGGCTCCATTAAAGCAAATCTGATGGAGAATCTCTTACCAAATGTGGGCTGATTCATTAGTTAGTATTATAAGTTCATAGCTGTTGTTCTAATCCCATTAGCAGAGATGGGATTATCTTTTTACTACATTAGTCAGCTGATCTTAATCTCAATCTCACCCATATAGAGACAATATGGCAAACAGTTGTTCAAACATATTTAAAAGATATTCAATGATCCTTCCCAAAAAGGAAAAAAGAAAAGGAAGAAAGCTACCTGCCTGAGCCATTACACAGAGAAAAAGACAAAAGTTACAGATAAGAAAAAAGGGGGAGAAAAAAGTATGCTCAGCCATTTCTGGAAAACTAAAAATCGATTCAAGAAACCATTTTTTTTTTGTGTGCGTAACGACTGTACTATCTTAATTGAAAACGATGGATTGAATAATAAATGAACAAAAAGGAAATCAAGTGCTCACTCACCCCACACCCAGTATCGATTGCAGTTCTAACAGAGCCATCTTTAAGGTTAATCAGTTTTCCGATGTCATCGATGTATGCGTCGGCGCCGTTGGGGAACATGGTCCCGCCGCCGGGGAATCTGAACCGGTCACCTTCGAACCGGATCCAGTTCTGAACCGCTTTCTCGACCGTGAGCTCCTTGTGTGGTACGTTGGCGTACCACACAACGTCTCTGCTCATCGGCCACTTGAATGGGCTCTTATACCTAAGTTGCATCCACCCCACAAATCAAAATCTATTCTTTCTTTGTTTTCCGTAATAGAACAGTGATTGATTTTGACCATGGAAGTTCAAAGTAGTGGAACCCACTCACCCGTGCGGCGCAGGGATTCGACATTTGAGTAGCTCCTTCTTCGCCGGGCAGTGTCTCTCTCTGTAAATCAATCGATCTCTTGAGTATTTGAGGGACCTTTTGGCGTCTTCGCAGGGAGTGTACTCGGAGTACTTTATGTCGCAGGGACGGTACGGCGGCACCTCCGTCGCCGCCTCGGCGGTGATGGTCATCTTGGCGGTGTGGTGGGCGGCAAAGTCCAAGTTACTGGCCGTCTTCGTCGTCGTGTTGGGGAGTTGGGTCTGCGGGAAACAGAGGATGCCGCCGGCGGCGGATGAGCTTCTGCTGGCGGTGCCGCCTCCGCCGGGCTGCCACGCGCCGAGGAAGTAGGAGAGGGAACAGAGGATTGCGAGGATGGCGACGGAGTAGAGCTTGGGTTTCTTGGCGATTTGTTTGGATAGAGGAGTGTAGTGTGTTACGCTTGAGCCCCTCATTTTTTTTTTCAGAAAAAAAATGATTTGCTACTGCGTTTTTTCACTGTGTGACTGTGTGTGAGATTAAGGTGAAGCTTTGGTGTTATTGTGCTGTGTATGTATATATATGTGAAAAGTGAGGATGGAGGTGATTCTTGGATTTTGTGTAAGAAGGCGAAGACTTGGTGGAGGAAAATTGGGCATGTGGGTGGTGCGTGTTTTTGTGTGTATCTGTGTGTAGTAATTAGGACATTTAATAATGATTACAGTACCGTGTCTATACTAAAATTTAAAAGGAAATGGTGATGATTTTGAATTAATGAGTATCTTTGCATGATATTGATAAGGTGTCTATGTAATATGAGGATTTCTTTAAGGTAATTGCGTCCACGCCTCAATGGAGGAATACTTACATTATACAATTTCAATTCAAAATAAAGATAGGTATGGCATATTAAATGTAAATATCTCGTATTTCTTCGACTCGATGTCAACTTAATTAATACAATTACGTGCGCTGTCGATACTTTTCTTACTAATATTTATTTTCATTTTTTTCCATGTTAGATTGTTTCCACCACATACGCATTTTCGAAAATGCTCAAGTGAGGGAGGCTACATTCATTCACGAGTAACACAGTTATGTTGTGATATCATAAACACCTTGACAATATTAGTAAATGATAGAGCCGAACAATTTAAATTATTCATCTGTATAATCATATAACAATAAATTAGCACAGTTGGTCAATACCAATTTATTTATTTTTTCCCGCCTGCAATACTTACGTAGAAATGATGCGTATATGTCTTCTGTCAGAGCTCAAATTCATATAATATCAATATAATAATATTTGATTCTAATGATAATAATATCGACTATCTTGATTTAGTTCGCCTAAACATATCTGGGAAGGAAAGTTGATTGGGTCCCACACCGAACAGATCTTATGTCTACCTCATTTTGTACTTTTATGTCCACGTGCTTCTCCCCTACATAGATATTAGTAAGTTCGCTTCTGAGATTAAGGGGTCAGTGGGAAAAAAATAGGGCAATTTTCATTTCAGGCCCCTCCATAAGTATAATTTAGGGTTCGGATCCTCTTCGAAAAATATTTAGTTTTAAGGACCCATTTTTATGCAGTACCACTTTATTGCTCTTACATACCAGTATGTTTAAATTCTGTACCACAAAACCATAATCATGTACCATTTTATGATCATTTGATACCAGTTTATTTTCTGCAGTACCACTTTATTGCTCTGACATACCATTATGTTGAAAGTTTGTATCACAAAACAATCATTTTATACCAGTTCATATATTTTTCACACCACTTTTTTACACCACATAAAATGGGTCCTTTAACCTAAAAAATTTTTAAACAGGGCCTGAATTTGAAATCGAACCCTTAAAGGGGCCTGATTTCGAATTGACCCAAAAAATAAGGGTAAATTTCTTATCAGGCCCTGTCAGAAACTAAACTTCCTGTCCAGTACCCCTACGAAAAAAAATCTTCATGTTAAGTACCCATCTGCAAAAAGTTGTCTGTTTAATACCCCTAAACAGTGAACGGACGGAAATACCATTTCCTGATATTGAATTGGGCATCATACCAACTGAATTATTATACAAACTGTTATTCTAATTATACCAACAAAATAATGTTAAATGGAAATTATACCAACTGTCATTGTTATTATACCAACAGAACCTAATAAACAGATGGTATAATTTACTCAGTTTCTGATATAATAGCAAAATTAGTTGGTATAATCTCCATGTTTGCTGTATAAAATTAATATAACTATATTTATTGGTATAATAACGAAAATATATGGTATAATTTTCACAATTTTTGGTATAATTGCAAATTAGTTGGTATATTATTCAATTTCGCTGTATAAAAAAATAAAATAACAATATTTACTGGTATAATTACGAAAATAGATGGTATAATCTCCTCAATTTTTGGTATAATAATAAAATTAGTTGGTATAATCTCCAATTTTGCTGTATAAAATTAAAAGAACTTTATTTATTGGTATAATAACTGAAATAGATGGTATAATAACGAAGATGTATGGTATAATTTCCATAATTTCTGGTATAATTGCAAAAATTAGTTGGTATATTATTCAATTTCGCTGTATATAATTAAAATAATAATATTTAATGGTATAATAACGGATATAGATGGTATAATCTCCTCAATTTTTGGTATAATAGCAAAATCAGTTGGTATAATGCCTAATTTTTTGGTAGAAATTATAATACCTTTATTTATTTGTATAATTACGAAAACAGATGGTACAATTTCCATAATTTCTAGTATAATAGCATAATCAGTTGGCATAATGTCCAATTTTATTTTATAAAATTCGAATTATAGTAACGTAGTATAATGTTGGAACATTTGGTATAATTTCTACAAATTTCTGGTATAATTTCAATTTTAGTGGTATAATAACAAGTTTTGTTGGTATAATTCATGTGAAATAATTTATTCAACTTCAATGAAATATGTGAGACATGGGTATTTTCGTCTTTTTAACGCTGAAAAGACCTTTTTAGGTACTGAACAGGTATAAATTTTCAAATAGGTACTTATAAGGAAGAAATAATTCGAGGGGTATTTAAGAGGAATTTTAAACTTTGACGGGGCCTGATAATGAATTAACCCAAAAAACAAGCCGATTTATTTCATTTTTATTAACAAATTAAACATTATGTTCGAATCAATTTGACAATTAATTCCAAGTCCTGATCATGTAACATGTGATATCATCTCCAGCCCCTGCTTTGTATTTTTCTTTAGTTTATATTGCATTTGATGCAGTGTATGGATCGACGGGTATAGTATTTGGAATTGTCATATATTTTACTCGCAATAAAGATTAAAAAGTCAGAAGTTCTATTGTGACTCTGAATATGTACATATTTGTGTATAATATGTTTCTTTGCTGTAATATTCTATCATATCCATGCTATCGATGAACTAACCAATAAATATAATTGCAACTAGGATGACGCTGCCGTGCCAACAACGGTAGTAAACGGCGTGCTAATAGAAGAATTAATAGTAGTATTTTCTAAGCTGACAATGTTGTAGTAACGTATTATGCTGATTTCGAGAAACAGTACATTTATTAGTTGATTATTTATACATACGATACTTAAGGAAGTCCAGCAATTCGTAAATTGGGAATATAAACTCATTTTTATTACTTACCTTGATAATAGCATCGAATCGTATAGCCTAACCTAACGTTTATATTTTGGATTCATGTGCCCATTATTAATTAATTAATTAATGCGTTGTTTCGCCTTAACAAGCGGAATGAAATTTGAATTTACTCGTATGTAAATAAATTAAAGATTAAATGGTTCGCATGAAAGCCCGGCATGATATACTAAAATGGGCCTAACTCAATTTGTTGAATATAGCAAGCATATGTTAGTGAACTACTACAAATTTATTTCCAGCTTAAATATGGATTGGCAAGGGTTCATTTTAACTACTTTGGTAGCACATGGTTTATTCGTATTATTGCATGCTTCAATCTTTATCTCGTAACCTTTGACCATTGTCTTCGATATTAAAAACCTCACAAAAATCCTGTAAGCATCCACCCCCAATTTCCACTCCATGTGCAATTACACAAATCCAAAATCTATTGAAGAAGGATGCCTTTCATGTTATTTGGTTGTTGGTTACTTTAAAGATTTATTTAGAAAAAAAACTATTGTTTTGTGTAAATTTGTATGGTTTAGTTAGAATCTTATATCAGTAAACAATTTATTTGATAAAAACATCGAATTGATTCTAATGTCTTTAATTCAATTAATTTCTTTGGGAATTTGCAATCATGTAAAAGGATCGTCGTTGACAAACTGTCATGTCATGCTTTTGACTTGTTCAAAACCTACCGAAGTACTAAAAGACACTATCACTACTCAATCCCAGGTAATGACAGATTAGGCTCTTAATTAACCAATCATAGTACAGTCAGTGGACGCAAATGGGGTTCTCCATTGATTGATTCTCAGTTTATTTATTAATTAATCCTAGAATTAATTCATGTAATAACGAATACAAGCCGCCAAAAATAGCTGGAGTCCAGGGTTGCATTGCAACTGCAAGAAAATAAGAGAAAGCCTATGTAGGAGTTAGGACCAAAGCAGAGAATCTTTTAACGGCTATAACATGGGATGACAACAATTAGATGACTGTTGTGGGCCCCGTTTATATTTTTTTGCCGCACTATATATTGCAGTTGCAACAACAAAAGGGAAAAACGTAAAGAATCCCAAGAAATCCCTGACAGCAGAGTGTCTAATGTAAGTAGTCCAAACTTAAATTTTGATCGATGCCCATGTTTTGAATTTGATGTTTTGATGACATGTATCTTCAGTTTGGACATCGAAGAATCAAGGGAAGAACCGCCATGACTGTTGATGTTAAAGCTGAGCCTGTAGAAGTTACTGAGGAGCCAATGAAGGTCGTCGTTGAAGACTCAGCTTGCAAAAAGCCTATTAGCTTGATGGAGAAGAGCTCTTCTTACAGAGAAGAGAGCAACTTTCTTTCCGACCTGAAAGATCACGAGAGAAAGGCGTTGAATGAGTTCAAAACCAAGCTTGAAGACGCCATCGTTGGAAACACTCTCTTCAAGAAAGAACAGCAGCACAACGAATCTAACTCCCAACAAAAGCCAGATAAAGACGAAGAAGAAGAAGTGAAAAAGGAGAAAAACGACGATGAAGACAATAACAGAGAATGCGAGGAAGAAATTGAATTCGTCGTCGATCAAGACATCTCAATCTGGGGAGTGCCACTTTTGCCCAGCAAAGCCCACGAGGGCACAAACGTAATTCTGCTAAAATTCCTCAGGGCAAGAGACTTTAAGGTCAACGACGCCTTCGACATGCTGAAGAAGACCCTCCTATGGAGGAAAGGGTACTTCGAAATCGATGCTGACGCGGACGGCGGAGAATTTGAGGCCGCCGCCGATCTCTCGGCGGCCGCTTTCATGAGCGGAATCGATAGAAGAGGCCGACCAATCTGCTACAACATCTTCGGAGCTTTGGACGGCGAAGAGACGCTCGCGACGGAGGAGAAGCGCCGGCGGTTTCTAAGGTGGAGGGTTGGGCTCATGGAAGACGGCGTTAAAATGCTCGACCTCAGGCCCGACGGCGTCAACTCGCTGGTTCAGGTCATCGACCTGAAGAACTCGCCGGGACCGGCCAAGAAAGGGGTTCGATCCGCCGTGAAAAAAGCCATGGGGATTTTGCAGGATAATTACCCAGAATTCGTCACAAAGAATGTGAGCTATGCCTATCTTCTCCTCTTCTTCTCCTCTTGTGTGTATTGTGCTGAAATTTAAGCACTGACGATTGGAAGTTTGACAATGTTTCTTTATTACAGATTTTCATCAACGTTCCTTTCTGGTACTTTGCGTTTCAATCCTTGTTGTCTCCTTTCTTGACACAAAGAACAAGGAGCAAACTGGTCTTTGCTAGGCCATCCAAGGTTACTGAGACATTGCTCAAGTAAGTAATAAGCCATTGTTTCTTTCTTTCTCTAGCTAATCCGTTGTCTCGATTCTTGATGTGATGTAACGTAAAGAAACAGAAAAAGGAATGATTTTTTTTTTTTTTATGTATGTGACGAACTCGAATCAATTTCATTACATAGGTACATTCCGATCCAGGAAATCCCTGTACAGTACGGCGGGATAAAGAGAGAAAATGATGACGAGTTTTCTGCCGGCGATTATGGCGAAGCATTAGAAATTGCGATCAAGGCGGGGTCCACCGAGACCATTGAGATTCCTGCGCCCGAGGTACGAAATAATTTCGTCATCAACTTGATTTTCTGTCTAAAGATTCCATTTTTCGGATTTAATTTTTTTTATATGATATGAACCAGGCTGGGACAACATATGTCTGGGATCTTGTAGTCCTAGGTTGGGAAGTGAACTACAAAGAAGAGTTTGTGCCAACAGATGAAAAATCTTACACTATGATCATTCATAAGGAGAAGAAGATGATCAGCGGGGAAGGAGAAGCAGTTCGAAGGACGTTTAAGAGTCCCAAACAAGGGAAGATTGTTCTTACAGTTGACAACTTTTCCGGCAAGAAAAAGAAGGTTTTCTATCGATACAAAGTGAAGAAGTCGGCGGCGGCTTAATTGATTGCTTCTCAGAGGGGATTCTATCATTCGTTCGTTCCTGCGTGCATCACATTTTTAACTTCTATTCCGTAAGATGTCATCTTTTTTTTTTTTTTTTTTTATGTTGTGATTCTTTTCCGATAAACAGTTTTCCAAGACGGTCTATTGTTTCTCTGCATTTCATTCTAAGCCTTCGCGAATAATTTTATTGCACTCTCTCCCTTTTTAGGCCAAATTATTATTTTATGTAATTAAGTATATATGTTTTCGTTTTTTGGTCACTATGTTTGATAATTGTAAAAGTAGGTCACTAACTATATGTATCAAAACAAATTTGGGTCACTCTTTCATTTTTGGGTCACTAAGTATACATGTTTTCGATTTTGGGTCACTATGTTTTTATGAATGCGAAAATGGGTTTAATATAGCGACCAAAAAACTTAAAACATATATACTTAGTGACCCAAAATCGAAAACACGTATACTTAGTGACCCAAAAATGAGATGATGACCCGGATTTATTTTAACATATATATTTAGCGACCTATTTTTGCAATTATCAAACGTATTGATCAAAAAAGAAAACATGTAAACTTAGTGACCTAAAATTATATTTTGGCCAGCCTTTTTATTTATTGCACTTGCACTAAGCTAAGGTAACGACCGACAATGATGATGAATATTATCATTAATGTTTTCTACGATTAATCTGCGATGTTTGGATAACACGTCGTAATAATAATAACACTCTTTCATGCTTACTCAACTTCCCACTCTCTAAATCACATCTCCCATATATAACCACCCACTTCTTCAATCGACGAAAACCATTCGTCTTCATGGCACCGCCGTCCACCATCATGACATGTCATCGTCATCCTCACCTCTTCATTACATTCCCACTATTATTCCATCTCTTCTTCCTTACAAACCTCGTCCATATCATCATCATCATCATCATCATCATCATCATCATCATCTGTCATCGAAGATCTAAACAACTTAAAGCCACCCTCAGACTTCAACACAACCCTCACGACTAACTGCCTCGTAGTAAACCCTTCGCCGCCGAGGTACTGCGAATCGTTAATAAACAACTCCACTCCTTTCCTCCTCCGAGAAATCTTCAACTACACAATCGTCGCCACCCATTTATGCAGCAAAGTTTCCAGTAACAACTGCCTCGAATCCTTCCGAATAATCGATCTCCATGGCCAGCCCAAACTAGCGAAACTCTACCTATCATTCTCATTTTTCTGGAAATACTGCCCACTAACCCTAACGTCGATCGACCTCTCCGATAATTCCCTGGCGGGAAGCTTCCCCGACGAGATTTTCAAGTGCTCGCAGCTCCAGGCCGTCGACTTGAGCCGCAATAAGCTATCGGGCGATTTGCGCGCGGACAACTTTTCCTTGTTATTACAGAAGCTGACTCGCCTCAACCTCTCTTACAACGGCTTCAGCGAGGCGAAAGACGCCCGAACTCGAGCCTTCTTGGAGCGCTTCGACCCGTCGGGATTCGTAGGCTCGGGACTCTTTCCCGACGGCGGTAAGGAGTTTAGGCTCCTCAGGGCTCTCCTTTTGCTCGTCGGCCTGCCGTTTCTCGTCATAGCAACGGCGATTTTCTTGGTTTCGCTGTGTTTCGAAAAGCCAGAAATGTCCGACGACGTCCGCGAAGAGAGGAATCGATTTTATGGAATGCATCGAACTGCATCGTCACGAGAAATTGGAGGGTTTGATCGATAGGCAGACGACAAGGGAGATCGTTTTTCTTCGCAGGTTATCAAGCTTGGACTGATATATACTACACTGCTTAGTTCATACGATGTGGAACGAGGTTTAAACATGGGACTATTCCATTCAGTGAAGATTGGGAAGTAAATTTCCATGTCATTTACAGATGAGATGTATGATGATGATTGATTTGGCTTGTTCGTAAACTCATCGAGAGTTCGTCGAAAAGAGACGAAGACTTTCTTTAATTAAAAATTGACTACTAGTTGACCGACCTCTGTTTCGTGGACTTCGATTAATATAAGCTATCAATGCAGTGACAATACTTCGATCTCTATATCTCTGCGTCATTGGTATTCTTGTAAGTCTTGTGCTTATATTATTAGTTCTTGTATGATTGATTCTTCTTGATAGGCTAAAACAGGGGAAGGAAAAGCTTGAATAACCTGCTGCTTTTTTCTTCGACGTTGTTTTCTTTCGTCTTTCTTTATGCTCTGCCTTTGTGAATTTACGAGCGACCATGATGGCAGTACATCCTCAACGATGTCATCGCCTGAAATCGCCCGACGTTTGAAAGAAATCTACCCGGAATTTGAAGAACTCGATGTCGACGAGATTCTTCTGATGCAGGTACGTTTTTTTTTTTTTTATGGGTCGATGAAGAAAAGTGATATTCGACTATGAATTTCGTGTTTTTATGACATTATAGGAGAGCGCTTACGTGCACATCCAAAGCCAGAAACAGAAGGAATTGGATATGGACGAAGACATAGCGAGGGCCTTAGAGTTAGACGACAACTTCCATCTCTTACAGATATGCGATAACGAAGCAAGTAAATACGTTTCTCTTCAGTTTTCTACTGCTTCTTCTGCAAATCCTTTTCAGACCCAGCGTTGCGCTGAATGTTAAAGGATGATATTTCGATTTTTCAGTTGCAGGCAGCGATGGCTCGACCGTTGCCGAAACATCTATAAGGGTAAAAAAGAAAGAAAAAAAAAAGAGACGCAAACGACACGACGAAAGAGCTACGATATTGCTTACCTTTAACTTATCGTATATGTGCAGGGCGAAAGTCGTCGCTTTACTGACGAAGATATCGACCCCGACGAAATGAGCTATGAGGTCACTCGGTCGTTCGTACGAATTCAAGCATTTATCTGTTTACCGTTATTTATAGCTTAGGTTTTTTTTTTTTTAATTATTACTGCAGGAACTTCGATCGCTTGGAGAATCTGCTGGCAGCGAAAGCAGGGGACTTTCTGCATATCTCGTCTCACGCCTGCCAACGTTTAGATACAAATGCGCGTTTTTCTGGAACAGAAAGAAGATCGAAAAAGAAGAGTTAAGACAAGACTTTTTCTCAAGACAGTGTATCACATATGTATGTATGATCTATATATAGATCGTTTGGGCGTTTTTTTTTTCTTTTCAGGTGCGTCATATGTTGCTCGGCGTACAAACACGGAGCTAAACTGACGGGTTTGCCCTGCGCTCATCGCTATCACACCAAATGCATCAATCGTTGGCTTCTTCAAAATAAGGTAAGAAAGAAAGCCGTCGAACGATGATGCAACAGTATGAACTTCCTCATTTCCATAAGTCTTTATTACAGTATATGCTTCTTAAAAACAGAGTATGTGATTTCTTCTCGATGTAAAAATTGCAGAGTTGTCCCATTTGCCAAAACGAGGTTAAGGTCTGAGCCGCAGTAGCGAATGAGCCCAATGCTACGAATGAAACATTGAATATGATGGTGGTGACATTTGCACGAACTCTTAAATCTGCTTCAGATCATTTCATACGAATGTATAGTTTAACGTTGAAATACTGTTAAGATACCGTACCATTATTACATACACCTTAATTCGCTCCCTACGCTGAAGATTTTGCGACAAGTTCTTGCACGGCCTCCTTCGTCGGTAGGGCTGGAATTGCACCTTTCTGCGTTATCGTAAGTGCGCCGCAGGCGTTTGCAAATAAGAGAGCCTCCCGCAATTTCTTCTCGTCCTGTCGGTAATAATTTTTAGAAGTTCGGAAAATGCTCACCCTCAAACTATAAAACCATAAAGAAGCCGAGCATTGTTTTTAGGAGAAACCTTCAAGAGATTTGTATCTGAGGCTATGCGATAAAGGATTGCGCCTGTAAATGCGTCCCCAGCGCCAGTCGTATCCACGGGTTTTACTTCGACGCCGGGAACTCTTCCTTTGAATTGCTGCTCAAAAAAATTATCATCCGAAAAAAAAAAACTTGAAAATTTTATCGGACGGATGCTACGTAAAAGCTAAAAAGACATTTACCTTTGTGAAGTATCTGCAACCTGCTTTTCCTTCGCTAACGAGCAAGAGTCGGAGGTTAGGAGGAAAAAGCTTAGTTATTACGACCTCGTCGTCGTTGGGATCTTCGCATTCCGCTAAGAATGAGACTTCCTCTTCGTTTGCCTGAGAGTGAGACGCAATGCAATCAATCACAAGATGTAATGTGTAAGCACATTCGATGTTTTATAATTCTACCTTGATTATATCTGCTTGGTCCCATATCGACATCAGCCCTTCTCGGGCAGCTTCCTTCGAAGGCCACAGAGGTAGCCTGAGATTCGGGTCGTAGGATATTAAACTTCCCGATTCTCTCGCAATCTTCACGGCGGCAAGCTGCGCCGACCTACACGGGTCGGCGGTCAACGTATTCGAACCGCAGTGGAAAATGGTAGCCTGTAAATAAAGAAAGGGAGACGGAGAGAAGTCCATGAATTATGAATTCATGAGGTTGTATTGTTGGGTCTCAAGCTCAAGCCTCACATCGAATACTTAATAGAACTGAGAGCTCCTTATAAGGCTAACTCTCTGTATTGCCAATTAGTTTTATATAGGAAACCAACAAGCTTATATGGACTTTGGCTCAACTTAGGCCTCGGAGAGTCCACACCTTTCAAGAATTATAGGAAAATATAACAAATTTTCTGAACCAAAGCCCACGGAACTCGCAATAGAGGGAGTAAGCCACAAGCTTATATGCAGCATTATCTTTTAGCTCGATACCCAAAAAACAATCAATGCATAGCGTAAGCCATACGTAATACCTTCTTGAGAAGCTCGACGTCGAGCTCCGACTCATGCAGGAGCACGTCGGCGCTCGGATGGCGATAGAACATGAACTCGCGCTCGCCATCGTCCCTGAGGGTGACGAAGGCCAGCGCAGTCCTGGCGCTCGCGTCGAAGCGCACGCCCGAGTTGTCGACTCTGTTTTCTCGCAGCACGTTCGACAGCATGCGCCCAAACTCGTCGTCGCCCACCTGCAATAATACGGTCATATATATATCTACCGTATGTGAGTGAGCAAACGGATACCGTAGCAAAAATGTCGAAGTATTTGAGTCGCACACCACCTTTCCTATGAAAGACGAAGAACCGCCCAGCTTTGCCACGCAGGCGGCAACATTAGCTGGTGCGCCGCCGGGGGCTTTATTGAAGGCGGGAGCTTCGGCAAGGGAAACTGCGCTGACCGTTGGGACGAAATCGATCAGCATTTCGCCGAAGCAGACGACTAATGGGCTTTTGGTCGGGCCGCCTGGGATAGTGTTAAAAAAAAACACATTTCTTCTTAGGCTTTGAACTCCATTTGGGAAAGGTCAAGATACAAGAATTAGGTCATCCATCATTCACGAAGTAATGCAAGAATTTGAAACGTTGTTAACTTGTACTCAATTTCAAACTAGCCAGAAATGTAGTAAGAGGGACACTCTCAATCACACAGATGTGATTGGTAAACAAAAAAAGAAATCGAAAGTGAAACCACAACTTCATGGGCCGTATTAGTGACCAATCTGTTAGCAAGGCATGGTTAGTCCATCATTCTTCAAGAACATATGTTATTACAGACTACTATGGTTTTGAACGAATCATGAGAAACATACCTGGGATGGTATCAGTGTTAGCCATATGTTAAGACAGACGTCCAAAGCTGAACGCAAGAGAATCGAAATATATGTGACTATGTCAACAACCTTAAGATTCAAGACAGAAAAGAAACACAGACGAAGGAGTTAGAGAGAGAGAGAGAGAGAGAGAGAGAGAGAGACTTTGAACCTTTTAGGGGCGATGGATCAATCTACGATGGATATGAAAGACACGCTTGTGTTCTTGAAGTGGACAAGCCATGCCGAAGGAAACGAGCTACGCAGTTAAATGACACGTACAGGGACAGGTAATAATTAGTGTTAGAATAAATATTCGTGTCGTAGAAAAAAATGTATAAACTAGTGCACGTGTATTCTATTGGCGATCAAACATCAAAGGGCCTTATCACATCATCTCATTTTCGTTTAATAAATATCTCGGACTTCTCCTTATTTTCAGTTTTGATAGATTTATCAGTTAACGAGTGATTATCCATCTAATACCATCGTCATCCACACCACACACTGTGAGAACAGAGTATACTAGTGAAGTGAAATGAGAGAGCTCAGAGAAACAAGTCATTAGATTATTTTCTGAAATCCAACTAAATGGTTCTTCGACTTGCAAGAAGGTGAAGGCCTCCATCGATTTGCAGTGTCAGCGTAGTTCTATATGTCACAGCTTTTTGATCATCAGCCAACTTAAATGAGAAAGCACTTAGCAAAACAGAGGCAAACACTTTCATCTGTCTATAAGCAAACTCTTTTCCCAGACATATTCTTGGACCTGCCTGCAGTGAAGTTTACAAAAGAAAAACACATGAATGAATGAATATAATGCGATTATAAGGCGTACAAATGCTAACGGTACCTGAAATGCTGTGAATTTAAAAGGGCTTTCTTGTTGGAACATTCCATTCGAATTGAGCCATCGTTCTGGTCGAAATACCTCAGCGTCTTCGCCCCATAACGATTTCAATCGTCCCATTGCGTAAGGTAGATATGAAATCAAATTTCCCTTCTTTATACTGCATCCATCTGGCAATGTATCGTCCGAGAAACAAACCTTTCCATCCTAGCATGATTACATCACATGTATTCGTTGATTCTTACATGTTGAGAAGTCAAAAGTTTAATATGAGCTTGCAATAGCACCAAATGAAGATAAGGCATTTTCAAAGACTGATTATTTACCCCGGGAACGGCAGGATAGAGCCTGAGAGTTTCAGTGAGTGTTGCCTGTAGATACTGCATTTTGTCCAGTGCTTCTTCAGTTATGCTCCTTGCTAGCTCATCAATGCTTGGATTTTCTCCAAGTTCCGTTGCGTTTTTCACTTCCCTTACGATCTTTTCTTGAACGTTAGGATTCTTGCACATCATATACATGAACCAGGAAAGAGTAGTGGCCGAAGAGTCCTTTCCTGCAATTATAAAACTAAGAATGATGTCTTTGAGGTACCTTGGATCGGTTTCATTCATCTCCAGAAACCGCGACAATATATCACTTCTTGCCACCTATCATTCCAATACATATTAGAAAAATCATGATTTAACATGCGTATTTGAGGGTAGTTCTTTCTGAGATGAATATCGAGCTTAGCTTTGATTTAAACTTACCGACTGCTTTTCTTGTTTGGGATTGCTCAGCTGCTCGATCTTGTTTTGAATAACTTCGTAAACAAATCCATCGACGATTTCCATCGATTTCTTCAAACTGGCCTCGGACCCGATATTGAGATACTTCTTGATAGGCCACGACACGTCAACGTAACGAAAACAAGTCATTTCGCTCGCTTCGTCAAACGCCTTGGAAAATCGAACACCTTGGCCGTTTGTACCATTAATGCTGTCCAAATCCACGCCAAGTACAACCTTGAAAACCGAGTCTAAAGAAGACTTCATGAACAATTCCTGCAGAAGGCCCTATTTGATTAAGTATGCACCATCTCAAAAGTTTCGGGCACGGTTTCGTTTCAAGTCGAATCTGACCTGAATTTCGATACTCTCGTTTGAGGAAACAGCTTCAGACACAACTAAGGCGAGCTTAGCAGCGTTGTCTCTAAACACCCCACTGCTAAACTCTCTGAGGTTTCTTGTGGAGAACTCATAACTTGACATCTTTCGTTGATGTCTCCACTTCTCACCGTCCACAGTAAAGATGCCATCACCTAAGAGCCCTTCAAGAACATCGTGGTGGTACGAACCCTTCAAATATAATCCAATACGATATTAGTTTAAGACCACTAGCTACAAGATAGGACGCTAAACCTGAATACTCTGAGTAGATATTTCACCTTCCCATAGTTTTCGAAGTTTGATTTCAATAAATACTCAATATTAGAAGGGTCAGAAGTGAATATCTCGGATGGAGATTTTTAAAAAAGAGGAACGATTCTATTTCGTTTTTAAAAAAGAGGAACGGGTTCTCAAATGACTGAAATACCCTTACTAAAAAACTGGTTAAGGAGGCTAATCCGCTTCTTTAACAGGAAAAAGTTATTCGAGTTTTATTCGAGTGCCATAACACTCGAATAAACGACTCGAATAAATGCATTTTTGACTTATTAAAAGGAAAACTTTATTCGGGTTTATTCGAGTAAAAGCAAGACCCGAATGACTTACTCTAATAATAAATCGAAGAGATAAGGTGACTCGAATAATGTTTAGAAAATTTAAACGAGTAAGCTACGTTATTCGAGTATCTTATCGAGTGCTCTTCTCGAGTCAAAACTCGAATACGAAACTCGAATAAAGTACTCGAATAAGCTGTGTTTTAAAAAGCTCGGAAAGAAAATTAGACAGAAATCACTCGAAAACCTTAAATCCCTCGCGCTCTCTTTCGAAACCAAATCACTACTCGAAAAATCGTACACAAGCCCAAGCATAATCATCAATGGGGAAAAGAAAGACGAGATCATCGGAGCCTTCCGCGCCTGTTCGTAACCGGGTGGATGAGCAAATCGATGGCGGTAGAGCCACGGTGAGTTTTCGGTCGCATTTTGGGTTTTTGTTAAATCGAATTGGTTGAACGAATTTCTTGGTTAGATGTGTTGTTATTAGCGTTAAATCGATCGATTTTGATGTTAAATCGTTGCGTAAACGTCGTATTCGGTCGGATTTTTTTAAAAATCGTTTTCATCGCCTTTTCGTGTAACTATTCGAGTAATTAGGATTCGAATAATTGCTTAACCTATTCGAGTGTTGTTTGACTCGAATAATTACTCGAATAACAGAGAATTTTTTGTGTTTTTTGCGTTTTCAGGTCTATTTTCCGACGAAGTTGCCGGCGGACAATTTATACCATGCCACCCTCACTCTGAACGCGCAGTACATGTCGGTATGCGAACGCATCCGTACGCTTTTGAACGAGGAGGAATTGGAGGAGATGGTTAGACGGACTCAGTTCGGGAACCTGATAAAGGTGGCCCGAAACCACTACAACTCGAACATGATCATGTGGTATTTGATGAGCCGGCAGGTGGAGTACATGCCGGACTCGAAGGAGTTCTGGATGGTCGTTCGTGGGCGACCATTACGATTTTCATTGGTCGAGTATTGCCTACTCACGGGCCTCGACTGCAGCGCTAACGAGCCGGAGATACCGTCCTCGAACGAGTTTGCGACGAGGCATTGGCCTGGTATTAATTCTATTTTTTTATCTTTTTGATTCGTTTTTTTACTTCGATTTCAAAAACTAACGTTTGTTTTATGGCTCGCAGGCAAGCCCGTTATATATTTACACGATTTGGAGGGGACAATCACGGATATGACCCGTGACGCCAGTGGAGCCTCGGGCGTTCATCCCGAGAAATTGAAGATGGCGGCCCTTTATTTTGCCGTCGGGGTGCTAGGGGAGCGGAGGGTAAAGAAGGATTTGAAGGTAAAGGAGGAGTGGCTCCGCCTGGTGGAGGACTTCGACCGCTTCAACGAATATCCTTGGGGAAGGATATCGTTCGAGGAGGTCATTTATAGTCTGAACAGAGACCTCGTGGGGAGGGCGATGGAGATGGCATCGAATGGAAAAACCATAACAACCTTCGATATCAGCGGCTTCGTAATGCCGCTTCAGGTAATTAAATTAGTTTTGTATTATTATTTAAGACATATTATATTTATTTTAACTTACTTCTACTCTATTTTATCAGGTTCTGGCATACGAGTGCTGGCCGACCGTCGGGCAAGAATTCACTGTGAGAAGAGCCGGCGAAGGGCTCCCGCTACCCCGTATGTGCCATTGGAAGACGACATTTTACGGCAAGAGCTCTGCTCCGGGATGGCAAGCGGTCGAGCGTGCATTCGGTGCCGTGGCGATGGATGTAAGTATATTTATTTATTTATAATATGGATTTATTTAGATTGCGTTTTCTAAATTGTACAAATACACAGGACGTGCGGTGTTTCCTTACACCGACCGATGCTGAAGCCGATTCAAGGCACTTCCGCACGGTCGCCGGATTTTGTGGCAGCCGGAATGATGCCGTGGCCCAGAGGATAGTGGAGCATCTTCTGAATGGGCTGCCGGTCTACTGCACCGACCATCGGCTTGCAGCGTCTCCTCCTCGGTCGTCTCCTCCTCGGCCGTCTCCTCCTCCGAGGCCGTCTCCTCCGAGGTCTTCTCCTCCGAGGCCGTCTCCTCCTCCTTCCGGCTCAATCATCGCCCATTTCGATAGAAGAATGGACAGGCTGGAAGGCGATGTACGGGATTTGCGGACGGAGATTAGGGAGCTGCGCTCGATCGTTGTCCAAGGTATGTCTTACTTAATGTTTATTTTATAAGATTATATTGATATTACGTAAATCTAACGTAATACTATAATTTTGTAGCCCTTGAGAGCCTGACGGCGAGAACGGTGCGGGATATTGCGAGAAGCTACGATCAGGACATGCCGCCTCCTTCGCCGCCGACGGGGAGTGAGGGGCATGGGGGCGAGAATGTGGAGATGGAGGCCGAGATGGAGGCCGCGGCCGCGGCGGCGGAGAGGGCCGCGGCCGAGGCGGCGGAGAGGGCGGCGGCGGAGAGGGCGGCGGCGGAGGCGGCCGCGGCGGAGAGGGCCGCGGCGGATAGGGCGGCGGCGGAGAGGGCGGCGGCGGAGGCGGCCGCGGCGGAGAGGGCGGCGGCGGAGACGGCCGCGGCGGAGAGGGCCGCGGCGGAGACGGCGGCGGCGGAGAGGGCGGCGGAGGCGGCCGCGGCGGAGGCGGCCGCGGCGGAGAAGGCGGCAGCGGCGGAGAGGGCGGCGGAGAAGAGGGCCGCGGCGAAGGCAAAGAAGGCGGCGTGGGCGGAGGCGCAGAGGGCCGCGGCGGCGGCGAAGGCACAGAAGGCGGCGGAAGCGGCGGAGAGGCGGCCACGGACGGAACGTGCGAAGAAGAAGTCGAAGTTGGTTTCGAGTCCGTATACGCCGACGCCCGATTCGACCCCTCGCGTTGCAATACAACGCCGCGCGAACATAGAGCAGATCATCGGCGAGAGGGTGAAGAGTTGGGATGCCGTCGCGGCGGAGGTGGCAAGAATGGGCGCAAATGAGGAGCGGCAAGGAATGCTCCAAGCGTACAACAAGAAATTCTTTGCCGACCTGTCCACAGCGAAAGTGTGGCTTTCGGATGAGGTATGTGTGTTTTTTGCTAAATATGTTCTAATTATTTCGTTTAATAACATTATATGCTATTATTGCAGCACGTCAACGAGGCATTCTGCGGGTTCACGACGATGCAAGAAAACTGCGTGCATGCGGAGCGAATTGCGTACGTGAACACCAACTTCGCACAAGCAGTCAAGATGGAGTCTGCCAAACCGCGACCGTGGAACGCGTCCTCGTTCGAGCTATTCGCCACGGGAGAGTTCAATGCGATATACGGCGGCAAGCCGTCACTTAACTGGAGCCAGGCGGATGTGGCCGTCATCCCATTGGCATTTAACGCGCATTGGGTGCTCCTCGTCGCTCGGTTCAAGGAGAGGAACATCCTCGTTTTGGATTCCGACCGCTCAAGCGATTCGGACTTGAGGTTCATGAAGCCGTTCCTCGATCCTTTGGCCGAAGTGATACCGCTGATGCTTCAACACGTCGGCGTGGAGCAAGATTCCGTGGAGAAGTTTGCTTGGGTGCGGTGCCCCAATTTCCCTCAACAAGTCCTCAGGTAATTTTCTTATTTTCTCACTTTCTTATTTTCTTATTTTCTTAAACCTGAAATTGTTCGATTTCTCGAACAGCGGAGAGTGCGGTATGTACATGCTTAGGGCCGCGATGTCTCTGTTGATCGGTAACAGAGATGATCTCTACGCTTTGGACGATTCTAAAGTTTTGTCGTTTAGAAAGTTTTTGACTATATGTATG
The DNA here is from genome assembly GCA_027422505.1 of Craterostigma plantagineum. Lineage (NCBI taxonomy): Eukaryota > Viridiplantae > Streptophyta > Magnoliopsida > Lamiales > Linderniaceae > Craterostigma > Craterostigma plantagineum. The sequence continues at coordinate 119,025 of JAPQWV010000582.1, read as the reverse complement.
TATTTTAACAATTGGGATATTGTATGAACCGTTTTAGATATATTTGTATAGATTTTTTGATTTGGAATTGTTCTGTGTTATGGTTGGTTGAGTTGCTGTTGAGGTTGTTCAGAGTGTTCAAGGTTCAGTGTTGTTTCTTTCAAAATTCACTGTTATTCGAGTAAAAGAGCTCGTTCGAATAACGATAATTTAATCGAGTAACGTATTCGAGCCTTATCCGAGTACCTCATAGCACTCGAATAAGCCTCACTGGATCAGTTGATTTTACCGGACTTCACTGTTTTTCGAGTAAAATAGCTTGTTCGAATAACGAGAATTAAACGAGTAAGACATTCGAGCTTAATCCGAGTATATTACAGCACTCGAATAAACTTCACTGGATAAGTTGTTTCCGTCGAACTTCACTGTTATCCGAGTTAAAGAGTTTGTTAGAATAATGCTACTTTTATCGAGTTCCCTATTCGAGTTTATTCGAGTACAATACATAACTCGAATAATTTAAAAATCGAAACTATTGTTTTTATATCATGAGCATGAAATGTTAAATAACATAATTTAACATTTCATGTTAAATATCATTTCATGTTAAATTACATTTCCTGTCTAAGTAATAATATATTATAGAGATTCTTGAAAAAAAAAAGGAAATAAAGTTGATATTTCTATACATGTTATATATATTGTTGATGGGAATGTATATACTAAAGTCCTATCTACCAATGTATTTCATTGTATGTCATGCAACGACTTTTATTAAACATTGTTAATCATCATAAAGCGACTTATTAACATCATGAAGGCCCTAAAACATCGAAATATTAATATTTATACATCTATGTGTCGAGATAATTAAAATTCAATAATTAAACTCGAATCACAAGATATTATTCGAGTGCGGTATTCGAGTGTTTTGTAAATTATTCGAGTTATTCGGGTACTCGAATAATTTCAGGTTTTCGTTTTCGACTTTTTATTGTTTCGTTATTCGAGTGACCTATTCTAATAATATTCGAGTTATGCAGTTTACTCGAATAACAGAAAATAGCTACTATCAAGCCAAACTCACAATGATCCATCAATCTCATACAACCTCATACATCAAATTCATACAACCTCATACATCAAACTCATACAAACTCATACATCAAGATTTACTTAATGTCTACGACCAAACTCACCGACGGACGGAAACCTCTTTTCTTTTCTCCGACCACGCCTTGCTACGAACGGAGGCGGCAACACCAATTGATCCGAGGTATCCCACTCGGCTTGATCCGGAACCGGCGAAACTCGTCCGTGATAAGCAGACTGCCACGTTAGGACAGAATAATATTCCGAACACAACGGGTAGAAACTCATGTTCGCTCGTAGACTCGCCGCGATTGCATGTGGACAAGGAATCCTGTCGATGTCGAATTGGCGGCACGTACAAGTCTTCGACCGCAAGTTAACAATGGCACGACCCCCCGGAGATCGGACATCGTACTCATGCGCATCGATTTCATGTACTTCATACCCTTGACTTAGCTCATACCTCTCACGGAGCTTCATTTCCACCGTCGGGGTAAACCGCGTGGTTGCTTGTCCAGATTGCTGTCTGTATCTAGCAAACCAATCCGCCGTCAGCCTCTGTATCGATTCCAGAAGCGCAATGATCGGTAGCTTTCTTTCTTCGCGGAGTCTTGCATTAATCGATTCCACCCCGTTCGTAGTCATGATGTTATAGCGAGACGTCGGAGAATAGGCTCGACTCCATCGTTCCTTAGTATCAGTCTGTTGCAAATACGCGTATGCGGTGGGAAACCTAGTCTCAAAATCACCATATTGTGAATCAAAGTCGCATTGCTTGTATATTTTAGCAATGTGTATGAACGTCTCGGTCGCACCCTGCTTCTTACACCTGCTTTTCATATTTTGTGACAGGTGCCAAATACAATGACCGTGGTGCGCACGACCGTAGACGGCTGCAACGGCGGCTTTGATAGAAGGAGATCTGTCGGATACGATGACAAGATCGTCCTCGTTGGGCACGACTTGCAAGAGCTCGTTCAAGAACCACGACCAAGCTTCTATGCACTCGTTATTGTCGATTATGCCCCAAGCTAAAGGAAACTGATGGCGGTCGCCATCCTCCGCTGATGCAATGAGCAACGTACCCCCATACTTTCCTTTCAACCAAGTACCGTCTATGCAAACAACCTTCCTCATGTGACGGTATCCCGCAATACAAGCACCAAGGGATAGGAATGCGTGCTTAAATCTCCGCTCGTCGTCCAGATATACACTTGCTATGGTTCCCGGATTCACTCTTCTCAACGTCGACAGGTACGACGGCAACAACTTGTAACTCTCATCGGGGTCACCCTTCATTGCATTTTGTGCTAAAATGCCTCCTTTCCATGCTTTGAAGTACGAAACTTCGATCCCACGATTTCTCATCATTGTTTGAATGAGTTTAGGGGCCGGTGTACTTGTTGAACCCTGAAAAGATTCAAGCAGCATATCACTCACGGAGGTTGACGATGCTTGAGTGAGTCTTGCGTTCCGATTTGCAAGGTCGCACGTATGTGTGTTGCAATACGTACGAATCGAGAATACGGATGTATCCTTAATCTTCGCCGTCCATATCCTCCAAGTACATCCATCCTCTTTGCATCTCACGCCATAGTACGATCGGGAAGATTTTATAATCTTGACCTCGAAGCATGCCTCTATAGCAACTTTTTGGATCCTATTCTTGACGGCCTTCTTATCCTCGAATTCATCACCGACCTTCATGGTGGAACCGTCGGTAAAAGAATACCGATCGCTAGGAATAGTTGCATTTTCCTCTTCCTCCTCCTCCTCCTCCTCATCATTCCCGTCCGCATTTTGTCCGCCTACGCCATCAAAATTGACGTGCACGTTCTGCCGTGATGCAACATTCTCATCACGGTCGTTCGCCTCATTGTGACCTTCACCCCCATAATTCACATCTTCGCATCCGCCAAAGTCGATGATACGGTCAAAGTAATCATCGATGTAACCACCTCCATCGCTACGAACCTCAATTGGAACGGGACCAACTTCATCATTCGCGAGAGTTTGACGGTGGAGGGTCGTAGGGAGTCCAATCTCCACACGGAGAATCGGTCTATCCATTGGACCCCCTAAGTATATATAACCCTTCAACTCTCGATCATTCTTTATATACAACGGAGCACACCCTTCCATACCTCTCATAGATGGCTGATAACTTAGCTTTAACGCCGGCCTCCCGCTTACGCCAATAGTCTCGTATATTTCGTTCCGCAGATCGTCCAGCAAACAACAATCGACATCGAACCCAATGGGCTTCATATTTGTTCCCATCCTTGGAACCCATGTCCATTTATTATCATTCCCAATTATCCATTCTCCATCGTAATCAATCATGATGCTGGTCGGCATAACCTGCATATGAAACAAATCATTGTTAATAAAATTTACTTGCAATAACATTATTCGAATAATTGCAAAATTCGAATAACAAAAATTAATCGAGTATGTAATTCGAGTAGTAAAAGAACTCGAATAAGGACTTCGAGTATTAAGATTTTGAAGACACTCGATAAGTTGTTATCGAAGAAATAAAGGAACAAATCAACTTTTATTGCAAACGAGTTATTCGAATAAATAAAATATTCGAAAACAATAATTATTCGAGTAAGGCATTCGAGTATTATTCGAGTTTACGCTTAAGTCGAATAATGTTTCGAGTATTATGATATGGAATAATTTATTCGAGTGACGTTTACGAGTCTAAATAAACTCGAATAACATACTCGAATAACCGCAAAACGAAAATTTTCTGCAAATTCGCACAGATCTAAGTTTAAAATGCTACCCATAACTACCCAAACCTTCGAAAATCTAATATCCGATGCTCGAAATGTAAATGTCATCAACATGAACGGAAATTACAATGTCCCGATAATGTATACTAAAAACCGCCGTTAACATGAACGAAACTTACTGTATATGCGTTCAAGAACGAAATTGGGAGTCTTCGAGCTTGGGGGTTTCAATTCGTCGGATGCTTCAGCTTGTTTTTCCGTCAAAATCTCGGTTGGTTTGCTTGGGGTGCGTTAATGGTGGGTGCGTTATTTTATATATATATTTCTTTTTTTTTAATTATTTAGGTATTAAGGGTTTAGTTAATTAAGGTAATTAGAACGGTTCCTCTTTTTTAAATTGATTTGAGTTGCTTCCTCTTTTTTTAAAAGAAATCAAAAGTAATCCTCTTTTTTAAAATAACCCAATATCTCCGTGTTGTCATGATAGAGTATTCTGAAGGTCAAGTTCCTGCGTGTGAGATCAGTCAGGTAATCGTGTAGCTGTCGGACGTTGAGCAGCAAATGCAATATTGTGCCCCCAATTGGATGGTACTTCTTTCCCTTCTCTCTGTCTGTCAGCAGTTTCTGAAGAACCCTGATGATGCATATTGCCAGAACCAAGAAACTAAGGGGAAATAATATAAGCTTGATGAGGGAATTCATGAGCATCGCCAACTTTGAAGGCCAGTATTAAGAGCATCGAGCAAGTAAAGAATCTAAGCTCAATGTTCTAGTTGAGAATTAAGGCTACTGCATAAAGCATAAAAAGGATGTTACACAGTGAATGTAGAAACTTTGACTTAGGCTTCCACTTGTTCCCACCTCCCAGTGGTATTATCTTTTCCTGCAACTATAAAAAAAAAAAAGAAGAAAAAAACACTCTTAGGTAAGCACTTAGACAAGTGACAATGTCATTTTTTTTGGCGTTTACTTGTGAATATTCTAGGCGATGATGCAAGATGACTAAGACTTCAAAAAGCAGAGTCAATAAAAGTAGGTATCTCTAGCATGCAATTTATATCTCATCCTCAAGTCATACAACTTATATTATTTAAAGCAGACTTCATCTCCTTGAAGTCATACTATCATATGCATATCAACTATGTGTTAGATAAAGATTCAAGTACCTTTTGAATTAGGCGGATCATCTGCTTTCTCCTTGAAGCTTCTCCTCTGATAATTATCAGATTATACAATACCATCATCAACATCATTTTCAATCTTCATCTCATTACTTAAAACCATCAATACATTCTTCAAGTCCTCCATAAGCATAACCCCAGGTGACCCATTAACCGAAAACTCACGAACAACATTATCAATCTCAATCATACTCGAGCCTGGAGCCGATTTACCTATCTCTTGCACATTCATCAAAGATCTAACCCGCTTCAGATCATCGAACCTGCCAGCTTTAGCGTACAAATCGCACAATATAACGTAGAAAGCATGGTTTTGCGGGTACAATTCGATCAAGTACCAAGCTATCCTTTCTCCCAGTTCAACATTACCATGTAGTTGGCATCCTCCTAACAATGCACCCCAGACATAAACATCAGGAGTCATCGGCATAGTACTTATAACCCTTTCAGCCTCGAGAAAGAGCCCAGCTCGACCAAGTACATCAACCATGCAAGCAAAATGTTCGATCTGAGGTTCGATGTAATAAACGCTCCTCATCACTTCGAAGCACCACCGAGCTTTCTCAACGAGCCCAGCGTGAGCACAGGCCGACAGTAAGCTCACGAAAGTCACAGCATTAGGTCTCACCCCTTCATCTTCCATCTCCTCAAACACCTCAAAAGCGTTACTACCATGCCCATGAAGTGCAAAGACAGAGATCATAGCTGTCCAAGCTAACACATCCTTGTTCTTCATCTCTTTGAAGATCTCAAATGCCTTATCAACACAACCGCACTTTCCATACATGTCCACCAAAGCAGTTTCAATCACAACGTCGTTTTCCAGCCCACTTCGTCCCAGATAACTGTGCACCCACCGCCCAGAATCCACTGCCCCGAGAGATGCACAAGCTGAGAGCACGCTCGCATAAGTCATTTTATCTGGACGAACCGAACTCATAGCCTGCATCTCGTGAAACACACCCAAAGCCTCTTTTGCTCTTCCACACTTAACAAGGCCTGTGATCACTGAATTCCACGTTACGATGCTCCTTTCGACATCCATGCCCCGAAACAACTCAAACGCTGAATCAGTCTCACCGCCCCTCAAAAACCCGGCAACCATAGAATTCCATGAAACCACATCCCTAACACGCATTTCGTCGAACAACTTCCGCGCATCAGTCAAACGCCCACACTCCACATATAAATTAATCATATTATTCCCAACGTAAACATCGCCGGCCAACCCAAACCCCACCACCTGCCCATGTACAGCCAGACCGATCGATAAGTCAAGCACCGCCGCACATCGTTTTAACACAAAGGGCAGGGTAATAGAATCGGGCACCAAATCAGAAGCCAGCAGCTTTTTGTACAGAACCAAGCAATCAAGCGATGACATGGGCTCGTTAGTTTTACCCGCGCTAGCCCTTATCATGGCGTTGTACGTGTAGAGGCTGGGATTTGGATGCGACTGAATATCTGGGCGGCATAGCGAAATGATTGAGGTGAATCAGAATTCGTGCATAGGCTGAAGATGAGCCTTGAGATGAGGAACGAACGATCGTTTGAGGTTAGTTTCGACGAGGTTATCACTTGGGAATGGATCTGTTTAAGGCGTTTGATGTTGTTGCTGCAGTTGTGGATTAATGCAGCTATTATGTTCTTGAGGTTTGGACATTGGAGCTCGATCATTTGACGTCTACTACAAGCTGAATCATTTGCTTGGATCATTCTCTGTTTTATGATCAACTTCGACGTTGCCATGCTAATTACACCAACTAGTGAAAGATCAAAGGGTCGGGTTATGGCGATGCAAGATATGTTTTTTTTCTGCAAATCAACTTGAATTGAACGATGAAGAATAATTCTCAAAACAGAGACACATTTTACTTTCACAAGGCAAAGACAGACAAAATAGTTGTCAGAAATCTACTTTGGCTTCTTTAAGAGCAAAGGCCCGACATTATCTCCAGTAGCTTTGTTGTGCTTCACGTAAGTCCCATCGCAAAGAGGAAAAGTCTCAGATCTCCAACACCTGCACACCAATTCCCAGGTTTGCAATTGCTTGAGATATCTCTGCTAATCTTCTTGAGAGAAGAATGATAGAAATTTCAAGAATGCAATAAAAAGTGTAACAGTGCTCTGTATCCGCAGCCAACCTAGTAAATTTCAAGGCTACTGCGCCGACGGCTGCAGGCGAGCCCTAGTCTACGAGCTCCTGGAAAACGACTCCCTAGAAAAGTACATCCCCCTTCCGCCGCCGCTCCGGCGAAAAGCCCTAACCTGGGAAAAGCTCCACTCCATAGCCCTCGGCGTCGCCAGAGGCCTCGACTACCTCCACCAAAGCTGCAGCCATAGAAATCCTCCACTTCGACATAAAGCCCCAAAACATCCTATTGGACCAAAACCTAAACCCTAAGGTCGCCGATTTCGGCCTCGCGCCAAGCTATGGAAGAGCGTCGTCACCATGACCGCCGCCAGGGGGACGATTGGGTACATAGCGCCGGAGGTTTTCTCGAGGAATTTCGGAAGGGTTTCACAGAAATCTGACATCTACAGCTACGGCATGCTACTGCTAGACTTAGCGGGCGGGAGGAAGATGTTCAACGCCAATCGAAGACATATACTTCCCTGAATGGATGTATAAACAGCTGGGAAATGGGGCGGCGGACATGGACATAGAGGTTGAGAGTGAAGAAGATAGGGACATAGTGAAGAGGATGATCATCGTTGGGCTTTGGTGCATACAGTGGTACCCCATCGATAGACCTTCGACTAAGGTTGTTATTAGGATGTTATAATGCCACCTAATCCATTCGCTTCGTCGGAGCCCGCCGACGAGGCAGCGGAGGATTGGACGAGCTCGAGCAGTAGCGTGTTTATGACTACTTCTGCTACGAGTTTTTTATAGTGTTAGTAACTGAGATCGATCATTCATAATGTGTTTGTAGTTTGTTGTAATTACATTGTGTATATCACTGCATAATTATTGAACTTCTGTTACTAAGTTGAAAGATGACAATATACGGTCAGCAGCTCATGTTTTGTAAGGATAACATTGTCAAACATATGGCATCTTATATAAGACAAATAAAGGTCGATTATATGATCATATGAGCTTGGCTAAAGTAGTATTAGCTTCTTTCAGTTGGGTTCTAAGAATGGGCACATGTGAGAGTTTCTATTTGGAGGACATTGAGAGAAAGGGTACGTTGTAAGTTTGTCTTCCTTGGACAAAGTTTGGTTAAAGTTTTGATGCCGATGCTACGCCAACTGATAGCATCAATCATTTTCAGGACACTTGAGTTATTGAACACAGTAAAAAAAAGATGGTATTTTTATATGCCCAAACATGAAAAGGAATGAATTGTAAGAAAGAACGAAAAATCTTGAGATTATTACCAGTTAGGAGAGACGGCATTAAATGTTTCATGCACATGAGTTCTCTGACTTGTATTACAGTTGTATCGGGCCCGATAAGTTATACTTTATGATTTCGATCAATGGGAGTTTTGAACGAGTGAGTCTCGTTAATCGATCGACCGATCGAAAAGAGATGAATGAATATATGTACGAACGGCCACAAATGCTATAGCTAACATACGCTCAATTATATGCACGTGGTAAAGATTCAAAGGAGGAGATATTTTTTTGTTTGCTAACGAATATGATAAAACATGATGGTGATGTTAGAAACCTCGTGAGGGCCTGGAATTTCCATGGAAGGCCCGAATTTAATGCCCGCTTTGAAGAGGTGTATTTTAAAAAGAAAAAAAAAAGTAGGACTTCATCGAGCTTTGATGAAAACCCTAACTTCTTATGCCATTCATGTTAAACAAGCTCGTGAATTTTTTACGTAAAATCTAATTTTCAAACCAATGCTTAAAGACCGAATAGAATCGGTCCACAGATTGAAATGGGGTTGTAAAAGATATGATAGATTTCATAAAATCGGCACATTAGGAATTAACAACACATCTTTGAGTTTGGCGTAGGGGAACAAATAAACCCTACATGGATGAGTCGAAGGGCCCTTCACATTCGGAAACAACACACATTTGCTCTATGTGAAAGGATTTAGCATTATTGTTTAATTAACAGCCGTTCATTGCTGCAAATGTGTGAAAGGCTCAAGAACGTCACACTTTATTCCTTTCCTACTAAATAACATTTTCTTTTCTTTGTCGTTATTAACATAAATGATATATCAAATGCATATAATTCCTTTTTCTTTTCGCTTAATGTTTGTTATAAACGAGTTATGTTATCTCTACTGCATTTTTGTTACAATTTGAATGCCTTTGTTTTTATTCCAAATTATATTTCATTTCTCTTCCTATAAATATAGCACCACGCTCTTTCAACCTTTTTTTCATCTCCTCTCCTCATCACATTATTCGTCCCATGGTGTCCTCTCCAACATGTTTTGTCCCATTCCAAGCTTCTCAAGGTTTCTCCTTTTTCCTTTTTTTCTTTTTCCCACCAAAAGAAGTAAACTGTTCTGAATTCGATCAAACAATATCATATAGTTTCCATCGATAAATATTAATTTTTATACTTTCTCCCAGTCAACACTAAAAATAATACATATCTTTTGCACAGGTGGTTTGGGAAATTACTACATCTCAATCGTTCACGAGACAACATCGTCAACTCCGAGGAGGACTCAACAACAGCTCACCCCTCGAGAGAATGCCACGTGTGCACAAGGCTCGGCGGCGTCCCGGCGTTCCACGCCGCCAAAACCCACCTCGCCCATCCTCAAACCGACCGGCCCACCGCCGGCGCAACCGTCCTCGACCCGCGAAGCAAGCGCGTCAAGTCACTGAACCGCCTCTTCCTCGTGGCGCGTGGGGTTGCGCTCGCAGTGGACCCACTCTTCTTCTACTCCCTCTCCATAGGACGAAACGGCGCTCCCTGCCTGCACCTTGACGCGAAGGTGGCGCGTGGGGCGGCGGCGGCGAGGACGTGCGTCGACTTGGTGCACGCGTGGCACGTCTGGGTTCAGTTCAGGGTAGCTTACGTCTCGAGGGAGTCGATGGGTGTGGGCTGTGGAAAGCTCGTCTGGGATCCACGCGCCGTCGCTGGGAGGTACTTAAAGTCGGTGAAGGGGTTTTGGCTTGACGTCTTCGTAATTCTTCCCTTTCCTCAGGTTAGCAATTCGTCCTAATCTGAAGCTCTTCTCTCCAAGTTAGAAAAACTTAAACCGTTTTCTTTTTCTTTTTTTTTTTTTTTTTTTTTTTTTATTTCAAGTGATGTCACCAATCTTTGTCTGGTAATAAAAAAATGCATCCGAGAATGTAACAAATCTCTGCACTACGCCATTGTCTTCATTACAAGAATAGTACTGATAGTAATAATGACCCATTTTCATTTATTGCAATAATGCAGGCTGTATTTTTAGTACTAGTACCAAGATTGATCAAGGAGGGGCAGATAAAGCATGTAATAACGATAATCATTCTCATCTTCTTGTTCCAATTTATACCTAAAGTGTACCACAGCATATCTCTTATGAGAAGGATGCAGAAAGTCACTGGGTACATCTTTGGTACCATATGGTGGGGTTTTGGGCTTAACCTCATCGCTTACTTCATTGCATCACATGTAAGTAATAATTCGCCAGAAACAAACACCTATTCTCTTTCAAATCCCACCCTAAATATTTCATTTATTTACCGTTTTATCGATCCATGGATGACGTAGGTTGCTGGTGGGTGCTGGTATGTCCTTGCAATACAGCGCGTGGCACATTGCCTTGAGCAGAAATGTAGCCTGAGTGGTTCGTGCGATCTCCTTGTATCTAATTGTTCCGAGGAAGTTTGCTATCGGTTTTTATTACCAAAGGGGGTTCTGGGAAATCCATGCATAAGCAGCAATGCCTTCGCTGATAAGGCTGCTGTAAGGAGTAGTGTGACCTCATCGTGCTTTGATGTAGATGGAGCGTTTCGCTATGGAATATACAAGTGGGCCCTACCCGTCGTGTCGAGCGATTCTGTCTCAGTGAAGGTTCTTTATCCCATTTTCTGGGGTTTGATGACCCTAAGGTAGTTGTCAAAACACAATCTTGGAGTTCCCAACAACACTGTTTTAGTTACATGTAGTAGTAAATGTATGCTTTTTTTGGCTTTGCAGCACTTTTGGTAATGACTTGGAACCGACGAGCCAGTTGCTAGAAGTGATCTTCAGCATATGCGCTACGCTGAGCGGGCTAATGCTGTTCACGCTGCTGATTGGGAATATTCAGGTGAAGATAGGCGAATAGGAAAAAAAAAATGAACTACCAAAACGAGCCTAAAAGAGACCGTAGGGATGGGATGAAGATTATCTTTTTGATTATTGCAGGTACTTCTTCACACTGTCATGGCGAAGAAGAGAAAAATGCAGCTGAGGTGCAGAGACTTGGAGTGGTGGATGAGGAGAAGACAGTTACCTGCCCAACTGAGACGAAGAGTTCGAAGATTCGAAAGGCAGCTTTGGGCATTCACTGGCGGCCAACAAGAGATGGAACTGATCAAAGATTTCCCCCAAGGACTCAGACGAGACATTAAGCGCTTCCTCTGCCTCGAACTCATCAAAAAGGTAAAGAATTGCACGTAATAAATCCACCGTGTGAATCTGAGTTTGTAACAAATCTTTGTTATTAGGTACCTTTATTTCACAGCTTGGATGATCTGATCTTGGACAACATATGCGACCGTGTAAAGCCCCTAGTCTTCTCCAAAGATGAAAAGGTATATATCACATATACTAATGTTTATTGTGGAATCATCAAAATAATTCAGACAAACACTCACAGATCATAAGAGAAGGAGACCCAGTTCAACGAATGGTCTTCATCGTACGTGGCTGTGTAAAGAGCACCCAAAACCTGGGCAGAGGGGTCGTATCAACAGCAAGGCTCAAAACAGGGGATTTCTTCGGCGATGAGCTATTCTCATGGTGCCTTAGACGCCCTTTTACGGAGAGATTGCCAGCATCTTCTGCTACGTTCGCCTGCATGGGCTCGTTAGAGGCATTTGCCCTCGAATCTCAAGATCTGAGGTACATTACGGAGCATTTTAGGTACAAGTTTGGGAGCGAAAGGCTTATGCATAAGGCTAGGTACTACTCCTCCAATTGGAGGACTTGGGCTGCTGTCAATATTCAGTTGGCTTGGAGGAGATACTTGAGTAGGACGAGGAGGGATGTGGTTAATAGATTGGACTGTGATAGGAGGCTTAGGCAATATGCTGCTCTGTTTTTGTCGATGAGGCCTCACGACCATCTTGAATAGAAGTCTGAGCTTGCGGGAGATTGTCTTGATTACGAATACGGTTTTCGAGACGGTGAAGGTTGTCATAAAGAGTATTCCTTTATAATAATGAAATGCCTTATCTTGAGATACAACATACAAACGTATACATAGCATACCAAAGCAATAATCTAAGTCTTTATCAAACTGAAACATATAACCGTTTGTACCTTCATCTCGTATGATCTACTGTCGTGATATTGCTTGAGGTCGTATGGCAGATCCCGACGAATTCATCCAATTTCTACGCAGTGAAGAACACATGTTTTGGCGTCTATCGACGATGATTAGCTGCCATAAAGAAGTAAAGATATTATTATCACAAAACAACGGAAGCACCTGGAAAAGTAACAACAGCAAGAGCAAAGAGATTAGTGCTGCTGTGAGTTAGTGCTGCTGTGACCTGCTCGGTTATGAATCTGATGATTATATTGGTCTTAAAACTTGGTAACATCCGAGTATGAAGTTTAACTGATTGTTAGAGCTTTGCTATCTTTCTCTTGGAGAATTCTCGTGCAATGCTTATGGCATTTTTGTTGTGCCGAAGATAGAATTCAGCTAGCAAAATCTTCCGCTCGTCTTGTGTCAGATCGCCGTTATACCCCTGGTTAAGATTAGACAACGAAAAAACTCGAATTTGACGGATGCGCATTGTAGAAATGACATTTGACGAGAAATGACGAATCGCGGATGATCTTGAACACGTGGGCGAATGATGACAACGGATTATCGAATTTACCATTCGCAAAGTCCTATCGCACACTGCATGATGCATGAGCAAGCCAGCAGCTACGGAAACGTTAAAAGAATCCACCATGCCTTTCATCGGGATACTGCAGTGAAGATCAGATAGCTCAAGAGCCTCATCGCTGATTCCCCTGAAAGTTAACAACTTGGAATGGCCAATCGATAACCACGCTATATACATAAGCCGATGACTGTTAGTCAGAAAATACATACTTAAGTTCATTTCCAACAACGATCGCTGTAGGGATTGACCAGTCGACATCGTAGACTGAAACCTGGAGATATTTGTAAATCACCAAACAACCATAATTCTTCCGTGTAAAACTGTAAATAACATGGGAAGTAGTTTGTAATACCGTATCCATCCCTAAATGGGTTGTCGCAATTCTGTAACCCCGAGCTTTAAGAGCAGTGAAGCATCCTTTAACAGAATCCCAGAGTTCAATATCCAACCACTTCTCTGCTCCCATGCTCACATGGCGATTATATCTATACCTCCTCGAGTCGCACGAAACAATATGAACAGATTGAATCCCAAGTGCATCGGCGGACCTAAAAGCAGCTGACACATTCCCAAAATCACTCAGACCCTCAACCACCAAAGACACAGAGTAGGTTCGATTATTCACAACGTTGTTAAACCTCTCCTTCCTCGACTCCATTAGGTATGGATCAATCGCTTCAACCACTTCACTACTGGTTAGATGCGAATTATCATCTGATTTCCACTTATCCAAGTACGGAAACCATTGTCGAGGCCTATTGCTTTCGATTTCACTGTGAAGCTGTCGCTCCATTTTCATTAACGCGGAAACGTCGTCTTTGTTTATGGTGAGTAGTCCCTCGACTTTGTCCTCGCAAGAATCTTCAGGCGGTTCTACGGCCACCGCCGGAAGTGAGATTCCGTCTGAGGTTTCTACTGAGACGGCACAGTTCGCACTACCGAAGCTTCTCGAAATCGAACATTGCTCGTTGGTTTTGAAGTTCTTCAACCTCAGGCCTGTGTTTACAGAAAGAAAAAGTAAAAATTGGTCAGATAGCTAGACGATATTAAACAAGTAGCTTAACACCATTCATTCATCGCAATTTTATCATACCTGAAGAAATGAAATTAGTGGAAAGGTATTGTTTTGGGATTGCTGAAGCTCCAAAATGGAGACATGATACAGATGTTCGGATTAGGGTTTTGCAGGGTATCATTGGAGAAGACGAGCTACACCACACAAGGGGCAATTGAGCTGAAGAGTATAAGATAGCGCCTATACGTCGTCGTTTCGGACTGAGAGTACAGTGCTGTACGTACGACGTAATTATTTTTTCTGTGTATATTCATTTATTTATCGAATCGAATAAAATATTACGTGGCCGCTATTCTCAATAGATTCGCGAGCGATTTTATTTCAAGAACTTCATGGCCAATGCTATGATTGAAGCTTATTTATTTATTTTATATCATATACAGTGAGCTATAGCAGCGTAAGCTGTTCAATATTATGTTATGCATTAAATAATTTCTTAGCTCAAACTTGCTATAATTCAATCATGATGCCTTAATAGTCTTCAAGGACGGCACTATCAATCCATGATAATTCATTTCGTCCTCGTATTTAAAATAATTAAATTCTTCGTTTGACTTTCGTATCAATTACTTGACTTAGCGAGTCAAAACAATTAAGAAGTCATTGCACTAACGCTGTGCTTGACAAAAATTTTATTTGCGCACACACAAAGTCTTCGACTCTTGAAAATTTGTACCGCATTCCTTTTCGTATCCAATTTTATTCCAATGTTACTTTCTAGACCATAAATCGGATCATCACAACAAAATAGAAGAATCATTATACCCCTCGATGAAGATTAAATTATATCTGAACATTATTATTAATAATAGTTGGGGACGAGATCCCATCCTTTTCAGTCTAATGTCTAAGCCTTTCACGTGACATACGACCTAAACCAATAAGATCATAGTATAATTAATAAAATAATTGTACAAAATAAAAATACAGAATACGTAAATCAACCATTAACAAAACAAGCGCGCCATTTTCTCCATACAGATAAAGACGAAAAGTCAACAACACCATGACAACCAACTTGCCATTTATTTATTTCCAAAAAAAGTCTTGTGAGATTGCAAAGGGGCCCTCATCCAATATATTACTTCCATATCCACCCACAGATTAATACTAATTAATTTAGTACTCCTACACTTCCTCGAAGCAATCATGTTAAACATTGCCCGAAGATAACTTCACCCGCTTCACCACGATCGTACGTGCCGTCAGTAGTACACAAGAAAGCAGAAATAAGCATAGAAGAGGATTCATTATTCGTAGATCGTTTGTTCGAATCTCAGAAAGATCATATCTATATCAAGAAGAAGTAAGTAGATCGCTCGGTGAAAGCATATCGAGAAAACATGGCTGAAGAAGACCCATCTCCATCTTCATCAGCGAAGAACAAGCCGACTACAATTTTCATACCGCCACGTGGACCCATGGATTCGCTCTTCACAAACGGGTTAAACGGGGTCGGGTTCAGCCCCGGCCCGATGACCCTTGTGTCGAGCTACTTCGCCGAGCAAAGTCCCTTTTCGTTCTCTCAGCTATTAGCCATGGCATCACCAAAGCCTGGTGGTTTTTTGTTGGACCCTAGTAAGAGCAGTAACAATGGTGGCAATAACGTTGATTTGGGTTCCAAAGAAGACAGAAGTGAGAGTATTGGTGAGAAAAGTGAAGGCTACAAGAAGAATAGACCCGAGAATCTCGTGGTTAATCAATCTCCACAGATGCAAATTGAGGGTTTGAATCAGCTCTTTACTGGGTTGGGCCCTGTTGGGCTGATCACACCACCTGGGTTCTTGTCTCCGTTGCAGGTCAAAAAAACCTTCTTTTTTTCCTTCTAGTTTCATTTGGATTTCGGATTTGGATCTTTGTTGGGTTGAATTTCTAGGTTTTTTGTGTTCTATGTACTTTTCGATAAGTTGAGATTGTGGGCTCAGTTCAGCGCGCCCTCGATCTCTCAGCTGACTGAGTTGGCTGAGATGGTAACTGTTAGAAGTTAGAACACAAGATCAAACTTGATTCTATAAAAGTTTTGTTTTTGAATAATCGAGGAACGTTTGTTCCAATCATGGATAGTTTTGATTGGACCTTTTAGATTACCTTCCAAGTTCATAACTTCTACCAAAGCTTGGTTCTTGACTCCGATTTGAATCTCAATTGATCAATGACATGATGCCCATTTGGACTTTGCTTTGGTCCAAGCATTAAATGTAGTAATCTTTTTCTTCGCAGAGCCCTTTCGGAATGTCCCACCAGCAAGCTCTAGCCCACGTCACAGCCCAGGCCGCTCTCTCTCAGTCTTCAGTGTTCGTGCAAATGCAGGCTGAGCTTCAAGGTTCATCAACTTCGAAGCCCGAAATTTCAACACAGCAAGTAACAGATCAAACGCCCCCTAAGCCCGAGAGCTCAAAGATTGATTCGCCTGAATATTCAGAATCTGATAAAAAGATCAAGGCTAACACTTCCGTTTCTGGCAAGAAACCAGCTAGTGACGGATATAACTGGAGAAAGTACGGTCAAAAGCATGTTAAAGGAAGCGAATGCCCTCGAAGCTACTATAAGTGTACCCATCCCAATTGTCCCGTGAAGAAAAAGGTTGAAAGATCTGGCGATGGTCGTGTATCGGAGATTATATATAAAGGTCATCACAATCATGATCCTCCTCAGAGTAATAGTAATAAACGTCGGGCTTTGGACAAAACCAATAAGTTCGATATTCCTGGTACTGTTTCGCATGCGCAGATGGAGGATGGTATTAATGGGTTTAGTGATGAGATAGATCCTTCGAATTCGATAAAACGGTTGCCCGAGCATCGTATGAGTGCTGGTAATAATGACGAAGGTGAAGTTAGTGAGATTGTGGTTGATGGGGAAGGTGATGACGGTGATGAACCAATTGCTAAGAGAAGGTAATAAAGTTAGTTTTTATTGCTGCAGTTACTTATTTCTTGATGAGCATGTAAGCATGTGTTAAATTGTTGTGCAGGAGCATAGAAATGGGTCCCACCATTACATCTCATCAAACCGTTACGGAATCAAAGATTGTCGTTAGGACAAGAAGTGAGGTCGATCTTCTCGACGATGGGTTCAGATGGAGGAAATACGGGCAAAAAGTGGTCAAAGGGAATCCTTATCCAAGGTACTTATTTATCAAATGTAAGAACTGAGATTTGTTGAGTGAAATCGGACAAATGACTGACTTATACGATCATATACGAGCAGAAGTTATTACAGATGCACGTACGCTGGGTGTACAGTGCGCAAACACGTGGAGAGATCTTCGGCGGATCCAAAAGAAGTTGTAACAACGTATGAGGGCAAACATAGTCATGAGATACCTATGGGGAAATATCAGGGAGCGACCAATGCTAATAATGCCCAGCAGCAGTCGAAAACTAGGAAGAACGTAGGAAAAAAATCGAGTCCAGTCAGCGGAGAAGCAGATTTTGAGAATAAAGATCAGATGCCTACGACTCTACAGCTCAAGCAAGAACATGTTGCTGCTTAAATGTTCGGTTTCATTTTCACGGGTATGTGCTGATAAAAGCCATGGTGTGTATAGTACAGAAATCAAGCGATGTGTTGTTGCTGTGAAACGTAAAGAATCTTTTGTGGTGTGCAGCCGAGTATTTTCTAGCGGCTGTTATAAGGAGGTAAGCGAACTGAAGATAGTTATGTTCTGTGCAGTTATGTTGTGATATACTTTTTCGAAAATGGTGTTGATTTACAAGTGTAGCATTTTCTTCGGCAAATGAAGTCACAAAGTAAGGCTTTGCTAAGGCATAAATGGATTCTCGCGGTATAAGAAAAACTGCAATAGCATATCCTCAAGAGATATCCGATCACTGATGGATGAAATCAGAAGCCCGTTTTCATTTACAGAAAGAAAGAAAGGTCAAACAGACGTATATAGTGCGTGTTGGCTAGAAAGTCTCCACTCATATCCCAATAAAGGAAATATAGGAATATGTCATAAATGATTCTTTTGAACCATTCCATGTTGGTTGTGATATAAATAACCACACTAGTCCACATCAAATCAATCATATCTCTAACAAGCTAAGAAAGAAAGTCCACTTCCACGCTGTTCCCCTATTTCCATTGCATCTATTTATCTATCAGAAAAGAAGCTTCATATGGTTCATTTGTCCATGGCTTAAGAGCTCGTGGGATTTTATTTTCGGGGTTGCGAGGATTTCGACGGTTTCTGCGTCGGAGAGGAGGAAATCACACACCACTCATTCACATAGATAGGATGATGCTGAAATCCTCACTCCTTTTTCTCGACGTAGAAATCGTTGAATTTTTCGTGTTTCCTCGCACAGAAAATGTCACAACGTCGAGGAACTGCTTCAACAGCTTTGGACTTTGAAGATTATATAAATGAGAAAAAAAAAGGATGCATTTTAATCGGAAGGGGGTGAAATACGTCAATAATCCGATACTGCAAGCTGGAAGAAGCGTCCCAAGGGTTTTTACAACCTCAATCTTAATAATCAAAGCAAAGAAGAGATATGCATGTGAAAACAACAATCAGCTCTAACTTGTTTTTAGAAAATTGCCTCCAGCGCCTGAAGAATGTCAGCTTTCAAGTCTTCAAAGTCCTCTATTCCAAAACTGAAACGAACCAAGTTGTCCAGTATACCATACTTGGCTCTCTCTGACTGTGGCAGATCCCTGATATTCAGACATTAAGATAACCTTAATCAGTTTGCTACGTAATTATATAATTACCAGCAACTGATAGTTAGATCATGAGACGCACCAATACGACATTATAGCTGGCTGATCAACGATGCTTTCACAGCCACCAAAAGAAGGGGCTATATATGGTATCTTGAGCGAATCGACGAATTTCGCGGTGGTATACAGGTCTCCATCGACCTACAATGATTGATATTTCAGACATTTTTTTTTTCTAAAAGGAACAAACAAAAAGAAACATAATTCTGTCATATATTAACCTCAAAGCTAACAACTCCACCAAAACCGCTCATCTGCTTCTTTGCAAGGTGGTGTTCGGGGTGACTTTCAAGGCCCGGATAGTAAACACGTGTGATCTGCAAGTCGAATTCAGTTAAGTCCTCATTCAGTTACATGATGTAAGTTATTAAAACTGGAAAAAGAAATAAGAGGTAAGCACAAATGAGTGTATATGTACCTTGGGATGTGCCTCTAAAACCTCGGCCATCCTTTGAGCTGTAGAGTTTTGTTGCTGTACACGTAAGTGCAGCGTCTTCATGCCTCTGATGATCAGATATGCAGCATTCTGGTTCACATGATAAAAACTGATGTAATTAGCACAAGCAATGGGAAAAAGAAACCCATGGAAGTTTAAACCATTTAAACTACTCAATCTACTCTTAAGGAACATATATAACTTGAGACTCACCGGATTTAAAGTACCACCCAGAATATGATGCAAGTTACGAACGGCTGACACCAACTTCTCAGGGCCACTTACGGTGCCCGAAAGAACCTGTATGCAGAAATGAGTCCATTTAATGTGAAGATGGGTCATGTACAGTTTCACAGCCAAAGTGGATTAAAGGTTCAGAACATACATCATTGTGTCCTGCAATGTATTTGGTACCAGAGTGTACAATAATATCTGCTCCAAGAGCCAGGGCTTTCTGGTTGAGAGGAGTTGCAAAAGTCCCATCGATGCACACCAAGGCTCCCTTGGCATGGCAAAGCTTAGAAACCCTCTCAATGTCAACACATCTCAAGAAGGGATTTGTGGGAGATTCTGTAAAGAAAAGAGTGACCTGCAGAGAAACCTTTTATCATATTTATAACAGACGAGCTGTTGTAGCAGTTGGAAAGAATATTTGCTAATAAAAAGCACCGTAGAATTTACAGAAACTAACATTGTGGTTCTCTAAAGCAGACTCCAGACTATCAATGTCAGCAGGATCAATAACAGTTGCCTGCAGTGTGTCATGAAATGAAAGGTGAACATCCTGATGCAATTTGGGAATTGAAACATTAAAAGTTAAATAATTCTCCATTTCTTTCACTATTATGCCCATTTTCACTCTCTTTTTTTTAAAATTATTTTCACTTAACTTTGTTTCTGGGATAGATGAAACAAACGAAGACCACAATAAACGAGAAAGAACCTTCACATAATTTCCATGCTTTTCAACCTAAAAGAAGAATAGATGAGAATAGCTCAGAGGAAACGAACGTACTGATATGCCCATTTTGGGAAGGAAATTCTCAATAAACATCCTAGTCCTCCTATAACAGTCAGTGGTTGTCACTATGTGCCCACCAGCAGGGACCAGTGCCATCAACATGACGGTGCTGGCACACATGCCAGAGGCCATTACAACAGTTGATTCAGCCCCTTCAAGTGCGCTGGAAGTAAATATACAACAGACAGTGAGCTTAAAATTGACAAGGTTTCAGGGGAGTAGAGAAAAAAAAAATATATCAAGAAAATAACCTTATCTTCTCCTCTAAGACAGTAGTGGTGTAGTTCCCATAGCGTCCATATTCATAACTTGTACTTCTTTTCTCCTGCCAACAGATAGAGAGTTGAGACCATCATCAATTTATCATGTCACACTCACCTCAAGTGAAATAATAATCATACTTCGATAAAACACTACATCAACAGATCGATTAGTCCAATATAAGAATACTGAGCTTTTCATCTAGTTACTAATATCCAAGATATAGCCAAATATACCTTAAAATCAATAAGATCTGCAGTTTTCTTGAAGAAATAAGCAGAGGTATTGACTACAGGAGTAGTTATTGCATCAGTAGCAATGCCACGACCTAACCTTTCACCTGCAAAATGAGTAAAAAGATTTCATATGCATAACCACGCTAGGTACAATTTCTAACAAGTTATGAGAGCACCTTAAACAAGTCATAGCCTTCAATAACCAAAACCATGATACAGCAAACGAACATGGATACGTATTTTCATACACTATGTCAAAACTGCAATCTATGCAGATATTCAAGTCTCATAATGCCAAAAGATCGTGCATCTTTTACTCGGCAAGATGACAATTAGCATTATACAGCTAACTTAGCAGCTCATTATCATCCATAATTTTGCCGCGAATTATAACATCCAATTTAACAAAAACTTGTTTTCTCCTCGCGTGAGCATTTCAGACCAACACAAAGCAGTAAACCAAAAAACATCCACACGAGCACAACAAAGAAACCGACAAGATCAATACCGCAGCACACGTACCAGCATGAATAGCGATGCTGCCATCGGAATTCAAAAACGGAGCGTATTTGAACATCGGCGAGCTTTCAATCTGTACATCCTCGCCCTCGCAGCGCAAATCAGCGCCGGTCGCCTCTACCTCGACCTCAACCGGCGCTATCGCTGCGGCATCGACGGCCTTAGCCGCCTGATTCTTGTCCGACCACGACGCCGCGACGATTTGAGCCACGCCGATGTTGCTGCAGTTGCGACGAGCCTTGGTGCTGAGCTGGCGAACGAAGTTCGGGGGAAACCTGAAGATGAGAGACGACAATCCATGCCCGGCCGACGAACCTCGAAGGAGGATAGACGAGAGCCGTGGCTTTCCGCCGGAGGAAAACGGAATCTCAGGGCGAGAAAACTCTGGATCTGACCGGCACTCAAAGGACGGAAAAGTCCTCGCAAAGCTTGAGACCGCCATTAGGGTTCTTTAGGAGCTGCTGAGGGTTATAATAAATAAAATATCGCAACTTGGGCTTCCTTCGTTTCCTCCGCGAAATGCTCGTCTATGGGTGGTACTGCTTTATTTATAATGGGGCAATGAAGGAAACCATTTTTCTAATCTTATTTCCATTTTCTATTATTATTGGTAAAATCTCGCCTTAGCTGGCAATGAATTGTATATATGATTTTTTTGATTCATTGAATACGTTGAGTTGAGGTAGTTGCAATTAGACTTTGTTGTTGTTATCAAATACGAAGGGTCCACAACGATTTTGTACGGTACATGTTTGGCCAAGAAGAGTTTGTATATTAATTATATAGACACATATTTATCAGTCCCAATGTTCTTTATCTACAAGAAATATTCGTTGTAAATTAATAAAGTGGTGGACATCTATGTTACATGCACTACCAAATACATGTACTTTGTCTTATTATATAATTAATATGAAGTAATATATACTTCAAAACAAAAAAAAAATTGGGGCTTACACATAAATACCTTGGATAAAACCTATAATTTAATACCATTGCAGGATTTTTTTATATGTAGGTACCTAACAGAATAAAATTTTTGCACATAGGTACCCGATCCGCCACAGGTACACCATACAACACATTCGGGTATCATTTATCAACACATTTGGGTACCATATATAATAGAAAATGGTACGCCGTATTAGCAAATTTAGGGACGCCCTATTCAAAACATACATACGCCGTACGAACACATTTAGGTACCCTATATCAACATGTTATGGTACGCCATACACAGCGAGATGACTGAAAAAACTGATAAAATTAAATTGGTACCTATCTGTAAAACTTTCTGATATGGATACCTATATGTAAAAATTTTATTCAATTTGTGACGTCCGAAAAATTTGCGAGCACAATGATGAGAGATGACCAAGGGTCCAAGTCATTTAAGTTGAGATACGTTCATATTGGAATTTAGGAAGAAAACAAATTCTAAATTTGTTAATTATTGGGTCAGCCTATTATTCTACACCACTGGCCCAATATCCAATTGGCCCACCCAGTCATGGACCTGACCCATCATACACATTAAAACTAGAAGCCCACCCCATGAATAAGAGCCCACTAATGTAATCACATATCTCTACACAATACATGCAAAAAATTCTGTTTTAACTGGGAAAAGAAGATATAAATTACTTAAACGTTTAGAACAAGTATTAATAAAAACTCACAATATTGCTGCCGAACTCGTACTTCAATTCTCAATCCCATGATATAATTGCAACAATCAACTCATCGTAAATCTAACATGAAACAAATAGGAAGAGACTTAGCCAAAACTAACTTGCCGGCCAGCGTTTAAGATTATATCTCCACCGCCGCCGGCAAGTCATCCTTGGCTATACCTTTTGTTACCTAGTTGCCTCATGCAAGACTCTTGATGAAATCAATAATGTTACCATATAGAAAAGAAAACGAAAACCCTAGCTATACTTGCACATTCTTTTCATTACATTTTTTGTCTAGCGAGAAAGAAGAAAAAGCCCTCCAAAGAGGGAAAGAAGGAAAAAGGGCTCGCATTGTGTAATAGATAGAGAGAATGCATGCAAGAATTATGTATATATTAATATATTAGCCGTGAAGGGAAATAAATACGTATAAAAAAGTGGTCAAGAGTTGGTGTTTCTCCATTACTTTAATGGAAACTTCGTCAACGAAATCGTCTGCTTAGCTGCTGCTGCTGCAGAGAAGGAAGCTAAGGTAGGTTAGCTGTTATCGAAGAGAGTACAAAACTGGGCATTGCCATTGGGTTAAAACACTATAAAACTTGGTGATTTTGGGTGAATTCATATATGTGTTATACGTAGATGATGTGACAGTTCGTGGATTTCTCAATCTAAATGAAATTTAATGCGTTTTTGTTGCATGCAGTGTTTGAGACTTTCCATTCAAGTACGGCTCGTTAGGTTTGGAGAATTTACTTCAACGTGAAAAAAGATCGATTCGACGACGACTTCCTTTTCTCTTATATAACAACTCTGAAATATTTAATGGTGTACGCATTAATGATAATATATTATTCATATTGCGAGAGGATCTAATTAACTAGCATATTGATTATTGGGACCACGTTGAATGAAGAGGTTATTATATATACCGTTGTAATAGTCTCTCAGGGTAGTTGTCGTGTATTTACTTACAAACGGTCCATGCATTTGCATCCTCCATCAACGCGAAATCAAAACGTCACTTTTTAATTAGTTACATTAACTGATTATCACAACGACATTACTAAACAACATCACTCTTCATTGAAATGTTAATGTCCCTCTTGTTGGTGAAGTAGAATAAGGAATAATTCATATGACTATGAGTGCTTCTTATAGTAGCAGTCCTTGTATGTATATATAATGTAAATTTGTTGATCATAAGCTATACAATACGCACTGTAAATATTAAAAAAAAAAAACAGTTGTACTTCCTCGCACGTCTGCTTCAGACCCCATTAAACCATGTGCTCCCTAAAACGCTAAACAAGTTTCAATATTTTTCATCCTATGAATTATGACAAGTGAATGACTTATCATCACATTAAAGTATTCCCATGTTCTATATATCAGACTGAACGCCAAGTTGCGGGAAAGAAGTGACATTTCAACAGCAATGAGAACATATTTTTTGACTTATTAGTTATTAGGGGCAAGTTTCATTCGGGGTCGTGTGAGGGCATGAATTTAGAATTCAGACCCTGTCAGGAAAAAAATTAGATTTAAAGACCCAATTTTTGCAATATCACTTCATGTTCCGCAGTACCACTTCATTGTTCGGCAGTACCACTTCATTGTTTCTGCAGTAACAATAAAGTGGTACTGCAGGACAATGAAGTGATACTGCGTAACAATGAAGTGATATTGCCGAACAATGAAGTGATACTGCAGAAATTGGGTCCTTAAAACTAAATTTTATACTGACAGGGCATGAATTCAATTTAAAAACCTAAAGGGGGCCTAAAACGTAATATACCCTAGTTATTACTGGAGTTTTACCAGTCAGTAACGGCAAAAATAAATCATATATTAGCAAAACTTCTCCTCAAATCTCATGGCAAGAAAACTGTATATCACATGTTGCATGCAATGGTCCCATATCATTGCAACATATTGGCTCCATCTGCTTTTATTACCGCCTTCTTTAATAGAGCTTTTCTCTCTATTTAGTCTCAGATTCAGCAAAAAGAGCATTGTTCATTTTATTTTGCGCCATGGAGAAACTTGCTTTTCTCTTCTTCTTGTTGGGATTATCATCCTCGATTCTCACGCCGGCGTACGCCTACTACGGCCGCTGGACTAGAGCTCGCGCCACCTTCTACGGCGGCGCAGACGCCTCTGGCACAATGGGTACACTTACGTATTACACATCAATAAACAAAACACACGGCGAACAAAAATCCTCCTACAAGGATTAGGGTTTTCTTTAACGTTTTTCTTCCCTTTTTATTACATTAGGTGGGGCCTGTGGCTATGGGAATCTTTACAGCATGGGGTACGGCACCAACACGGCGGCGCTGAGCACGGCGCTGTTCAACAATGGCCTGAGCTGTGGCGCCTGCTATCAGCTAATGTGCGTCAACCACCGTTCTTGCATACGTGGCACTTCAATCGTAGTCACGGCGACCAACTTCTGTCCGCCGGGCGGCTGGTGCGAGCCGCCGAACCAACACTTCGACCTCTCTCAGCCCATCTTTCTGAGGATCGCTCAGTATCAGGCCGGCGTCGTCCCAGTGGTTTATCGCAGGTGATGCTTCTTTCTTGGTCGATCTATTATTACATCTCTTTCTCGACGGAAAGTAAAAAAAGGTAATGAGACTGTTTTTGTGTATCTTCGTAGGATACCTTGTCGGAGAAGGGGAGGCATAAGGTTCACCATCAACGGCCACGCTTTCTTCAACCTCGTACTGATAACCAACGTCGGCGGCGCCGGCGACGTGCACTCGGTGTACGTAAAGGGCTCGAGGACCAATTGGCAGCCCATGTCTAGAAATTGGGGGCAAAATTGGCAGAGCAATTCTTATCTGAATGGTCAGAGCATTTCGTTTAAGGTGACGACCGGCGACGGCCGCAGCGTCGTCTCTTATAACGTGGCGCCACCCAATTGGTCGTTTGGGTTAACGTACGCCGGCGGTCAATTCCGTTAGCTTCAGTTAATTCAGAATATTTATATATGTTATATATACAAGCAACGTAATACAAGATCGACTTATATGACTGATTATTCATGTTTAAGTGTGATTCATCACGGTAGAGGGTCGACATGATTTATGATCATACCATAGTTGAAGCGCTTATTTTGATTATTGATCTTTTCGTGAAATATTTTTTTACCTTGTTGTATTGATTTATTATGAAATAAACGGAGCGAGGTGCAATAATTGCATTGTCGTATGTGTGTCGGCAGTTTTTCCAGCTATCTGTTGTTTTGTTTATCTTTTTTGTAATGTAACGCAGGTAATGCGAGAAAGTTACCAATTATATCAAATAAACGAAATGAAATATATTTAATGTAATTTTATTTTTTCTCTACAAGTGAGAGGATGGTCCATTGGCTAGCGAGAGTACGGAAATAGACCTTAAGCTTGTTGACAAATGTCTAGTTCTACACGTGAATTTCTCTTTTACATTTTTTAACATTTGAAATGACGATGACGGCATTGCCTTAATAATCCAATGCCCTAAAATTAAAGAACGACACTCACTCAACAATTTACATTTTGGGTAATTCCACTTTGTACCCCAGTATTTTAGTCTTTTTCAGCTGGTGCTCGAAGTCATTTTCAATTTCGATAGGTACCCCTTTGTTTAAGACTATTCCAATTGGTATCCAAAATATTTTTTAATTCCATGTTTAAGGCTTTTTCAATTGCCGTCCAATGTGTTTTGAAGGTAGATACCCCTAACATATAACGTCGTGATTTTAAAAATCTACAAATGTGATTTTTAGGTGTCGGAACCGTTTTTAGTCATTTCTAGAATTCCATTAGCAATTAACAAGGCTCACACCTAAAAAATCTCGTTTTTTGACATTTAAAATCACGAGGTTATTAGCTAAGGGTATCTACCTTGAAAACACTTCGGATACCAGTTGAAGAAGTCTTAAACACAGGGGTACCATCAAGAATTGAAGAACACTTTGGGTACTAATTGAAAAAGTCTTAAATAGAGGAGTTGGATACCTATCGGAACTCAAAATAGCTTTGAGCACTAGCTGAAAAAGCCTAAAAGGCAAGGTATCAAGTGGATTTCCCTTACACTTTTCTATGTAAATTTTGATTTTTAAAGAAAGGGAAAAAGATAACTGCGACTATCCATAATATGTTTAACTTAATCAGCTGGCTGGATAGGCTCAAGGGGATATAACCTTTTAAAGTAACAAAATTATTAAATACTTAATAGTTGAGTGGCTGAAGACAACTTTACGAATTTTTCGGTCTAGTTAACCGCGCACAAGCATTAATCATTACACTTTCTAACAATGTGTAATTGTCTTAAACTAAACCATCATGTTCTTTAACATGCATATCTTCTCCCTCATTACATAGCATATCGAAAGGTTGGAGACCGAAGAATGTGTCAAGAAATCCACTTATATGGCGAAAGGTGGGATACAAAAAAGATTGCAAGGAGGAAATACAGATATTTCATTCAATTTCATTAGTAATGATGCATTGTGTTAGGAAATTACCAAAATAAGACATAAACCACTCCTACGATTGTGGAACGATGCATAGACTTACGAAGGCTGTTTACAGACTACAAAGCTTCCTGGATTTATGGTAATACTCTTTGTGCAATTATCGGTCTTATAGATCCCAACGAGTCGATCGGCTAACTCGAACATGTTATTACGAAGGCTGTTGGACATAAACAGAAATCCGTAATATTAGCATGTTATGAAATCAATACAAGAACGAAAAGAATTATCCCACCTTATGATGATGAACTGTGCATCCTTCGTCCGATCCTTTACATAGTGTCCCACTATTGAAACGTTCTTGAAATCTGCATATCGAAAATATTAGCCCAATCGCCGTAGAAACGAAAGGAAAAGCTCGTTAATTGTAGCGAATAAAAACCCACCTAAAGCAGCATCGATTTCATCCATGACATAAAGCGGAGTTGGTTTGTAGTGGTGGAGAGCAAAAACCAGAGCCAGTGAGCTGAGTGTCTGAAGAAACATGAATGGTAGTAAGAACGTTGATTTCGTGTAATGTATGAAAAATTGCAATATTATCATTACTATATCCATCATCACCTTTTCACCGCCAGACAAGTTAGCAATATTCTTCCAGCTTTTCTTGGGTGGTCTAACGCTGAAGACGACTCCCTCTGAAAAGGGATCCAAGGAGTCGACTAATTCCAGTTCTGCATCGCCTCCCATTGTAATCATCTGTTGAAATCGTCATGAACAAACACTTATTATCAGTGGAAGGATTATCTAATGAAATCCAGGAAAGAGTCGACAGAGGCTCTGATATGTTGCTATTGCTGTCACAACCTGATACATTTCCTTGAGTTTTAGAGATATCGTGTTGAACCCAGCCATGAATTCGTCCAACCTATAGCAAATTAAACGTTGCATCAGCTTGGGCGAAATAGGAAATGAAATGCGAAATTTCAATTTGAGTACGTAGTATTGGATGCTTTACCTCCTTTTCCTCCATTCGTCATATTGCTTCTTTATGTCGTCGCGCTGCTGAGTGACCAAATTAAGCTCCTCAACACGCTCATTGTACAATGCAACTTTGTTACGGTACCTGATGAAAATTTAACCATGCATTAGCATATCAACCACAACCATGCTCTTGGCATCTTATTTGAATGGAGTAACAATATGAATCCTACTCAGCAATTGAATCGAGATTCGGGTTCATTTCTTTCAATTTAGCTTCAAGAAGCGTCACCATCTCCATAGCCTTTTTAAGATCACATGCCTCAGCTAGAGATTCATCGGTTAGTGTTGCTTGAACCTTTTCTGGATCCACCATATCATTCTTGATCCTATCCAAACACATATAAGTGGAACCCACAGGCTAAGAGAGGATAAGTTTTATATAGCAAACCAAAAGTTGGATTGGTTATGAGGGGCTTACTGCTCCATGTGTTTAGAAACTGCAGCTTGAAGATCATCGAGCTTTTTGTTGTAACTTTTAACCTTAAATTCCAACTCTTTGTATGCCTTTTTCTGATCTTGCAACTTGTATTCAGCATCTACCTGTGTGCCAAATTGAAATGATCTTGTTATAAAATGCAAAGAGAAAAGAGAAATCGACTCATGGTTCTGACCTCAGATGTCCGCAACTCATCCACAATCTTCTTCAGATTCTCATAGTCAGACTTTGCTTGGCCCAAGACATCTCTGTGCTCATCAATTAACTTCGCATACAGAAAGGGAAGAAAAAAAAGCGAGTATTATTTGACAAAGAAAGAAGCTGCAAAACTGCTGGATTGATAAGCCAAAAGCATAGAACTTTACCTTTTGTGTTTTCTTGCAGTTTTCAAGAACTATAAATGCTTTCTCTTCAATCTCTTTGAAGGTGCTACTCCGTTTCTCCTTTTCCCCAATAAGCCGTTCCTTTTCTTTCATCGAATCCTCAATCCCTTTTCTTAATTTCTCAATCTGTTTCTCACCTGTTTCAATTTGAACTTTGCGGCGATTGATCTCACTGTTATTTTTGTCAATATCCTATCAGAGCCAAAAAACAAAGGTCAATAAATAAAATCAAGTGAAATACTCCAATGATTCACTTGATTACTTAACACTTACCGACTGAATCTGATTGACCTTAGATTTCTGGTTTTTCAATCTCTCCCCACCAGCATTTTCAATTTTGTTCTGAAGCTCTGAAGCCTACGAATCATGAATAAAGATTAGCATAACAACAATACCTTTCAACGCCATAACAACTAAATAAATACAAGATATATTCAACCTTCTCCTTCAGTTTCTGAGAACCCTTCCTAATTCTTTCGATCTCTTTCTCTTCATCGGAGATCACACGGCCGAGTTCTTTTAACCTCTGTACCTCATCCCCTGTTGGTACTGATGCTGCCTTCAGAGAATCAAGCTGTCTCCCCAGATCATCGAGGAGAGATTGAGAACTATCAACCTGTCAAAGAAACGTTGAGTACCATAAAACAGCAATTCTACCATGGAACGTAAGCTCATATGCAGAAAAGACTCACTTCTTGCTGACATTTAGCCAATTCCATTTCCAGAGGTGAAATTGCCTTTTCAGCATCGTTGTAACGCTTTACTGCATCGGCGATTCTGCTCCTTATATTACTCAATTTCTCAACAATTGTCGAGAGCTCATTTTCAGCCCTTGCCACAGCATCAGGGGAAACGCTAGCACGGATAGAAGTTCCCATCTTCCCTCCGCGTGGCTTGCCACCGCCCCCAGTCATGGTGCCCGATTTTTCGAACAGAGCACCCTCGAGAGTCACAACACGCCAGAATTCGTTCCTCCCACCATAGGCGATTCTCGTCGCCTTTAAAGTTGAGTAACGAATGTGATAAGGTGTATCCAACTAACATTGACAGCTATAACCTGTTCTTATGGGTTGTTTCGAGTGCTTACCTGGTCAATATCCTTAGCTACGACTGTGTTCCCCAGTGCGGCATAGAATGCAAGTCTCATTCTCTCGTCCTGAACCTTGACCAAATCATATAGGCGTGGAACATCTTCAGGCGTAACTATTTTCTCCTTTAATCTATGCAAATGGTTTGCTTGTTTCTCCTGTTATGGGAACAGCGAGCTTCAACACAAATGGATCCTCATAACGGGAACTAGTTAATGTTGTTAAGATGCTTTGACAAACCATGGCCTAACCATGACAACGAGGATATAATATCCCATCTTACTACTTAGATAAACGTAAAGCCACAGATGATTTACCAAGATCATGAAAGTAGCTACACCAAGGTTTTGTCTACGAAGTAACTCAACACAAGCCTGTGCAGCAGCAGTGGTTTCCACAACAATGTACTCCAGTCCAGAACATGCAGTAGACACGGCGACATCATATTTAGCTGCAAGGAATCATTAATTGACAACAGGAAAGGATTAACTCGTTAAGATTCCCAGAAAAACAATAGCTGCTTTGTTGAAGGGAAACATAAAAAGCTTCGACATATGTAGCAAGCATCATGTCGTCAACTTAATGCCATTTTATGAGGGTACGCAGTAGTGCTCACCATCAATAGCTCCTAAATCACCCATTCTGCCATAAATTCCAGGTATTTGATTAGTATCCTTAGCATGAAGTACTGCTTTTAGGACAGACCCTTGGCTCTTTTCAGATTCCATTGTAGACAATAGCTCCGCAACCTTTTGCCTAGCAGCCTGTTCAAGGGGAGTTAATTGTTCTTGCTCTTGAAGGAGTTCCTACAGTTACAAAAGAGAAAGCAAAATGAATCAAAAATAAACATTAGTTATAAACTGCAGTCAGAGGAAAAGGGTTACCTGCTCCAGTTTATGAGCATTGCCAGATTCGAGTTTAAGGTTCTCTAGCTGATTCTGGATATTATTTATGCTTGAAGTTTTTGTCTTGATTTTTTCTTGTGTGACTGTAATCTGCTTTTGTGCATCTTCATATGCAGCACGGCCAGCTTCATGCTGAATATATTTATATTAGATCATGTACGGTGGCACACGATGTTCTTGACCAACAACACTAAGTAATGAACGAAGCATAAGTTTTACATAGGAAAGTAGCAAGTGGGGTAAAATCGAAACCCCTCACCTTCTCAGTCAAAAGCTTCCTCTCTGCTGATGCAATGTCAAAGTTCTTTTTATGTTCAATCAACTGCTTTTCCCATGGTTCTAGTTCAGCACGAACTTCAGAGAGTTCAACACGGAAAGCTTCGGTTTCAACTGGTCAATAAAACAAGCGGATAAATTACTGTCTGTAAGTACATAAAAAGGCTAGTGAATAATGATACTAAATTAAATGGATTGACATATTTACGAGCTTCAAAAAAACGTAAGCACACCTTTGGAGTGTTCCACGATTTCTTCTAATATCTTTTCTTCCTTGACTAAATGTTTCTGGAGTTCTGGGATTTCCTTCTCAATTTTAGGAATCAGATTCTTAGACTCGTCACAATCCTTGAGCAAATTTTCAATTTTTCCAGAATCCTGTGCAACGCGTTAAGGATAGGAATATTTGAAGGATAATTGTCAGAGAGCAACAATCCAACAATGTAATGATCGATAAAACAAATGTTTCTCTTACCTTCGCCAACTTTTCATCTATCTTCTTTATCTTTTGCTTTTGATGCTTCAAATCTTCACGGTGCTTCAGATCCTGCCTTTCAAATTCTTTAAACTCTTCCTTGGTACTTCTGAGGTTACTATCCAGTTCCTTCAAATCACAAAAGGGAAACGCATAGGAAATGTTTCCACAATAAGGACATTTTGTTAGAAAAAGCGTAAAGCCACACTTAAAGGATTTAATGTACAGCCATATTCAGCAGTTGATCTCAAGGTCAAGATAGAAAGCGTCAGTCAGCTAACAGGCAGACCTCTTGTTTCTTCATATACTGTGAATGTAAGGATTCAGTCTCTTTCAACATCTTAAGCTTGTCTTGAATTTTTTCCCTGCAAATGTCAGAAATCTTACAGGGCATGTGTCCAAGGAAATATTTCACAATAAAACTGATAGAAACACACTTTTCAGTATTAAGATTTTCCTCCAGGCTTGAAACAGTTGCCTGTAGCTCTGACATTTCTGAAGTACTCTTTTCGGAAGCTAGTTTTGTAGCTTTTTCCTGCCATTTTAACGCCGACAATTCCATGAGCATGTAGATCTCAGCTTCATTCTTTACACCCTGGTAAAAAGTAGATTCAATTGATGACTTCATGATGCCATTTTACGTTTGAAACTCTGAACTTCAAGTGACATTCATGAAACTAATGATATTGAACAATGTGACCTCAAGGCTCTCTCTTTCTTTCTCTGCCAACTTAACCAGCTGAACCACACCTGATCTCTTCTCATTGAGGGCTTCAAGCCTATAATTGCATAAATTATGGGGCAAATGCATGACATAATTATATAAGCAGTAAGTAACAGAAGAACACATGTATAAGAAGTCACATTTGGAACAACTAATCCATATCCACAACTCACTCCTTAAACGATTCATCGATCTTCTCAACATATTTGTCGGTTCCAATTATATCTTCCAAATACTCAAGAAAGCCTTCATCGTGTGGACCCTGTGCCTTGGGCTTCATCATCGATATTTGTTCTACTTCGCCCTGGGAAAACAAAATAGCAAAAGGATCAGCTTCCAAACTAGTCTATTATAAAATAGGAAGCAATTCTACAGAAGCTTAGTTAAATCCCTTAATAGTAACCTGAAGAATCAGAAAACGGTTGTTGTCCAAGTCAACACC
This sequence comes from Craterostigma plantagineum, assembly GCA_027422505.1. NCBI lineage: Eukaryota > Viridiplantae > Streptophyta > Magnoliopsida > Lamiales > Linderniaceae > Craterostigma > Craterostigma plantagineum. Next base: position 85,815 of record JAPQWV010000582.1, on the reverse strand, counting down.
TTTCCCTCTCAACAACTTGGTGACCTCTGTAAAATTGCTCGAGCGATCGTTGATGTAATATTTGGACGAGTTGTCCCGAAATGCAACACGTGTAATGACAAAATCACTTCCAGGTACAACTTCGTAATCCTCATCATCCTAAAACCACGCAGGGGAAAACCATTAGCACCATTAAGAACAATCCAAGATAAAGAACTGGGTTTTCTCTAATCTAAGCAGCTCAATACATACCAAATCTACAATCTCCTGAAAGTGAACGGAGACGCCTGCACTATCCAGATTTTGATGATTGGTGGAGTTATGAATCAACTCTGACACTTTGTTGAGCCTCATCTGCAATTTGATAAACTCAGCCCATTTTCGAAACGTTTGAAGTCATTCAAATAAAGATCAACTGAACAGTAGCGACATGTTGAACCTGTTTAGCTCGCTTTCCAAACACAAAAAGCATTGCATCTATGACATTGCTTTTTCCGCTCCCATTAGGGCCAACGACAGCAGAGAAACTCTAATGATGACAGAAACGATAAGTATGAAAAAAAAAAGAAAAAAGATGCCGTCTTCCTAGCTGGAAATTCACAAATTACCAAAACCAGAGAAGTAGCTGAAACTTTAAACAAAAAAAAAAAGAAAGAAATAAAAGAAAAAAAAAAAAAAACGGAAAACCCCTAAATTAACCTTATGGAAAGGGCCAACGCGCTGTTCGCCCGCGTAAGATTTGAAGTTCCTCATCACCATCTCCTTGATAAATAACCTCGGAGCTCGCCTGCTAAGCTCCTCTCCGTTGTCCACAGTCGACTCCATATCCGCACCGGCCGGCGGCAATTTTTTGTTTTGAATAAATTAAAATTCAATCAAGCAAACTAGTTTAAGATTAGGGCGAGCATTGATTTTCAAACAATGGGTCTCTCTCTCTCTCTCTCTCTCTCTCTCTCTCTCTCTCTCTCTCTCTCGCGGACATGGACTGTGGAGCGAAGTGGTGTTTCAAACGGCTGGGCGGGAAACATATTTGCCGATCTCAGATCGGACAAGATGACGATTCTTAATGGGCCCTAGCCCAATTCAATTGATAACTATTGTTTGGCCCATTAAGCCCATACATAAACTGTTGAACGTGGCAGATAATCAAATCCACGTGTTATAGCCATTACGCCACGTGGTAGAACTAATCATAATTAATTAACACACTCATTGCAGCTCTCATGCAACTAAAACTACAAAAGATGCACCACGTCCCAAGGTTGAATATTGCTCATCACCTTTAACTTCAGTTCGAATTGCTATCATCATGCCCACCTTTTTTATAGCTTAGTTCCCAATTAGTCTATGTAAAGCTTAACGTAGAAAAATACCACGTACGACGACGTGTAAGGGTCATCCCACCCCACGATTTCAAGTCAAAAACTCTCAACGTCGCTGTCTTGTATGATGGAATCCGAAGAAAGTGCTCTCTTATTTTTCTTGTCGGGTCGGGTCGCATACCCGAATAGAGTGTGGTAGTTTAGGAATTGTTTGAAGTAGTAGGGGCAATTTGGGGATAAGCAAGGTGGGATTCAGTAAATGCAGCAGAAATGGACGAAGCTGTCTTGTGGTAATTTACGTCAATCTGTTTCTTATGTTTTTATGTAACTCTCACGCTACCTATGAAACTCACAATCCTCAACTGCTGCTAACTGTACTACACTACACTACAAGCCAATCATCTTTACACCTTTCTTTTTTTCTTTTTCTTAATATGTGTAATAATATTTATGATCATCAACCCCAAACCTAAACCATTGATCACAGATTAACCTAACTCGGGTTAAACACTTAAAAGAGAGACACCATATCACAACCACATAACCCCATCCCTCAAAGATTTTCCCCTCATGTCATAACCCTTTCTTATATTCCTTTTTCATGGAGTGAAGTGAACGAAAAAGTATTAAAAAGTCCTTATACATCATCGTCAAATGGACTCGACCACCGCCGTCGCCACAGCCGTGGTTAAACCTCCCGAACCAGACGGCGAAGCGCCGGCCGCCCGTACGACGCCGCCCTTCACCAACGGCGGCGTTCTGAAGCGCCACGCGCCGCTCCACATCCACCACCACCACGACGGGCACCCCGTCGTCGTGACGTACAAGGAATGCCTCAAGAACCACGCGGCGTCGGTCGGCGGACACGCCGTCGACGGCTGCGGCGAGTTCATGCCGTCTCCGTCGCTGAACCCCTCCGATCCGACCACACTCAAGTGCGGAGCCTGCGGCTGCCACCGAAACTTCCACCGCCGCGAACCGGACGTCGCCTCCGCCGCCGCTTCCCGTCACGCGCCTCCGGCGCTCGAGTACCAGCCCCACCACCGCCACCTCCCTCCTCCACCGCCGCGCGTCAGTCCCAGCAATTCTCCCTCGCCTCCTCCGATCTCATCGGCGTACCCCCACCACATGCTGATGGCCGCACTCAGCAATCACCGCGGCGGTGCCCAACACGACCATCGCGGCCACGAGGCGGCGAAAGCCTCCGGCGAGGGATACCCACCACCTCCTAATCCGACTCTCTCCGCCGGGAGTACGAGGAAGAGGTTTAGGACAAAGTTCACGCAGTATCAGAAGGATAAGATGCTCGAATTAGCAGAAAGGGTGGGCTGGAAAATGCTGAAGAAAGACGAAGACGTCGTAAAAGAGTTCTGCAATGGAATTGGCGTGGAAAAGGGCGTCTTTAAGGTTTGGATGCATAACAACAAGACAACCTCAGCCAAGAAAGATCATCAGCGATCTCCATTTACCACTCATACTGCTACTGATGAAATGGGACAACAGATTCATACTCAGAAATTCTCTCATGGTAATAACGGCCACGGCGTTGGAACAGATGTTTCTAATTCTTCATCTTCTTGATCTTTCGTGGGTATGAGGCAATAACTCGACACTGCTGGTTAAAAAGTCAAGAACTTTGGATTAAGCTCTGATGATAAATTCTGGGTTTGCGCTAGTTCTCGAAATTAAATCAATTCGCTGCGTAAAGTTACGTTTTTTCGTTTCTTGTTTGATTTGAGTAGCTGTTGTATATGACTGGTTCATGGTCATCGTGTTAGTTCCCCGAGCTTAACTGAAGATCGATTCCATTTGTTAATTAGCTTTTATGATTAGTTTATCGCTTTTATCTTATATTATCCGTTTCAAATCAAGATCGCATTTTTATTATTAAACTTCACTGTAATAACATGGGATGTATGTAAGGAAAGGAAGGAGCAGTGTGAGGCTTTCTGTCTGAGATGCAGAAGCATGGTGATGTCTTGTTAACCTAATGTGAGGCGGTTGAGTGTATTATTAAGCTTAGATTTAATGCTTTTTTCTTTTCTTTATATGGGATGGGGCAGAGAATATTAGTTTCAATATTTTAAAAGAAGATATTCCTAAGTGATTAAATTATTGGTACTTGGATGCCGTGTTTCTTTCTTCTTTTATTCTTTGCATCTTTTGCCTTTTTAATCTTTTAACCAAAACGGTAATAATGATTGCGCAGCTAATTGTCGTTTTAGGGCATTTTAGTGGGACATTCGTCGTAATTACTACAACAATTAGGTGCACATGATGTACTTGCCTCCCTAACTCCAATAGTAATGTAAGATTTTCTACCTATAAGATATGATTGGTGGCTTTGATATGCTATTAAAAAATAAATATAACCTACGACATATCCCATCGCTTAATTAATTGTCTGGCTAGCTAACGTCAACTCTACTATTTGACATTATTTTCCATCTAAATCTAAAAGTGTTTAAGATCTTAATGAAGTTTATTCTGAAAACTAAACATATAAAATAAACGATCATTTAATATGTTTGTCCAAAATAACTATAATGTGCTCATAAAGCTTATCTTATAAAGAATTTACTACAAGTTACATATGTATACATTAATAAATTATATTATATGCAAAAAATAGTTTACATTATAATGAAAGAGACGTCATCCTTTATATTGGCTCCGAAAACCGTCAATATAATTTCATATTATGTAGTTGGCTATAAATAATTATGAAGTCCATTATTTTATTTTCCTGAGAGGATGATTCAATGATGTATAATTGAGATTCACTCAACAACCGAAAAGCATGGGTCAGTCCTTGACTCTGAGAGTGGGTAGGGTACAAAAAATTAGCTTTATGTGATTTTTATGTAACTCTGTAATGTTATTTGGAAATGCATTTTCATTATGATAGTATTTATGAGTTATGACAGTGTTATGAGTGAATAATTTTAGAAACTTAAGAAATAAAAAATGATGGACCACCTCGAGCATAATGGAAACTGGGAGTATAACTCACTTTTTTCATTTTTTAATTTTTTTTTTTTTTGCAGTTGTATTTTCCTTTCCTTGAAATGGTCCGATCTAAAGTAACTTATTATGCAGTTAATACGTTTCAGAAATATCGCATACCCTCTAATACAGTTGTTTCGTAAAGTATTAAATGTAAATTTAGTTAGCCACATTAAATATTTGACCGATTCCATCTTTATTATAAGCAAGGGTACAAAAGAAATATTATTATTAACATTTAATTATAACAATACACAATAATAGAGGTTAGGAGTGGGGATAAAGTTTGATTGTGACATATGTAATAAAATCATGTCAGACTAAGATTTTTATTATAGATCTTGAGAATTAAGATATCCTTCGCCCATCATGAGTAACAGTGTCATTTTCGTGGAATAAGCTAAATAATTCGAAATTAAATAGCTAGCCTTAGGAACAGTAATTACTTTTTTTTATAGATAAACAAGTAACATTAAGCGGTTACCATACATTTATGATAAGGTTAACTACGAATGATCACGACTTATCAGCTTCGTCAAATAGGCAGTAGTATTGCAACTCCTCTTCGAATTGTGATATTATTAGTTATATTATTATTATTAGTATACCAATAGAGCTTAACTTATAATTAGATTTTTAGTACGTCTGCGTCTGCCCAAAGAGGATCTACTAAGTATCACGTGATTTAATTTTTATGTTTTCCAAATTGAGCTCTTACAAAGAACGAAATAAAAATCCTTGCGAAAAAAAAGAAGGAAATAAAATAATCTGTATTAGGTAAAAAATATTATCATAATAATGTATATAAATTATTTTCCTAATTTGACGAGTGGCTCTTGATTATAATCTCGTGGCATGTCGGGATTTAATTATATTGAATGCTTCATATTTTTGTTTCCAAACGTAAATGAAAGGAGCGTTACCACATAGTTTATATACATCTTTTTTCACGTGATCACTTTTTCCACTATAATCCGTCTTTTTTTGTTGCCATAAAAAATCAAGTTAATAATAAAATAACGTTACTGTAATAGAAACGCCTCATTATATAAAACATATAATGAGTTTAAAATTTAAAAATCTGTCAGCATCTCATGCCCAACACATGATTTTCTGTAACCCGCATTTACTGATCATCACACACTCTCCTGCATATTTAAAAATTGTAAATTAATTTTATTAATTAGCTACGGATATAAAATGGTCCTTTGTCTTTAAATTGTTATTTATTTTTATTTTAAGATTAATACTTGGGCCCAAGATGGGCCTGATTTGACCATAAATAATGCTTAGTTGCGTCACGTCATAAATTAATAAAATCTCGACAAATTAAATAATACGAACTTCACGTGTATTTTCATAATCTTTAGTATTTTATTAGGTAGGAGAGGCTTAGATAGTAACTAGTATCTAATTAATTTGATGTGTTAATAATAATTATAAATTTACCGATCATATTGATAAATATTACAATTATCTTCAGATCAATTTTCCTATACATAATAAAACTAATAAACTTAAATTTATAAATTAATTTATAATAAATTAAAATATAAAATAATATATTTATATTTAAATATTGCACGAATGTGCTTATGTACTAGTATATGTTACATAGGATCCCATAAAATATATATATATATATATATATATATATATATACCAATATATATGTAAATGTGCTATCCAAAGTGATGACATAGTGGATTCGACATATACCATAATTAAATTGCCAAAATATAATTTTAGGTCACTAAGTTCACATGTTTTCTTTTTTGGGTTACTATGTTTGATAATTACAATAATAGGTCACTAACTATGTATGTTAAAACAAATTCGGGTCATCCTCTCATTTTTTGGTCAATAAGTATACGTGTTTCTATTTTGGATCACTAAGTATATGTATTTTAAGTTTTTGGGTCGCTATATTAAATTCATTTTCGCATTAATAAAAACATAGTGACTCAAAATAAAAAACATGTATACTTAGTGGCCCAAAAATGAAAGGGTGACCCAAATTTGTTTTGACATATATAATTAGTGCCTACTTTTACAATTATCAAACACTCAAAAACGAAAACATGTATACTTAGTGACCTAAAATAATAATTTGGCCTAATTAAATTAACTTTTACCTACTTCGCCTCGCCCCCTAACTTCACTTGCACTTTGCTTTAGCCCATGTCACCACTTGAATATAAGTAAATGGCACAGAACATAATGAGATTAAGACCAAAACACAAATAAATTACAGTACAATCAAGAATCATGGTCTTTGGGGCTACAAATTAGTCTGTGTATGACAATTACATAAAAGTAGAAAATTATTGCTACTTTTCTCCAACATGTAAAGGTCAAATTTGGTAATAAAAAATTCGACGGGATGTAAATAAAAGAGTGATTGTACGCCGGAATCAATATTCTTTAGGGTTTTTTCTAACTTTTATTAATCGCTGTCGTCATAATCAGTTGTTATTACCTAAACTAAAATACCACGAAGTAAAGCATATTTCACACAAACAGATTTTTATCAGTCATCATTTACATCGTCTTGAAACTAGAGTTCTTACGCCTACTTTTTTTTTTTCCTTAAAATAATATCCATGAAAGGTTACATTTTTCCTTATTTTTTCTGTGCCATATATTCTTACTCTACGTTCGTATGTTGGTCACCCCATTTCCTACGGTGGAAGTTTCGGTGGCAACCACGGCACATGTCATTGCCTCATTGGTCCCTTCTTGTCCACGTGGCATGAACTCCCTGCACCCGTCCACAGCGTATCCCCCGAAGTTTGCTGCGTGGTTCTTTTGGCACTCACCATAATTATGGGATGAGTTTCTTGCATCTTCCGATGATGATGATGATGATGCTTCTTTGGATCTCTTTATTATAAATACTTGGCGTTTCTTCATGCTTCTTGCTTTGTAATAACGTTGTAGAGTTAGAGCGCGTTTTTTTTTTTTTTTTAGTTTGAATCTCAAACTACAAACTAACTAAGGAAGCTAATTAATAGGGTATTGTAAGGGCGAAGCAACTTTCTGCTAGAAACAGTATATCATTATTTTGTGCATGATCGAACCCTAACCCTACTATTTATATCGTGTAATGAGGGAAAAGCTTGCATTGTAAAAAATATTAATTAAATTAATTTTGATGGTACTGGTATGCTTTTTTCTTGACACGTGCCAGCTATTGGTTGTTATGGTCATTTTTGTGGCTTGCTCGAGTGGTCGTTTCAAAAACAATAAATTAAAGACCTTAAAATAAACGGCAAATTTCATTTCAGAGCCTTGTCAGTATTTTATTTCACTTTTCAGGCCATGTCAAGAAAAATATTAGTTTTGAATGACTTGATTCCTGCGGTACCACTTCATGTTCTGCAGTACCACTCATTATCTGCTGTACCACATTGTTCGCAGTACAACTTCATTGTTCTAGAACAATACAAATCGATCATCCGATACTAGTGGCACTTGTGTGGTCTAGTCTGTACTTCTTATCGCTGAATTTTATAAAAAATTGGGTCATTTAAACAATAGTTTTTCTGACAGGGTCTGAAACATATTTTAAAACTATAAAGAACCCTAAAATAAATCCCTCCTCTCACCGTCTTTCATACGCTAAGAATCCTATCATTCACAATTTCTGATATAGAAAGTTCGATCTGAATTTTGACTAATAATCTGAAATTTGAAAGGGACCTAAAGGGGAGTAAGGCAAACATAAATAAATGTACTTTAGAGAAGAGATAATGAGAGATAGATCACTTTGCTTCTTAACCTTAATGGGACCGAAGGAAAAAGAATCACAGGCTCGTGCGTGACGACGGTGATAAATCCTAATCCAAGTCATCTGAACATCATTGTAATAATTTAATAATAATAATCATACCATTATTATTTTGCTTTTGTATGGTCCAAACATGAGCTAGTTTGGATTAATTTTACTTTATATCCCCATTAGAAACCGTTGAAATTGAGATTTCCAACCTAAAACCAATTGGTATTAGGTGGAGAGGCCTCTTTGATTTATATACTGAGCCGGGTGATATTAATTTCCCGATGTGGGACTGAAATTCTCAACGCGTCCCCTCACGTGTGGCACGATTCAAAGCCTAACACGTGGCCATATGAAATCGGATGATGGTGAGTGAAATATGCGTGATAACACGCAGATCCAATCTAAAACCAATTGGTATTAGGCGGAGAGGCCTCTTTGATTTATATAATGAGCCAGGTGATATTAATTTTCCGATGTGGGACTGAAATCATACTATAAATTGGGCTTCATTCCTCGAAATGGGACCAAGAAAGAAGCATCCCACATTGTGCTTTTTGTGTTTATTAACAAATTCAGGGTTGTTAGAGAAGTTTGTAGGTTTTATAGAAGTCGTTTTTTGGGGAAAAAAAAGAAGTTTGTAGGTTTGTGTATTCAAACTCTTCGAAGACAAACGGAATATTATCTTGTTGGTTATTAAATACAAATAATCAACGATATAATAAGAGAGTATGGAATATTTATTTTTCGGTGTTGTGTAAAAATTAAGGAAGTTTAAGCACATGGTTCTGTTCACGTTCGATGTTTTTTGAGCAGTAATCTCAAAATTCCACGCCATATGCTCACTATCAAAATTCAAAACCATGTGCTCATTTATTAGCCTCTTGACCTACTTCATTTTCCTGTCTTTTAATTGCAAATATTTTGTTATTTTATGTATTTATTTGGATAGGCGTCTTAATCGATCCTAATTGGATGGATGAGGAGCTAAGCTAGCACGTAAATATCTTTATTACACGTATGTTCATTAATTAATTGTCACATGCAGCAAACTTAGGTATTTTAGGTTTAGGTATTAATTATTATTGCTGTTTTAATTATTGCGGCGGTCATTGATGATGTGCATTAATCAGCAGACAACCCTTGGTTATATTCTTGAAGCATTAACATCAGAACTAATAACTCAAATCATCAATAAAAAAAAATCATATCTTTACGGCCATGATATTAGGCAACGATGAACACAAAACATTGACTTAGAGTCAAGGCGTCGGACCACAGAGGGAAGAAGAAAAAACTAAAATCCAAAAGAAAGATGCAAATAACCTCTCGATCAATCTCTCTGACGTCACAAAAGAAAATATAATAATAATTTAGAACGAAATTGGATTTTCATCGAATGGAAAGTCGGCCATGTAATAATCGTTCTTCCCATGATCATCAAGAAGCCAACTTTCCAGCATTGATAGAGGAGGAAATCCACTCGACGAATCCGATGATCCCATCTCAGTTTTTACATTAATTTGGCTCGAAGAGTTCGACGAGTCGAACGAATGATAACCAAACAAGGAATCAAAAGCTTCAGTCAAATCATCTCCATTATCTTTATTATAGCTCTCAGAATTCGAACACTTAGCAGAGCTCTCATCGTCCTTCTGTGGATCAGTTTTAACAACCCAATTCTTGAGCAGCCTTGCGATGTTCTCAGTGCTCGAAGCATACTTAAACGGCTTCGAAGATTCTTGAAAACTGCTACAACAATTTCGAGCCAAGGAAGGCGACGACGATAGTTCAAAAAATGTGCCGCTCTGATGATCAATATCAGACGATATAGCGTCTCTAAGGGCTTGTTGGGCTTTCTTGATATCAGTAGTTTGTAGCCTTTTCTCCCATTTCAATCTAGGGACGGTTCGGTGCGACCCGATCTCACCGAAATGACCCGACCCGCTTTGTTGGGCTTTCTTTAGCATGAGCTTCTTCTTCTTGAGATGCGTGTTCCAATAGTTCTTTACGTCGTTATCAGTTCTCTCAGGTAGGTAAGAAGCTATTGCAGCCCATCTGCCATACAAAGTCGTCGAGAATATTGAAGCACAAAGTTGTAATATAACGATTCAGAGATCAATCAATCATTCGCTGTAACAAGAAGAAAAATGCTTATTATTACTTGTTGCCCAAAAGGGCTTGGAGTTGTATAATCATCTTCTCCTCATGATCAGTGAAGCTACCTCTCTTAATTCCAGGCCTGAGAGATAGTTAGCCCACCTCAGTCTGCAACTTTTACTACATCTCCTTAGCCCTGAAAACGTTGTCCTTCATCATCCATCCCAGAAGAAGAAGGCAAGTGCAATACACAAACAGAAAAAGCTATAAAAATCAATTATTTATCATATACACACCTGTATTAGTGGGAACAGATTTCCAGTTCCCAGGTCCATGTTCTTTAACATAAGAAACCAACATTATATCTTCTTCAGGCGTCCATGGACCTTTCTTAACTCCATTTTTGTCGCAACATGGAGCCCTACCCATGGTCAAGAATGCTCTCTCAACTTTTTAATGAAAGGCCAAGGCTTTACTTTGGTAGTATAGAATGGTGCACAACTCTTTATACTCCCTTTCGTTTTGGCTGTAATGATATATATGAGGAAGACATTGTGGTCATATAGGCTTTATTTGTTGTTAGTTTCAAAGAGATAAAACAGATGAATTATGTACCGCTATGCATAAACAGTAGGATTCAACAAGAGTCAAAAGCTGACAGCAAATTGCATTTATTATTACACACCATGGGAGGGACTCTCTATAATCCTTTTAGAATTAAAAGTCAGCTTAGGCCTATTTTCGTAATTTTCCCGACTGCTGTCTCGCTGAAACCGCGTGGGCATTCAATGTGCTTTGCAAATAAAAAGAAAACCCAAGTTTATACGAGGCAATAATAGAAACAATAATTAATTTGTTTGCCCTAATAATAACAAGGGGAGTAGGGGACACATTATACCCTATGGCTATCTCTCATATTTATTTCCAAGTCCACATTAATGCGATGTATCATCATGTACGTAGTAAGTAATTATTACGCATATTAATGCTGCATGCTTATTGCTTACCATGATAATCGCTTAAATTAATCATGAATGACCTTAGGAATGAAAATACATGGTTTTCGAGAAGCTATATTAAATCGGCACTATCTTGGTATTAATGGGAGTAGGCTGCAATAAAGATATATAAATAATAAGCATAAATTCAATAATACAACCTTTAGGTTGGTTCACTGAACTAATTCCATAATTAACCGTGAATGTCATCATTAATAGAGTGGCGATTGATTAGTAGAGTATCTCTATTCTCTACTGGAGCTTCAAATCTCAACAAGGTAAAATTATTCCAACCGAAACCCAAAATCTGTTGTTTATATTTCTGTGTATATGTGAGGAGGAACGATTTATTTTCTAAACAGAGGAACAAACTCTTATTCTTCTTTCAATATGTATTACATGGACTCACGAGCTTCATTTTTCTTTATCTCTCCCACTCACCCACTCACATTAGCTCACAATCGTACAAGGCTCACATCCCCACTATCTCTCTATTCTAATTTATAGAAATATCAAGTACAAACATCCAAACATAAACTTCAACAAAACAAACTCATTTTTGACCTTTCCACTTCATCTTATCTCTTCGTATCGATTGCTTGTCAAACATATATTTGCTTATTTTCTTCATTTGTGTGCCGTTGTTAGGTGTAGCCAATTTCCCCTTTTTTTGTTTATTTTTGACTTTGAGATTAGCCAACAAATTCCCCCCTTAATCTCAAAGCATTTCTGTCTTTCACCGCTCTTTAAATTTTACACGCTTTCTTCTGTCGTACGTCGCGGCTCGCCACTTGGCATCTTTAATTGCCTTCGTTATTATCTCCATATTTGTTGTCCAGCCGCACTCGCCAGTTATTAGATAGTTGAGTGCGTCGGCGACATTACCGTAGACGACCATTTTTTCTATTTTCTTAGTTTTGTCGTCTACCTTCATCCGCGCTTTAGTGATGAAAACCAACTTCCTTTTATCGTATTCTTTCAACTGCATGACTGCGTATTCGTCGATCGCATCATCAACCACATGCAAAACTTCGTAGCACTTCTTCATCGGGCTTTCGAATGGTAGACAGTTCTTTATGGCCTTTTCGCTTTCGTCGTTGTTGTAATAAATATAGGCATGTCTTTCCTTCATCTTCGGGACGTAGCCCGTCAGGCTCGTCGGCTCGTCGCCAGCATCGGGCGTATCGAATCCTCCGTACTCCTTCTTGTTAATCTCCTCCATGGTGACGACCATGTACTTCTCCGTCTCGTTGTTCACGAGCACATCGCTTTTATTTACGACCTCCTCCGCGACTTCTTTGCGATTTTCGCCGTTCTCTTTTTTCTTCAGATTTTGGTTATCGTCTACCGCCTCGAGGGTCTCTTTGTTCATCGTCGCGATTTCGTCCTTCTCGTCCGCTTTTAATTTTCCGACAAGCTTGTACTTGTCGTTGCTTCGGGTTTTCAATTTGTTCATGTAGGCCTCAAGGCTGTCTCTCGCCTTGATCCACCTCTTCACTTCTTTGTCTTTCTCACGTACTTTTTCTTCGTGAGCGTGGTCTTTGTTGGTAGGACTGACCTTGATAGGTTCTCCAATCATTTGTTCAGCGACTTTTCGATTAACATGTCGCAGGACCTTCGTCGTGGCTGCGTCGGTCGTTTCTTTCACGCCGCGGTCCTGGTTTTCTCTTCGCATGGCTTTTTCAGCATGCTTGGTTGTCTCTTCAACCGTCTCACCGCCTTTCTCGGACACTGTCTCGTGTGTCTCAATGGCTTTTACGTTCGCCTTCGACGTGTGCATGGCGTCGTCGACCTCGTTCTCCTTCTCCTGGGCATTTTCCGATGCCTTCACGCCGATCTCCTCGACTTTCTCAGGTGGTTGTCGTGGCGGCGTTTCTTCGACCGCTTCCTCTTTCTCGAGCTTTGAGGGCTCCGCCTCGTAGGAAGATTCCGTTGGTGGAGTGGTGGTGGATACTTCATGAGTGATATTTTCTTTTATCACTTCAACGACTGCTTCGGTCGTTTTCTCTTCTTTTACGGCCTCCTCGGCCTTTGGAGATTTTTCTTCCTTCTTTGTGGCTTCACCGGCGTCTTTCTTTGACGCTCCGCCTTCTTTTTTCTTCTCGGCGATAGGTGGTGATTCATCTTTTTTCTTTTCTTCTTCCACGGGCTCCTCGGCCTTTGAATATAGTTCCTCCTCTTCATCGCCATCGGCTTTCATCTTTGATGATTCGCCTTCTTCTTTTCCCATCTCGGGTTTCTGTGGTGGTTCATCATTTTTTCCCACCACTGGCTCAGCGTGACCTTTATCACGCTCGCTCTCGGCGTCACCATCTTCTCGCACGTGTTCGCCTTCAATGTTCTTGTCGTCCTCTTTCGTCGTTGCAAGTTCGCCCTGTTTTTGTGGCTGAACTTGGTTGGTGTAATCGGCGTCTTTCTTGTATGCTTTCTCCAACAGATCCCAGGCTTCCTTGGCTTTTTTCGTTGCGCATATCGCTCCGAAACCGATAAAATCTAACGCTTCGTCGATGAGAACGACCGCGAGACCATTTTCTCTGACGGCAGCTCCCAACGTCTTCCGTTGCGACTTTGTATACTTCGTCTTATCTAGTGAAAATCCATCTTCGACTATTTCCCATACGCCTTGTGATTTCAGCAAAGCTTTCATTTCGACGCTCCACCTTGCGTAGTTATTTTCGGTGAGTTGCGGGATTAACATGTGGGTAAATAATATCAGCTTTGACACCATCGGCACCATCGGCTCTGTCAGCTCCATCGGCGCTGGCAACACCATGGGCTCTGATACATTTTGTTGTTTATATTTCTGTGTATATGTGAGGAGGAACGATTTATTTTCTAAACAGAGGAACAAACTCTTATTCTTCTTTCAATATGTATTACATGGACTCACGAGCTTCATTTTTCTTTATCTCTCCCACTCACCCACTCACATTAGCTCACAATCGTACAAGGCTCACATCCCCACTATCTCTCTATTCTAATTTATAGAAATATCAAGTACAAACATCCAAACATAAACTTCAACAAAACAAACTCATTTTTGACCTTTCCACTTCATCTTATCTCTTCGTATCGATTGCTTGTCAAACATATATTTGCTTATTTTCTTCATTTGTGTGCCGTTGTTAGGTGTAGCCAATTTCCCCTTTTTTTGTTTATTTTTGACTTTGAGATTAGCCAACAAAATCAAACCCAAAATGCGTTGTACACTTTCTCTCTCCTAATTAAAACTCAAATTTGCGTCTCAAAAGTCAGAACTAAAAAGATGCGTGTCTGAAGTTTTATATTTGCATGAAGACCCTTTATTTGTTTTGGATTTCACAAAGTAGATCGCAGAACGTCCTTCTCCTCGGAAGCCAAGAGGTCAATCACTATCGCCTCGACCATCGTCATCCCTTAGATCGGGATTTGGACGGGCTTAAAAAGTTCAAATCTTTAAGACGATGTCTAGTCGCTTGAATACTAGGTTTGCAGTTTTCTGGGTCTTCAAGTGACGTATTACATACTGAAGGGTTAAATCCGTCTTTTAACATCAGCTCATAAATGGAAACTCTTCAGTTCAAGGAATCAGATTAAAAAGATTGCGTCTTCGGCAAAACCCTTCGTCCGACAAGAACTCTTCGGTGGCCGGGAAGGCAGATGGTATGTGTTTGTTAGTCTTTCATGGTTTTAGCAGCTCCTTCTTGAATATCATTAACCCTCTCAATTTTGATATAACCATTGCTTTGATCGATCAGCACACGGTTTTCTTATTTCTTGTCTAGATAAGAGAGTTGCAGCAGTGATAGATGGGTTTGATGGTCTAATCTTAGACAAGAGTGCAATTTTTCAGATATGCAAATGAGGCTGAAGAATTGATTGTACTGTATAAATCTGTCTTTGAGTTTTATGTTGACCATTTAATGTTCAATAAAGGATTTTCATGGTCCGCCAAACCCAATTCAAAAATATATTGATATCTGATCCATCCCTGGCCAGGCATCGAACCCTTCACTCAATCCCGAAGTGTTACTTCCCCGGAAAACATCTCATCGCTCGGCCTCTTCCTCGTAAAAACCTCCAGCATCATTATCCCATAGCTATGCACCTCGAAACTATTCCCCCTGACCCATACTCTGCATGCATGGCGTTTTCGTCGCAAAGTTTCTTACATTTCGACAAGCAAAGCAAAGCATGCATGTTGGAACTCTTTTTTTCTTTTTCTTTTTGCGCCAAGTGGATTGATATTTTATTTGAATTGAAGCAAAGCAGTGATGATATGGTGCTTGACTACTGAATGAAACTGCTTGGGTGGACGCGCCATTGATCAAAGTCAGAATAAGAAAGGAGAAAGGAATGGGACAACAATCCATAAAGAAGAGAAATCTTGCTTGACATCATGGGGAAATTTTGGCACCATGATTATTTTCTTTGATGGCTAAATGTTTATTGAGAACTTTTAATAGATTATATAAAGTGAATGGCAAAAAAGGATGTTTGAACTATACGATGATCTGATTTTGTTGTTTCTCAAATTTTTAAATTTATCATTTTGTTTCTGAACTTTGCAAAACATGTCATTTTTTTTCATTAACCTAAGAACAGGTAAATACCCAAAACGAAGCGATTTTGTACAGTTCAGGAAGCGGAACGACACATTTAAAAGTTCAAGCACCAATAATTTACTCTTCATTCTTTTATTTGATCACAATTTAATATATTTAAGTAACTTAATTAAGGCTTTTTTTTGTTAAATAGGATTACTTCTGTATGAATTTTTTTAAAGGAAAGGGATTCTTAGTTTTTTATTTGAAAAAAAAAGGATTGGGTATCGAAAAAGCGAAGGGTTGATGACTTTTGATCCGCTCGACTCAAAAGTCGAAATGAGATGTTACTCGATGGGTTCGTGATTATTCAACTTGTTAATGCAAAAAACGAGTGAATCTTCGTGTTTTTGAGCCTGAAATCGACTTTTTCATACAGAAAGCGATTTATTCGAATTTTTATTCGAATTATTCGAACTCGAATGGGGTAATTCGAATAGAAAAATATTCAATCAAATTTTATTCGAATTAGTCGAACTCCAATTGGGTAACTCGGAATTTTGTTCGAATTATTCGAACTCGAATTGAGTAATTTGAATATATTCTAATTATAAAAAAATTCGAATTGATTTCGAATTTTTTTATTCGAATAAATTCTTTTAAGTTGGGATATTTTTATAACCTTCGGTCCCCTTCTGTTTAATCAAAACACCACGCGTTCCCTTCAGTTAAATTAACCCTTAATAATCTAAATTTACAAAATATATAATAACTGTTGTGTGGTTAAATGGAAAGATTATCGTTTCTTGCACCAGCAAATGATTTGGCGATGTTTTTGGAAAGGGGCAACGATCAATTTCAATCCCAACGAGGGACTCAATTAAAAATTCAATACAGATGCGCACCAAACACGACGTTGTACCTACACGCAAACACCATCGCCGTTGAAGCCTAGCCGTGCGATTTGCTCCGATGTCCTCCCCATCGCCGTCGGTTCGGAGTGAGACGAACCTAGTCGACCTCGACGTGGATTCTCTAACGCACATCGCGAGCTTCCTCAACCTTCGAGATGTCTCAAACATTGCCATGTCTTGTAAGCAGCTCAATCGAGCCGCCTACTCTGATTCTGTCTGGCAATTGCTTTACAGGTCTCTACTCTGTTTTAGCTCGAAGGATATTTTTCTGTCGTCTTTCTTCAGTTATTGCTTTACGATGGTTGTAAAATTGGCAGACGAGAATGGCAGCATATTTCGCCTTGGTGTTTTGGACAAGTGTCAAGCGTGAGGGAAGCTTATTTGTCTAGGCTTGCATATGTCAATCAGTTCAAATTTCAGGATCCTATGTATCGATATCTGACTGCAGTGGGGAAGCCTCCACATCAGATGCTGTTTGATAAAGGCTTTATTGTTTTCTCAAGTGTATGTGGAAACCATACTACCATAGTCATACTTTTTTATGTGATCGACTGGAGATATTGCATGAATCGACTTCAATTCTATTCGGATATGTGGTGAGTTTAAACATGTAAGTTTTTTCCTCTCCAATGTTTTGTTACAATTATATGCAGGGTCCCTTGATACAATCTTTTAGCATTGACCATATGGAGAATGAATTAAGCATTCAAACACTTGGTAGCCATAATGCTAGAGTCACGTGCATGAGGTTGATCTTTGCTTCTATTACATTGTCAAATGAGTGCTTGTCTCTTCTACTGTCTTAACATCTTCTATGGCAATTGATGAGATTTTCCTGTGATACACAGGCGTTTTTCGGAGAGTGACATCAATACATATCGAGACGACAACAGCATTCTGGTGACATCGAGCAGTGGCCATTCCATCCGTATATGGTCAAAGGTATCATCTAGAATATGAATCCAGCATATACTTTCATTTTTTGGTTATTCCTATACCACTCCCAATTCACACGTTTGCTTGTATAAGTTGTTCCATAGTTGATGCTTAGTGGGAAGTTTGAATCCATCATCGAATTCCACGTGGCTCTGATTTTGTAGGGAGGACATCGATGCTTGAAAGGCCATAACGGTCCTGTTTCGACTATAGTGGATAAACTGGTTGGTGATTCTCATGGTAAGGTACTTGCCAGTGGAAGTGAAGACTGTACAGTTCGCCTTTGGTCCATTAACTCTACTGGGAAACGAGGACAGAGGGCACTGAGTGCCACACTTCATGGACATGATAAAGCAGTGTCTTTGGTATCAGTTGCAGGGTATTCTTTTGCTTGATACAGCTCCATCATTTTTTGATAATCTGTGTTATTTGGACCTGATTGCCTTATCCATGTTAACTCAGTACACTGTTTACCTTTTACCCAACTATTGTAATACTACCGTTTATTTCAGCAAGCTAATATAAACTTTCTTGTGTCAGGCACAAAACATCTCTACTGGTCAGCATTTCAAAGAATGGAAAGGTGTTCTTCACAATCTGATATTTTTTGCTCTAAAATGAAAGCCTTACTTCTGTCATTCTCCACTTCTCTTTTCTCGCATTTGTCTCCCAACCTCCTCCAATCTTGAAATTTAATGATGTTCTTCTTTGATTGGAACAATAATTCTTATCCACAGGTTAGGGTTTGGGATACCAATGCAGCATCATACTCGGGCCGTTCATCATGTTGTGTTGGATCGACGTCAGTTACTTCCACACCCATCGGTATGAAGTGCCATGAATCTCTGCTGTATGTTTCTAGTCACTCGTCGGTCACTGCAGTCGATTTAAGGACCATGAGCAAGGTCTTCTCGGTCATCAAGCAAACAAAGATACATTCATTCAATGCCTTGCCTTCTAAATCCACCTTTTGCACTGGCCAACATGAGAGGTACATTGCTGTTACACTGCAGTATTATCTATTTCTCCAACCCAATTATATCCATGTTTCTCATGAAAGGTAAAAGACTATGCAAGCATACAAGATAAATCTTCATAATCTTTGATGGCTGATAGGTCAAAAGAACATATAACAGGTTTTTAGAATCTAAGGAAAGTACATGGCTTGTTATTTTCTTACCCTATTGAATGCAACTTTCAAAGTACGCTGAGCTTCCAACTTGAATGTTTTCTATATATACTCGAGCTGATTATCGACTCGAAACCAACTGTGCAGAGTGATGATGTACGACATCAGAAAAGTTTCAGACACACTCATAGCAGAACCGACCATGAAGCTCGACGGGCATGTGGGCCCCGTGAACCTCTTGTATATGGATTGTTACAAGGTCGTTAGCGCAGGGCCCGATGATTCTTTACTTAGAGTTTGGGACGTAAGCAGCGGTTCGCTAACGAATTCCCTGCCTTTGGCATTACATCCTAAAGTTGGGTGCTCGGCTTTGGCTGTTAACGGGAGCAGAATTGCTGCTGCTGGCGGCCATGGTGAAGATGATGATACATTTGTGTTTTTTGCTGATTATAATTCTGCAAAGCTTCCTCTTTTGGTCAGTTCACATGAAGAAAGTTCGAATATTTCAAAGTTTTGGGGTTCGGTTTCTGATATTGATAGCAGTAGTGGTTCAGAAGGCGGAGGAGAATGGAGCTAGTGACTGATTATTTATTACTTGATTTAGTTACTTGCTTAAAATTGTAATAAATTATAAAATCAAGAGTTGATTATTATTCAGACCCCCTTTTAAGTTTTAAAATCGGATTCAGATCCTGTCAGTATAATATTTAGTTTTAAGGACCCGAATTCGGCAGTATTTCTTCATTGTTCTGTAGTACAACCTCATTATTCTGCAGTACCAGTTCATTTGTTCTACAATACACTTCATTGTTCTGTCGTAAAAAAGGAAGTGATATTGCAGAACAATGAAGTGGTAGTGCAGAAATCGGGTCCTTAAAAGTCATTCTTAAACTAACATGGCCTGAAATCAATTTAAAAGAGTATCAGGGCCTAGAACGAAAATTGTCCTAAAATCAATCAGGGACTTCTGTGTAGTCGTATCATTTGCAACATACACCACTTTCTTGGAGATACAATACATCAAACGGTTATTGCCTTGTTTCACAAGAAAATGTATAAATTGGGGAAGAAGAAATCGTGCAATGTCTATAGTGCCCCCGAAATGCTATAATTTCTATATCGACGGTTTAGGCCCCACACATAATGATGTGATCAACGGCTCAGATTATTTCGTTGAATAAAAGATGTTTTTTAGTTATTAGGTTAGGGCTCTGCTTTCAGTGGTCGGCGACTATTTATGCTAAAACTTCACTCTGTTTACAAGCTGATCGAACATATTCCAACCGTTTTACTCTTCCTCATTTTTTTTTCTCGTTTAGTTTTCTAAGTAATCGGAAGCAATGGCCAAGGGTCCAGGTCTTTACTCTGACATCGGAAAAAGAGCTCGAGGTTCGTCTCTCCCTATACTTTTTTTCTTTGTTTAATTCATGTTTTGGGCATTGATTTTTGTTTCCGTGCTTCTAATTTTTTCTTTTGTTTTCCTTTCGTGTTAGATCTTTTGTACAGGGACTACAATACCGACCAGAAATTTACCCTCACCACCTACTCGCCGACCGGCGTTGTGAGTCTTTCGATTAATTTTTAGCCATTTGAAAACTCTTAATCGTTTCAGCTGAATTTTTTATGTGGTATTATTGCCTGTTTCAGCTAAATGATGATTTAATCCTATACTTAGCACTGTCTGAGAATAATTCGCTGTGCTTTGACATAGCCGATGGTTTCTGTAGGATTTTAGATTCTGAAAATGATGATTGCATGAATTGGTGGCCAACGTGCAAATTGAGTTAGTGCCTATGTGTAATGGTGCAAAGTGAGTTAGTGGTTTTGCCATAAACGCCCTTTCATTGCAGATACTCACTTCATCCGGGACGAAAAAGGGCGACCTATTTTTGGCTGATGTCAATACTCAGTTGAAGAACAAGAACATCACCACTGATATCAAAGTGGACACAGCCTCAAATGTATGTGCTTCCCTTTTTACATTGTAATACTTCGCTTCCGACTTTGTGTTCCATTTATGATATATGTTCGTCCAGCTTTTTACAACTATCACCGTGGACGAGCCCAAACCTGGAGTGAAGGCTATCCTAAGCTTTAAGGTTCCCGATCAAAGGTCTGGAAAGGTAAGAAGATTTCTTCACTAACATTCTAACCTTTTTCACCTCCCTTTAATGATTAGACACTTAATTGCCCTAACCATTGTAGTTGGAACTCCAATACTTGAATGACTATGCTGGAATATCCTCAAGCATTGGATTGACTGCTAATCCCATTGTGAACTTTTCCGCTGTTTTGGGGACCAACGCTCTGTCTTTGGGAAGCGATGTCTCTTTCGACACAAAGGAAGGAGCTTTCTCCAAGTGCAACTTTGGAGCAAGCTTCGCAGACTCCGATCTCATTGCATCTTTTGCCCTGTAAGTATTTCCCATCTCTTGATAGTTTTATGCCTTTTCTTCTACTTTCGAACGATACGAGAATGCTCAAATCTCTAATTTCGTTTAGGAACGACAAAGGTGACACACTGAGTACTTCGTTCTACCACATGGTTAGCCCATTGGCCAACACAGCCGTTGGAGCTGAGGTGACACACAGCTTTTCGAGCAATGAGAACACCATCACCCTTGGCGCTCAGCATGCTTTGGACCCACTGACCACCGTTAAGGCACGAGTCAACAACTACGGGAAGGCAAGCGCTCTGATTCAGCACGAGTGGCGTCCTAAGTCGCTGGTCACTGTCTCGACAGAAATGGACACTAAGTCCATCGACAAGAGTGCAAAGTTTGGTTTGGCTTTGGCCCTCAAACCGTGAGTTGTTTTTGGAGATTCATGCTTTGGTTCTTGGCACTTTTTTTTGCGGCTTAGTTTGGTGATTGTTGGAATAAATTTGCTTGTCAGCTTGAATGCCTTTCGTTCTGAAATTGCAATTCTGAGGATTTACGTTGGAGTAAGATGCTTCTCCATTGCATGAGTTTTCTACTTTTAACAAATTAATGTTGACGAGTGATGTTCCCTTAAATGAAACAAATGTTTCTCTTGTTCCTTCCTACTACCAACCGAAACTGCAGAGGGTAATAGTAACATCCGAAAAATGAAGTATCTCAACAGCGTATACGATTATGATGAATTTGATTACAAGATTTTGTTCAAGGGCCTCAATTCCCTGGGCACGCCGTCGAAATTCCCAGAATTGACATTGGACTGAAGCAGAGGCCTTTTGCCGATCTTCCAATGGATGCCCTCGGCGAGGTGCTCTTTGTTTGGTGTAAGCATCACAAAGTTTGGATCCGCCCTTTCGTAACTACAGGAACAAATAAGAACGAAAAAGAATGAATGAAATTCGGCAACTGTATGAGTTATAGCGCGAAGGAAGAAAGCGGCGATTCTAACCTTCCTTCCCTAATGTTGTCCACACGAATACCAAATCCAAAGCCCGTTTCTCCCTTTGTGCGGTCCCTAACAGCTGAAAAGACAGTCGTATTATTGTGACATTCATATTCGAACAAGGGCTTTTAAATTTTTAAGTGCATGAAATACTTTTTTCCAAGCGTTGGAAATCAAGCTGTTTTGGGTTTGTATCCAATTGGGCAGCTTTAGATTTGGGAGATGGAAATGGCAGAAAAGCAGCATACCTGACATGCTTAGAGTGAAAGAAGGTTTCCACCATGATTTGAAGGCCAAAGCTATGGATGAGCTGAGAGGACCAATCTTACCCTGATAACACCATGTGTCATGCATAGACATACAATTTTTTTAGTACAGTTACTTCATGAAACTTTTGATTCAATTTTACCTTGACTAAGAAGTTTTTGTTGGCTTGCCAAGATGCTGCTACTTGAAAACTGGAGTCTTTGATGTTGTTCGATGACTTGTTTTCATCGATACTGATAAAGAGTACTAAATGAGCAACTTATTTCCCACTTCTAAGATGAAAGAACAAGTACAGCAAAAAAGATGACTATACCTTGTCTGCAGCTCAAATCCGAAGTCAATGTAGTTGGTGATTCCAACTATATCATTTTCCTCGAGTATATTTTTTACCTATGTCATCGAAGGATTTAAAGTGATTCCAAGGATAGATAGACAGATGCATATGTAAGATACAGTCTACTGAAAGCATGTATATTAAAGAGAAAAGGAAAGAAATACCCGTCGCTGGACGACAACATGTTGATAGAAAGAAGCAATGAACTGCAACAGATTTGCAAGTCATCATCACCAGTAGAAAATAACAAGAAAGAAACTAAGTTGATATGCTCGACATGGGCAATCGCATAACTTCCTTATGCTATGGACTTCAGCACTACTGTTTATCATCGGAATTTATGCTCGTGACTATTGATCATAAATGTCATCTATTAAAGTAAAGAAATCTATATCCACCAGTTTTTCATTAACTAACTCAAAGCAGCACCAATCAATGTGACAACATATACTATTGGATTTAAATGGAAAGGTCAAACTTGCAAGCTACAAATGAAGAGATAAACCCATTAGATACACTGAAGCTTTACAACATGTGACCTGCGAGCTTCTGGCAAGTTCAAGCCCAAAATTGAACGATGGACTCAATGGACTTCCTGATC
The DNA here is from genome assembly GCA_027422505.1 of Craterostigma plantagineum. Lineage (NCBI taxonomy): Eukaryota > Viridiplantae > Streptophyta > Magnoliopsida > Lamiales > Linderniaceae > Craterostigma > Craterostigma plantagineum. The sequence goes on along the minus strand of JAPQWV010000582.1, from coordinate 62,547 downwards.
CTAATCCATAACCGATTGCACAGCTCCAGTTTTCCAAGTTTTTGAATCTTGATACATCTTTGCTTCCAACTGGATTGTGGGGGGAAAGCGGTTAAATATCATGACGAGAAAGAAAAAAAACCTCTGATTGCTTTTTATGCTTAATGCAGAACATAGGAATAGCACGGACAAAAGAAAGGGAAAGAATAGCATGATAGTGTTACTATTAATGATGTCTATTAAGACTTACATTTGGGCTCGTACTGCACTCCAGCAGTCAAGCTTCCCATCTTGCTCACTACCCATGCATTTCTTGGGATTTGGTTCTCAGCTGTAACAAAATGAAAGTTGAAGTCAATCAACTTTGACATGTCCAGTTAATTTTTCCCCTTTCCATATTGTTTCAGATTGGTATGAGAATGCAATGGATGTCACTAGCCATTGGTTTGGGAGCAGAAGGGAACAAAATGGATCTCTTAAACACATAACTTCCATACTTTATAGTATGTCCTAAACACATCAATGACATATAAGAAACACGTCGACGTACCAGCAAAGGGAATAACTGTAGCTCCAACTGACAGATTCGGAGTGCCATATCTAAGACCCACGACCCCATAATCTTCACTAGATACTCTAAACAATCAACCACGTTAGATCAATTAAGTATTTTCAGAACACCCCTGTAGAAGCTGGAGTTGAGAAAAAGGTGCAACCTTTGTTTTATAAGCAGTGGAATTATGCCAAATGCTCCAATTCCGAACTTGGGGTGGTATGCGCAGGATCTCATAAGTAAAATCCTACAAAATCCGCATATTAGAAGCACTACTTATAGTTCAAACACAAGGATGAATAACTTACGGTTCAGTGTTTGACACGAAGACATCGACGAATGTGTGGGGATCATCAACATCACTAGAAAGGGAAAATAAAACATGATATCGGTAAAACAAGAATATATTACGCCAAGTAGTTTGTTTGAGACTGAGAATAAAGAACACAAAAAAATGCAGTAATTTTGAAACTGATCTCACAACATATCAAACCTTTGCCAGCGAAACTGAGCATTTCCCAACAGTTTTTCTTCCGGCTTGTTATCAAGGGGCCCAGTTACCTGAACAAAGCTAAGGAATCCATGAAACTTGCTACCTTCTCTTCTCATAGTGCACTGGAACTAAAATCCACTATAATGAACATCGAACGTAGATCTAACTTAGTTGGAATTCGCATGAAGGATACAGTCGCTATCAAATCAACATTAGGATCGTCCATAGGCTTAAGCATTATCCTCGTACTGAAATGCTTTGCCTCCTCGAAGTAGTCGTCGAAAAGACACCTCAGCGCCATCTTCCCGAATAACAAGTTGTACGATGATTCCAGCATCCTGAACCAGAAATCGAATTGCTTCGCAAGCCACGCATCGACAATCAAAATTTTCTGACAGCAACGAACACAGAAAAAAAAAATAGCACAAAACCTTGTCCTCGCGGCCAGCGGCGGGAAATCAAAGAGCGGCGGCACGAGGACCATAGGCGGCGGAGGCGGCGGTTTCACGGAGGATAGCCAGCTACCCATTTCTCCGGCGCGTACGAAGATTCACTTTTTACGCTCGAAAAATACAGTGGATTGTACGATTATTCGTACGGAAGGCCAATAGGTGTTTACTGATTTCGATGGAGATGCTCTTCGCGCGGGGGGCGAGATGTTCGAAGCTCGCCCAGGCCATGACCATTTCATTGTGACGTGGCGATAGTGTGTTCGTCCACGTGGCGTGATGGATCCGTACATTGATGTCGGTCTTTGAATCTAAATACTAATAAAGGGCTGACGAGTTATGTGTATTTAATTCTTAGGCCCATTTAAGGCCCATTAGTTTATTGTATTGAATTTTGGCCCATTAAGCAACGCCACGTATGCTTTCTTTCAGTGTTAGAACGTCGACTGCGTTCGTGTCTCCATTTTTGTACCTTAAAATAATACGTGGTAATCAACGCCAATCAAGGGATGTAGGGAAAGGAAATATCTATTTGCCACGTATTCGTAATCAACTCAATGGTCCCAAATGCTTATATGCTCAATTATTTGCGCCATGATATCCACACATCAAGGTAGGGTGTCGAAATTTCGAATTAATTAAGTAGTTTACTTTTAAGAGGAAAGTGAATTATATGATTCATTGACAAGTTCGGATCCGTAAGTTGATGGTGACTATTATTATTGTTATCTAGCATACACTACTATGATTAAAAGGAAAAAGTATTGTGATCGTGGACCAACTTTTCTCGATTGTATTTGTATTTATCAGTTTCCTATCGAATATTGCTTCGTCGGCCTTGGACGCAACTTGATTCTCTTTTAATATATACTATTATATAATTGGTGATGGATGGATACAAATCCTCAATCCCAAATTGATTTGGTTTATAAAATTTTTAATTAATAAATAATAATCTATCAATTTAAAGTAAACAATAAATAATAAAACTATTGTACGAAAATATAACCACTCACTTCATCCACTACCACTACATAACGCTTAATATTTAAATTATTAAAAGCTATTATTTTTGAAGTAGTCTTATTTAATTTTGTGGAGATTTGTTGGTACCTATTTGTTGCATCTAGAAATAAAATTAGGCACGATGCTATGCCGATACACTCGATCATCTCTTCTTTGAATATAGGATTAATTTAACTATTACACTAACAACCATCCTAAAAGCTAATTTTAATCAAACACTATCCCACACCGCAACCCCACAATTCCTACTAAATATCACACATCCGTCCTTTTTTTTTTGTGATAAATGTAAATAACTTTTTTTTTTTATGGCTGTCTTAATACTAGGGTGATTCAGATTCCGAATCCAAATGGAATCATCCACGTATCCGAAACTGAAACTGCTAAGCAATATTCTACCCGTTCGGGTCAGACCGGGTCGGTCACTAATGGATCCGGGGTTCAGAACTCAGAAGTTGATTCGCAGATAAGTTAGAAAAATAAAAGAATAAAGAATAAAATGGGACCGATCGTTTCGATAAGCACGATTCGTCTTCGCTTTTTATTTATTTATTTTGTTTGGTTTTAAACGGAGAAGAACAAATCGGAAAACACGTAAGGGGTCCCTCTCAACCAAATTAATCAAAAACCAATTAAAAAAAAGTTATGGATCAAAATGAGCTTTCAGAGTTGAATAAACCTTTACTTTCGATCATTTAAGACTATATGGTAAGAAAAACGTGCTAAATGATTGCGCAATTTGTCAAATATGTAACTATTAGCAGTCGAACTGTTCATTTTACAGGTCAGTTAATGCTAATTACAATTATAACGGCTCATACGCATGCACGTCGACAAACTAATTTATTTTCACTTACTAATCTTTGTAGGTTACAAGTAGAACGAATATTTTTCAAAATCCGTTTTCGTAAAAATTTATGATTAAATCACTAGAAATATGACGAAACGCCATATGGCTGCCTCCACCTAAAAATAAAAAGTCGATCTTTACGCACAAGACAAAATCACGCTAAAGTTGCATCACATAAAGACATCAAAGTGTGGTCCAATTAAAGCACTATTTCATAGCAGCGGAGAAGAGGAAAGTGAAGATAACAAAGTAAAGGCCGAAGCTTTATTTGCATTCGTGCACACCCACTCAGTATAATCTAATGCAAATGATATTTTCTTGAAAAAAGAAAAAAAAAAAAAAAAAACTGAAACGTCCCTTTACCTTAGCACCAGCCAGCCTATACAAACCTCACTCAGCTTTGTTTTTCACATATTTCTTCCTTCCACGTATCTTCTTACATGATGGTGGGTTTGTTGTTGACAACATGATCCGTTTTAAGTGGGATTTTCTTGATCTTAGGTGAGCTTTCTTTATTCTTTGGTTATCTTATCTGCAATTTCTTTTATATCAGCCATTTCTTCAGTGGCCACGTTCGCTTTTATGCGTAGGAATATACTGCACTGCTTTCTCGGTTTCATTTCATCCTCTCAAACGCGATTCTTTTTGTGGGCTTTGTTTTTGTGTATTTGGTCCTCGTCATCGGTTTATTATCAAAAGAGTCCCTTCACTTTAGTTGCTTTTTTTGGCTTGTCCTGGCATAAAGGCTACGCTACGGACACATTAATTGCGTTTGCTTTCATAAAAAGGCTATTTTTTTTCTTCATTTTCTTTTTCACATACTTCACTTTCTCGCTCTAGATGTTTTCTACTATCCAAGAACTGACGCTCCCATGATTTTGAGAAGCCCTGTGATGGATATCGAGAGTTGGAGCCTAGAAAATAATAATAATAATCCGATAAAGGTCAGTTTTTTTTTTTGTTTTTTTTTTATAAAATCAGAAAAAAGGAAGGTTTTTTTTCCTAGCATGTTCTTGATGAAATGTGGTGTGTAATTAACTTTCAGAAAGAGTCATGGAGCACAGTGTTGATGCTGGCTTATCAGAGCTTGGGCGTTGTGTATGGAGATTTAAGCACTTCACCTCTCTACGTTTACAAGAGCACCTTCGCGGAAGACATACAGCATTCAGAAACCAACGAGGAAATATTCGGAGTTCTGTCTTTCGTTTTCTGGACTTTAACTCTAATCCCACTTCTCAAGTACGTCTTCATAGTTCTCAGAGCTGACGATAATGGCGAAGGAGGTACCTTCGCTTTGTATTCTCTGCTCTGCCGATATGCTAGAGTGAGCACTTTACCTAACGGCCAGCTCGCCGATCAAGAACTGTATGAGTACAGAAAAGATGGGATTTCATCGAACAGTAAGGATTTTGGCCTGAGGCTGAGATCGACGCTTGAGGAGCACAGAGTGTTGCAGAAAATGCTGCTTACTTTAGCTTTGATTGGGACTTGTATGGTGATTGGGGATGGCGTCCTTACACCAGCAATTTCAGGTTGAAAAAAACGTTAAAAAAAATGGATTCTTTTTGTTCCCCTTTTCTAAGCAGCTAACCATGTTTACAGAGCTTGATTTTCTTGTTCTTGCAGTATTCTCTGCTGTGTCTGGGTTAGAGCTTGTAATCTCCAAACATCACCATGACTGTAAGTTTCTTCCCGTTCGTGCCTGAACGTTACCTTAGAAACTCTGTATTTGTTCTGGAATTATCTGCTTTAAGTTCTCAATTTCTTGCTCGTAAGTACAACCCATGTTTTAGTCTACTGAATTGGTAAGAATATCTCATTCTTGATAGATACTGAGAAGATATTGCTGGTCTGTGTTGCATAATCAAGAAAGATATTATGCCACTTGTAGACGTGTTCACCTCGTGGAAAACGAAATCACACCAAACTCTGTTCAGAAAAAAAAAAATTGAATCTTTCCGTCAAATTAATACTAATCAAATCATTAAATAGAAGTTAGGTCGCCATCTTTGAGGATTGTTGTGGAGACCACATTTTGTCACATCATTATGACTGGGGAAGGGAGGTGCTACTTGAGGAGGTTAAGAGAGTCTTCATAGTTGACTGTCTTATAATCTTCTTGCAGATAACGTTGTACATCCATAACATAAACCATATATAAAAATGTTCTTACAAATACCACTGCTTTTTCGATGACTTCAGACGTCGAAGTGCCGATCGCCTGCACAATATTGGTGTTCTTGTTCTGCCTCCAGCACTATGGGACCCACAAGCTGGGATTCCTATTCGCCCCCGTCGTAATACTGTGGCTATTCTGCATAAGCGCCATCGGTTTGTACAACATATTCAGATGGAACCCTTTGGTCGTAAAGGCACTTTCGCCTTATTACATGTACAAATTCTTGAAGAAGACTCGAAAAGGAGGGTGGATGTCCTTGGGCGGAATACTTCTTTGCATTACTGGCTCTGAAGCCATGTACGCAGATCTCGGCCACTTTTCGCAGCTATCAATCAAAGTAAGTTAAAGATAAAACAGCATTCTATCAAATATATATGAAGTACTGTTGTTTTCGCCGTAGATGGCTTTTAGCTTCGTGGTGTACCCATCGTTGATCCTCGCTTACATGGGCCAAGCCGCTTACCTCTCTAAGCACCACATAATCGAAAGCGACTATCGCATTGGATTCTACGTCTCAGTTCCTGGTAATGTTTTTCTCTTTTGGCCTTAGAGTATTTTTCTTACGTACGATTTCGACGAAGCTTGTAAAATTTTTTTGCCACGGTTTGCTGCAGAAATGCTGAGATGGCCCGTCCTCGCAATAGCCATCCTCGCGGCAGTCGTAGGGAGTCAGGCGATTATCACGGGGACATTTTCGATAATCAAGCAATGCAGCGCTCTCGGCTGTTTCCCGAGGGTGAAGATCATACACACTTCGTCTAAAATATGCGGCCAGATTTACATCCCCGAGATCAACTGGATATTGATGGTGCTGAGCTTGGCTGTCACCGTAGGTTTCCGAGACACTAAGCACATCAGCAACGCATCGGGTAAGAAAAACCCACTTCCGTTCTTTCATGGTCTTGTCTTACCTGCCCAATTGGATATTAACCCAAGTCCAGTCAAAATGGAGCTATACTCAAGTGGGTAGGTATGACAAAATCTTTTTCTTACATCGCCTACGATGTCTGACAAAAAAAAAACAAAAAAAAAAAAACAGGCCTTGCGGTTATAACCGTCATGTTAGTGACAACGTGCCTCACGTCCCTCGTGATCATCCTATGCTGGGGCCGAAACGTCATCCTGGCCGTCGGATTCATCCTCTTCTTCGGCTCGATCGAAGCCCTATACTTCTCGGCCTCGCTGATCAAGTTCCGCGAGGGCGCATGGGTCCCGCTCGCCCTCTCCCTCGTCTTCCTCGCGGCTATGCTCGTGTGGCACTACGGCACCCTCAAGAAGTACGAGTTCGACGTGCAGAACAAGGTCTCCCCGAGCTGGCTCCTCGGGCTTGGGCCCAACCTCGGGATGGTCCGCGTGCGAGGCATCGGGCTCATCAACACCGAGCTCGTCTCGGGAATCCCCGCCGTCCTCTCCCACTTCGCCACCAACCTCCCCGCCTTCCACCAGGTGCTCGTCCTCTTCTGCGTCAAGAACGTGCCCGTCCCCCACGTGAGGCCCGAGGAGAGGTTCCTCGTGGGCCGGGTCGGCCCGAAGGAGTATCGGGTCTACAGGTGCATAGCGCGATACGGCTACCGCGACTCGCTCGTCGACGATGTGGCGTTCGAGCACGAACTCGTGTGCAGCATCGCCGAGTTCGTCCGATCCGAGAGAAGCGACGGTGGTAATAATAATAATAATAATAATAATAATAATAATAATAATAATAATAATAATAATAATAATAATAATAATAATAATAATAATAATAATAATAATAATAATAATCGTAGCGACGATGATGAGTGTATGACGGTGATTGGTACGAACTCGAATTTGCGGGAAAATGAGTTCGTCAAGGTTTGGGATGAGGGCGAAAATTCGTCAGAACTAATAACAACAGCAGCAGTTGCGAGGAAGAGGGTGAGGTTTGTTGTGCCCGAGGGCTCGGAGGCGAGCCGAGAGGTTCGTGAGGAGTTGCGGGAATTGAACGAAGCGAGGGAGGCAGGCTTGGCTTTTATACTCGGGCATTGCTACGTGAGGGCGAAGAGCGGCTCTGGTTTGTTTAAGAGGCTTGCGATCAACGTGGGGTACGATTTCTTGAGGAGGAATTCGAGGTCGCCGACTTATGCCAAGAGCTTTCCTCGCGCTTCGACCTTGGAGGTCGGGATGATCTATCTCGTATGACGACGGTTCTCGTGGTCTGATGTATTTATCTTTTGAAAACTCTCTGTAAATGATGGTTTAGTGCAATTTGGCCAGTCAAGAACGCGTATAAGCGCGCGTTCTATGCTAACTTTCACTCAACGACTAAGTTCAATCCGAACAGAGACATCGGCAATGGACGGTTATCACATCTATATCTATCTATACTTTTAATAATTGGGAACGGGACTTAAAACTGTCTAATTTGGTCTAATTTGGTGTATCAATTACACCAAAATTTCAAGCCAACTGGTTAGTTACTTTTTTAATAAGACATCTCATATATGAAAACAACGGTTTATTGCCCATGTTCTAATAAGCTGTCTCATAAAAACAGAACTGCCACATAAATTATAATATAACTTCTCGCACCCACGTGGGGGTGCACGTGTGCTAGTTATTATATAATTGATTGGGGGTGAATATAAAATACCATAATTTGGTGTTTAATTTATTTGTAATTTACTCCCTCATTTGCAATTTAATTAATTAAGTATTTGTTATATAACTCCTATTTTTTTTATTTACTCTACTTATGCCTCTACAACTAAGTTTCTTTTATATATTTTGAAAATTATATTTCATCTTAAACACTAGAAGTTATGATTTCAAATTACGAATAACTTCAATATAATTTTATTTTAAACACACAAATTGGGTGTGCAAGAAAGTTATAGTACATCACATAATGGTTGTATAATAAGCACAAAAATTGAAATTGTATGATTGCAAATTGCAATGATAGATCAATCAACAAGATTCGTTAATGCTTCAATAACCTAACCAGCCAATGAATGATTGATACTCGTTTATCAGTAAATAAATAATAAATGAAATAATGCCCCGTTTGGATTTCGAATTTTGATTTGAAATCCGGATTTGGCCCAAATCTACCGTTTGGAATCGAGTGGATTTGGATTTCGATTTCGGTCAAATTCGATGTCAATTCGAAACACTCATTATTTGTCGGATTAGAAATTCCATGTCAAATGGTCCGTCGAAATCCGAAGTTGAGTCGGTAATGAGTTTTTCGCAAATAATAATAATAAATAATAGCAATAAATAATAATAATATTAATAATAATGGTGATGGGTAAATGATGAGTCGAGCTGACTCGTGAGCTCGATGAACCGGCGCGAGCTCGTTACGGGTTAGCGATTGAGCCGGCTCGAACTCAAGCTCACTCGTAGGTGCTCGAAAGCTCGCAAGCCGTCCTACGAGTTTGTTTTTATTTAATTTTTGTACTTTTTAATCTTTTAACAAAAAGTTAGAAGTCGAGTTCGACGAGCTACTCGAGCGCTTGAGGTCGAACTTTATTTTGAAATCCGAATTTCGAAATCCTAACGTTTGCCAAACAATGGATTTGGATTTGAAATTAAGATTTTGAAATTCATGATTCGCGATTTCGTTCAAATACGCTAATCCAAACGCAACCTAAACAAATTGGTATATATGGCAGCAAACACGTGGCACTGGGATTGGACGCTGATACTTATTTTTGTGTTTTTCGGGTGGGACCCATTCCACCTGGCAATCCAATCAGCTCCAGCTACATATATATTTCTACAGCTGGCGTAACGAAACTACTGCCGAACTACCGTCATTTCCCGGTTCCCGGTTGCCCTTTCTCTACCATTATAATGAACGAATCAAACGACACAAATCGTCAAAAATCAAGCACGAAGGAAGATTTGCAGGGAGAGAGGAGAGAACGACCTGACCTCAATCAATCTCTCTGCAAATCGAATCGTTCAAATCTCTCCGCGCGTTTCAACGCACAATGTCCCAACCGGCGACCACCGATCGATCCTCCCCGCGAAAAGACACCGGCGAAGACTCGATCGACGATCTCCACGAATCGGCATTCTCGAAACGCGGTTGCTGCTGCTTCTGGAATTTCCCGTGCTTCAAAAAATCCGACAGCTGGGAGAGAATCCTCACGACCTCGGAAGATCGACCGCCCGAGAACGGCGGAGAGGCGTGGTGGTGCAAGGGCTTGGATGCGCTGCGGAAGGTGCGCGAGTGGTCCGAGCTCGTCGCCGGTCCGAAGTGGAAGACGTTCATCCGCCGCTTTAACAAGACCGGCGTCGGCCGGTCCAAGGCCGGGAAGTTCCAGTACGATCCTCTGAGCTACGCGCTTAATTTCGACGACGGGCCGGCGGCGCATAACGGCGATTTTGAAGTTAGGGATTTCTCGTCTAGGTACGCCGCCATACCCGTTTTGCATAGCGGGCAGCTGAAGGATATCAGACATTGAATTTTTCTTTTTCGTTTTCTTCCTTTTTTTTTTCCCCGATTTTTCGATTTTCTGCGTGTAATTGTTGTTAATTGGTGTTTTTGTGCTCGGTTTTTGGAATATATTCTTTTCAATATTATATTCTATTGTTTAGTCAGGCAAGCCCATAAAATACGGCCCACTTACTTAGGCCCATTATTTGGCCCAGTAGCGATTTTCCCCATCAATGTTAGATTTGGTTTTTTGTAAATAGAGTGAGATAGAATAGGGAGGAGTCGAAGGAGTGGCTGTCGTCCAAGCAAGAGCGTTCAACGAGTGGTGCTGACTTATCGCCACCTCAAAATTACATAAAAATAATTTTTTGGGATTAAGCATAGATAAAATCTCTCCGATCAGATATTTTCAGTGACAGAATTAACGGATCGCCATGAGAGCTCTTCAAGCTTCCACTTCATACAGTGTTGGATTGGGCACTTCGTTCCTCGCTCCACCTCCGCCGCGTCGCCGCCAGAGTATCGTGGCTAAAGGTAGGGATTTGTTGGCTGAATATTGTTCGTGCTTTTTTTTTCTTTCTTTTTGTTGGAATTGATGAGTCTGAAATGGCAATTGTTCAGTTGAGCCTACTGAGAAATCGGTGGAAATAATGAGGAAATTTTCGGAGCAATACGCAAGGAGGTCAAACACGTATTTCTGCTCAGACAAAGGCGTCACATCTGTGGTCATCAAGGTTTTTAAATCTTCAGACAATTGATTGATTTTGTTTGCTCTTTTTCACTTTTTTTGTTTTTTTTTTTTTGGTATCCGTTGTAAATTTTCCTAATATGCTGTACTTCGGCTCTTCTATTTATGAGAGTTGCCCGACATATATTTGCTTTGGACGAAGGAGCAATTTCGATAAAACTTGAACCAGTTTTGTGTTCACTGACAATATGTTAACTGTAAAAACAACAAGACAGCAAGCAGCCTCCACGGAGGTCGTGTGATTTGAAAGCAATGGCGTATCATCTATCTGTTCATAGATATTGATCTGAAGTCTGAACTGAATGCTATATGTATGTAATGTGTGATCTAGTTGATTTGTTTCAAAGCTATAATATGGTGCTTGGCCTGAACGTCTTGTCATAATTTCGATGGTGATGAGAAGAAGCCAAGTATTGAATATGACGTATGACAATTGTGGCCTTTCTCTGCTTTTGTTACTTGCTATGATTCTTTGCTTACTAGCTAGTTTGAATCTGATCGCTCTGTATATGTCTATAGAACGGGAAGATAATTTTTCTTTTATTTCTGAGATTTCTCATGGTTTATAAGCATTTTGAGGGGTGTTGTTTGAATTCATCTTGTAGGGGTTGGCAGAGCACAAGGATACACTTGGTGCACCCCTTTGTCCTTGCAGGTTAACTCGTCCTTCTTTACACATGGTTATAAGTTATATGCTATATTATGATGATGATTTGATATGATACATGATACTAGGAATCACTTGGATTTTCAGGCATTACGATGATAAAGCTGCTGAGGCACAGCAGGGGTTTTGGAACTGCCCTTGCGTTCCTATGAGAGAAAGGTACGTAGTGCTAATGTGAATACTGTTTTTTGACTTCTGTTACGACGTGATGCCATTCTCTCACAAGACTGCCTAAACTTGTGGCTTTGTTAACTAAACTAGTCGAACTCTCTTATATAAGCTTCTGTAAAATGCAAAAACTAGACGTTTGACTCCACTAAATAGTAGTATTCTTCTTTTGACAGGAAAGAGTGTCACTGCATGCTTTTTCTCACGCCTGACAATGACTTTGCGGGCGAGGATCAGGTATTTATTTATAGGATGCAGTTTCCTCATCGTTCCAACGTGTATGGTTTCCAACTAAATGGTTAATGTTACAATCCAAGTATATTGGATTTTGTAATATTGGACCAATGTTGAAAAACTTGAAACTCCTAGGCATGCTAGAACATGATCGAGTTTTCTGTTTTTTTTTTTTTTCCTTCAGTTCTACAGCACTATGATATTAGATTCAGAATTTTTATTACTGCCTCTAACAACATTTACCTTTTTGCAGACCATTACTTTGGAAGAGATCAAGGAAACAACCGCGAACATGTGATAATTTTTGTTGTTTTTTCTGTTCATTCGAATATAAACTGCTCTGTTGTATAAATATGTGACGCGATCATTCAATGTGGCCCCGGTGCACAATCTGAATGGTTTTTTGTTGATTAATATTATTCGTTTTATATTTATATAATTGCATCATGGCTTTGTCCTCAATAATAATGCAGCGAGGGATTGTGTTGTGATTCCTATTTAACTAAGCTTTTCTTGGTGTTTTTCCTTTTAATATCCGATACTACTATGCATCTTGCCTTTTTACGATCAAAAGAAGAAACAGAGAAAAAAATTCAACGAAAACATCATATAAAATGAAAAGAAAAAATAGAAGACGGATTCATTATATTTATTGCATCATCAACAGAACATAAACCACAGGTTTAATTATTGCAAACAACCATAATACGTAAACGACATTAAATTCGACGACAAAGTTCAACTACGATTGGACTTGACAAGAAGCAGAAAACAAGATCAGCATAATTTTATTATTATGATTCATGGAAGAGGAAGGTAGTATTATATTACTTGTTTCATCAAGCTAAGGGCATTGGACAACCTTGCCATGGATGACCACCGAGCCCCAATCTTCACACTTCATCGAACTTGGGACACAGAGGCTCTTATTGCAGCACTCTCCACAAGCCCTCATGCATGGCCTATGTGGACGGAAGTTTCTACAGTGCTTAAAGCACAATGCTCCACAACCTGATCACACACGAGTAATTTTTATATTATTACGTACAACAATATAGCAAGGACGCATGAACATAAAGGACGATTCCTAGTATATCAGGCGAAAATGTGTACCAACGATGTAGAGAAAACTAATAATTAATTAAAGATCGTTTGACTATATATTGCATATTACTTATTAATTACCGCGATGTACGAACACACGTGGCACTGGCACGGGCGACTCCGCTGGTGGGGAGGAGACAGGCGGCGGCGCAGATGACGGTGGTGGTGAAGAGACTGTAGGCGTCGGAGACGACGGAGGTGTAGGGGAAGAGACGGGAGGCGGTGGAGTTGACTGAGGTGGTGGTGAAGAGACAGGTGGCGGCGGAGATGACGTAGGTGGTGGCGTAGGGGAAGAGGTGGGAGGCGGTGGAGATGACTGAGGTGGTGGTGAAGAGATTGGCGGCGGTGGAGATGACTGAGGTGGTGGTGAAGAGACGGGAGGCGGTGGAGTTGACTGAGGTGGTGGTGAAGAGACGGGAGGCGGTGGAGTTGACTGAGGTGGTGGTGAAGAGACTGTCGGCGGCGGAGATGACGGAGGTGTAGGGGAAGAGACGGGAGGCGGTGGAGATGACTGAGGTGGTGGTGAAGAGACAGTCGGCGGCGGAGATGACTGAGGTGGTGGTGAAGAGATTGGCGGCGGTGGAGATGACTGAGGTGGTGGTGAAGAGACGGGAGGCGGTGGAGTTGACTGAAGTGGTGGTGAAGAGACTGGAGGCGGCGGAGATGACGGAGGTGTAGGGGAAGAGACGGGAGGCGGTGGAGATGACTGAGGTGGTGGTGTAGAGGAAGAGGTGGGAGGCGGTGGGGATGACTGAGGTGGTGGTGAAAGGGCCGGCGATGACGACTGAGGTGGAGGTGTAGTGCTAGTCATGGGTGGGTAAGAAGGCGAGCAATTTTCGACGACATGTTCAGCAGCTGTTGCCTGAAAAGAGATTCATCATGAAGACACGTTTTTTAAGAGTTGTCAGTTAGGACTAACTAATTTGTGTTATTAATTAAGAGATGATGTGTTATATACTAATCAGTCATTACCATCTGCGAAACTAAGAGGAAGAAAGCAAAGAGAAAGACGACGACCGCCTGCTGCAATGATGAAGATGACTTGAGTATTACAGCCATTTTTATTTTTGTTAATATACAGTCATTAACAGTTGCAATGCTTTTCTATCTCTAATCTCGGTACTTGTTTATATAGACACAAAGAGAAAGGAAACTCTCTTCATTACGTGCATTGCATGCCACAAAATAATAGGCGCCATATGCTCCCCCCTTAATTGTGGGCCGGTGACTGAAAAATATATTAATATCATTATATACATCGAAATGATCGATTAAGTTCACTATAGTATAAATTTTTAACACTTGGGATCTCTGCTTATAATTCATTGGAAATGATGATCACCCCACACCTTCACAGTTCACTACCGTAGGCGTGAAGAATCGGGAGCTAGTTCTTGACGGAGTCAACGTATATATAATCTTTTTAAATTTTCTTAACTATCATTAAATAATTCCTATTAGTTTAACAAGATAACTCTATACCAGCACTTGTTGAGTGAGACCTGTTAACATATATACAAGCGAAATCACAATATATGAAGAATTTGCACTGCATTATAATTAGGAATAAGCAAGGAAAGAGGAAGTCAGCCGTGGTGATAATAGACCACCCTTAGCTTAATAAGCTCATGAGTACGTACGTGTTTCAAAGTTTAATTAAAAATCCAACCATTGATTCAGCCTAAATATATGGCCATGAGCAAACAATTAATGACCATTCGCAGAAGTAAGCGAACGCTAATATGAGAGATTCTTTCCTTGCATAAGAAACTGTGGCACAGCTCTTCGGACATTATTAAGCACACCAAACAAGGTTAATATTTACTACCTTTCTAAGGAACACTACCCTCACCCTGCTGTTATTTCACATTGATAGGGGTGAACTTTAGCCTAGCATTCCTCCTTACCCGGACACCTGAAGATAGTGACTTTTGGGACATATGTCCAGAGGGGCAGTACACGTGGGGACCTGTGACCCTGTACGGAAAAGGTGAAGTGGGTCCCAGCAGCAAAGCAACTTGAGCGGGAAATATTGTATAAGGGCCGACCAGGGAACACGTGGCATTTTGTGATTGGATGACATTATAAATAGAGGAGGCGCGCGTCAGTCTGACAACAGTACGATCGCAGGTGCTGTCTCCTCCCAGGATGTACTGCCTGTCGCTGTCAAGTGGTCCTGGGAGTATGCCAGCTCGGCAAACAAAGGGAATTTGGGTATATGTGAATAGAGAGAGACGAGATCAAGGCAAGAATCAACATAACACCAAAACACTTAGATATTTTCTACATTATTCATCTTCTTCATCCATTCTTTCACCATGAAAGCACTGTAACGAGCGAAGTGAGTCTGTGTGTGTATTTCGTGACTGTGACTAGTGGATACTGTTTCCGGCGGCCCGTGGATGTAGGACACCTGTCCGAACCACGTTAAATCCTTGTCTCTCTCATTCCTTTCCTTCATAGCACTAAAGTATAAACCCTAAAACACTCCAAGAACATCAAGGCCCAGTCCGTCTTACCCATCACCGCCTTTCCCGAACCAAATATCGTTGATCGGGGTCATACCCGCATCAAATGGCGCCGTCTGTGGGAAAGATGGCTTGAGACGTGAGTGCGCTGGGTAGTAACGGCAAGGAAGGCAGACTGTTTCTGGGTCTGCTTGAAGATAGGTCGAAGAAGGCAAGCTGAGATCGTGTTATCTGAAGAAACTTGAGAGGGACAGTGGAAGGTTGTCGTTGCTAGAGGAGTAGCAGATCTTAGAGACGAATAGACGTTAACCACGATGGAGGAACAGCCGTCATTGGCACAAAACTTGCAGGAACGGTTTGAGGAAGCTGCGGGGAAATCGGGGGAAAGTCCTGCGCCGGCTCCGACGCTGGCTTCACCGATTGAGGCCCCAGTGGTTACACCACGGCCCACCTTTGCGGGACCATCTGGAGCCATACCGCCTCAAACCCCTGTGACCATGACGGTGGAACAGCTAGATCTGTTGGTGAAGAATGCGGTGGACGCGGCCATAGCCGCTAAGAAGGCAAGGAGCAAGGGCAAACGGAAGCAGCCCTTCTCCGTTCAGGTCGGAACCTCAGAGGGCCATGTCTCAGAGTGGGAAGAAACCGTAGGAGAAAACATGGTGGCTGGGGAAGAAGCCTTGCGTCGCCCGCCAGATAGAGACTCGCCGAGAAGAGAGGCTACCCAGGAAGAGAGAGATGTGGGGCCACAGGCCCCAACGCGTGGGCGAGGGGGACCTTCTAGAGGAGTTCAAGAAGGACCGGTGAACCCAAGGAACGCCGTGCCTCCGATGACCATGGCCAGTGGACACATGGTGGAAGGAGAGGAGAAGGCTGGGGAACACCAAGTGGAAGTTAGGAGCTATGGCATGCGCGGTCGAGAAGGAGTCGTTAGTTCCCAGGGACAGGAGCTTAGGAGGCAAGTGTCGGACCTCAGGAAGGTGCTAGATGAGATCCGAAACAAAACAACCAGGCCCCATCTGCGAGGGCTATATCAGGCCGGTACGCCTTTGGCCAAAGGGTTGTTGGAAGGGGAAGTTGCGCTCAACTTTAAACAGTTGCCATATGAGTATGATGGTACCACTGACCCGGAGGAACACGTGCTACGTTTCAAGAATACCATCCTACTGCACAACTTCTCGGAGGGAGTGAAATGCAGAGTCTTCCTGACAACTCTGGTGAGGGCTGCTCAACAGTGGTTCAGCCAGCTCGAACCAGAGGTTATCCACTCGTTTGAGGAGTTCCAGGAGATGTTCATCAACCAGTTTGCTAGCGCTAGGAAGCCACCTAAGTCGGACATGTCTTTGTTTCAAATCAAGCAGCGACCGGACGAGAGCCTTAGATCTTACATCAGAAGATTTAATGTGGCAGCCTTGGAGGTACCCTCTGCCACCACCTCTGTTAAAATTAACGCTTTGGTTCATGGTTTGCAGGTTGGCGACTTCTTCGCATCGCTCTCTAAAAAGCCCCCACAAACGTTTGAGGAACTGTTGGGCAGAGCGGATAAGTACATAAACCTGGAGGAAAGCAGGTTGGCGAAAATCCGAGAAGGAACGTCCAGAGTGATGCCTAAGAAAGAAGTACAGAGCCACAATAGGAGCAGGGCAAATGTCCGGGTCACTCACCCTCCAGCGATCAGAAGGCCTATGGCGGGTGGTGCGAACAGATTCCCTCCTAGGTATCAGAAATACACTCCTCTGCGAGCGAACCTGGAAGAAGTCCTGGCTGTGGCATCAAGACACCCAGACATGCGGTATCCTCGAGCCAATCCGCAGGGACACCCAAAGCCCACGTCGGGGGCCCTTCTGCCGCTACCATAATGAATATGGGCATCATACCGACAACTGCACGCATCTGAAGAATGAAATAGAAAGGTTGATAAAGGCAGGGCATCTCAAGGAGTTTATATATCGAGATAGAGGACCGGTCCCGCCAACACAGCCTCGGGAGAGGGAAGGTCCGCTACCCGGCAAGGGAAAACAACCTATGATGGAACCCAACAGGCCGGGACCCAGCCAGCCGAGAGCTCATATCCTCATCATAGTGGGAGGCCCAGATGGCGGGGACTCACACAGAGCGCGGAAGTCGTATGCTAGAATGAGAGATAGGGGAAAGGCCCAGACAGAAGGCAGCTTGGTGGGTCAGATGGAGACCACAGGGAACATACAGTTTGGAGCACAGGATGAGGTCGATGTCGTTCGGCCCCATAACGACGCTCTCGTGATTACCACGGACGTGGCAGGATACAACGTGTCACGAGTGTTCATAGATGGGGGTAGTTCAGCAGATATCCTATTCTTAGACTGCTTCAAGCAGATGAAGTTGGGAACGGAGCTGAAACGGTGGCCACTTCCTTATACGGATTCGGTGGAGCTGGTATACAGCCGTTAGGCCAAGTTACACTTCCCGTGGGACTAGGAGAAGCCCCTAGGCGGGTGGTACGGATGGTTAACTTCCTGGTTGTCGATGCTACTTCTTCATATAATATCATATTGGGGCGGCCAGCCATAAATGGATTCAGGGCAGTACCTTCGACGTACCACTTGAAGATCAAATTCCCAGTAGGAGACCAGGTGGGGGAAGTCTCAGGAGACCAGGTTAGCTCTCGTCGTTGTTATGCCAATGAGGTTAAGGTTGTGACAGGAGGAAAGGAGAAAGATGGAGTTGAGGCCAAACAAGCAAAACGAACGAAGTTAGAGCAGGAAGACGGGGAGCCTACGAGGTTGCAGCCCCAACCTGATGAAGAACTGCTGACAGTGGAACTTTACCCAGGAAGGGAGGGTTTCACCACTCAGGTGGGAACGAAGATGGATAAGGAGATTGCATCGCAGCTGGTCGAATGCCTTAGGAGGAATGCCGACCTCTTTGCCTTTTCGTCAGCAGACATGACCGGGGTGGACCCGAGGATAGCCATGCACCACCTGAACATAATCCCGGGTAGCCACCCGGTGAAACAGAGACTCCGACAGTTCGGAGCCGAAAGGGACCAAGACATTAGGACGGAAGTGGAGAAGCTACTTAAAGCCGGACACGTCAAAGAGGTACAGTTTCCCACCTGGTTGGCCAATGTCGTCATGGTCAAAAAAGGAAATGGGTCCTGGAGGATGTGTGTAGACTTCCGGGACCTCAACAAAGCTTGTCCTAAGGATCACTATCCTTTACCAAGGATAGATCAGCTGGTAGATTCCACCTCTGGATGTGAAATGTTAAGCATGATGGACGCGTATCAGGGGTATCACCAGATTAAGCTGAACCCGGAGGATGTGGATAAAGTTTGCTTTGTCACGGCAGGCGGCACGTATGGTTATGTCCGGATGCCCTTTGGACTCAAGAACGCAGGAGCTACCTACCAGCGGATGGTTGATACGGTGTTTAAGAGCCAGTTGGGTCGCAACATGGAGGTATACGTGGATGACATGTTAGTTAAATCAACTTGGGCCAAGGATCATGTAGCGGACTTAGAAGAAGCCTTCCAGACCATCCGGACCTGTGGAATGAAACTGAACCCTGCGAAGTGTACCTTTGGGGTGCAGTCGGGGAAGTTCCTGGGGTATATGGTAACCAAGAGGGGGATCGAGGTGAACCCCAATAAGGTGAAGGCCATACTGGAAATGCAGCCGCCGCGGAACATCAAGGAGGTTCAACGCTTAACGGGAAGGTTGGCGGCACTCAGCAGATTCATCGCCAAGTCCGCAGATAAAAGCCTACCCTTCTTCAGAATACTCCGAAAAGGATGCCTGTTCGAATGGACAGAAGAATGCCAGTCGGCATTCGAGGGGCTAAGAAATTACTTGCACAACATGCCGCTATTGACCAAGCCCTTGCCTGGAGATGAACTAATCTTGTATTTTTCTACAGGAGAGCAGGCCGTGAGTTCGGTTCTCCTGAAAGAGGAGGAATGCTCCTTCAAGTGTACTCCGAACCGTACTACTCAGCGTATTACACTTCGGAGTAGGGGGACTGGATGATAGGGGTGAACTTTAGCCTAGCATTCCTCCTTACCCGGACACCTGAAGATAGTGACTTTTGGGACATATGTCCAGAGGGGCAGTACACGTGGGGACCTGTGACCCTGTACGGAAAAGGTGAAGTGGGGTCCCAGCAGCAAAGCAACTTGAGCGGGAAATATTGGATAAGGGCCGACCAGGGAACACGTGGCATTTTGTGATTGGATGACATTATAAATAGAGGAGGCGCGCGTCAGTCTGACAACAGTACGATCGCAGGTGCTGTCTCCTCCCAGGATGTACTGCCTGTCGCTGTCAAGTGGTCCTGGGAGTATGCCAGCTCGGCAAACAAAGGGAATTTGGGTATATGTGAATAGAGAGAGACGAGATCAAGGCAAGAATCAACATAACACCAAAACACTTAGATATTTTCTACATTATTCATCTTCTTCATCCATTCTTTCACCATGAAAGCACTGTAACGAGCGAAGTGAGTCTGTGTGTGTATTTCGTGACTGTGACTAGTGGATACTGTTTCCGGCGGCCCGTGGATGTAGGACACCTGTCCGAACCACGTTAAATCCTTGTCTCTCTCATTCCTTTCCTTCATAGCACTAAAGTATAAACCCTAAAACACTCCAAGAACATCAAGGCCCAGTCCGTCTTACCCATCACCGCCTTTCCCGAACCAAATATCGTTGATCGGGGTCATACCCGCATCACACATGCTAATACATTCATTTTCTTGGGGATAGGTTTATATATATATAATCCAACTCATATTTCCCTAATATATATAATACATGGTTTATACAAGATCAGAGCCACAATGGGTGAATGAATGAATCCATGGAAGAAGCCCATCATCGTATTCTTATCGGGGCACAATTCAATATACGGACTACTTAATTGGTCTCTAAATAATTACATGGTCGTCCTTTACCTGGCTGGGCCCACATTATCACAACCTCGTACGAAAACAAAAAAAAAAAAAACACTTTCAATTTCTGTCCCCAAACCACCTGCAAAAACCCACGAAAGCCACCAAGCTCGCCGCGCTCGAAGCAGCCAAGAACCAATAGTACTTGTCCAGGCGAGCCTTGCCCATGTCGTCGGAGAACCAGCTCTCCCCTTCTCCGGCGAAGAACTCCGCCGCCGAAATCAAGGCGGCGCTCAGAAAGCTACCGACGCCGAACACGCTCGAATACAGAGCAATCCCCACCGTCCTCATGCCCGCCGGAACCTCCGAGTAGAAGAATTCTTGCAGCCCAACGACGGTGAATATGTCGGAAATTCCCAAGAGCACGTACTGAGGCAGCAGCCAAAATATGCTCATCGACGCCGCCGCCTCTTCTCCGCTCACAAAATAAAAATCCAGCCTTTTCTTCTCCACCACGGCGGCGACGGCCATGGCCACGACGGAGAGGAACATTCCGATGCCTATCCTCTGCATTACGGTGATGCCCTTTTTGTCTTTCGTGAGGATTCTTGCGAAGGGTACGAATAGGGTATCGTACAAAGGCATTAAGACGACGATTGAGATTGTAATGGCGCTCTGTAGGGCCGCCGGCGGAATCTTGAAGCTACCGCCGGCGACGCTTCTCTTCATGGCCATGCCTTGCTTGGTGAAGAAGGTCGCCGGCTGCTGAAATATTACGGCGAACAGTAACAACGTTGTCCATATTGGTAATAGTCTGAGCAGAAGTTTAATGGCTTTCAGAGGATGATTCATCTCATTCCCATGCCCATCGTTTTTAGGAGGGACATTATCGTCATCTTCTTCAGTACAGCTGCGTAGAGGTCTTTCTTCGAGCCTATAATTTACAGAACGACAGAAAAAGACGATCTTTTAATCCATCACACATAATGTAATAACAATTAAACATCAAGAAAACAAAATGGTAAGCAGTAAGGGCTTACTCTAACTCAGACACAGCACGGTTACTACCATCTTCATGGCTCGCCATAGGCAACGCTTTCTTGATCATCTTCAAAAAGCTTCCTTTGAGTGCTCTTACGACTTCTTCGAAAGATCTCTTCTTATAACCATCTTTCGACCCACTTCGATCGTCGTTGTGCTTGTAGAATCTGCTGCCCAACAAAAGCATCGAAATCGAGACGAGCATAGAAAGTGTAGGGATAGCAAAACCTAGTCCCCATCCTAAGTTGTCTTGGACGTAAGGCATGGCGGATACGCCCAGCAAACTGCCCGAACACACGCCAAAGTACCACCATTGAAAGAAAAGGCTCTTAATACTGCTGTTATTGTTTTGATCCTCGTTATTATTATTATCCGTCTTCTGAGGTAGTAATTCGTATTCATCTTCTTCGAGTATTTGGTCTGCACCGAAAGCTTGTAATGAAGGGTTGTAACCTCCTTGTCCAAGTGAGATCATGTATAAGGACAGCGTTAGCGATGAGAATGAATGTGTGGTAGTAGTTTCCCTCTTTGCATGAAGAAGCCATGGCCATGGAACTGAGGTTAATGTCAAAGCCAAGAGACCCTATATTAATCACACAATTATACAAAGAAAATTAATGTTTAATTGATTTGCAACGAATAGTATTCATCAAATAAAGATTAATAAAGATTAACTTGACACGTAAAAAAGGGTAGGGTAGGGGTGCGTAGTGACTAGGGATCCATCATAAAAACAGACAAGAAGTAAAGATCGTGTCGTCTCATTCCATGTAGATCTCCACCAACATAATGTATAAGCAAACTTTTAATTAGTTATTTGAGGGGGGTTCTAATTTTTCATAAATAAATAAATATTACGTAATAGGATGATATTCTTGATTTTATTGATTCAACAAACTCACTGCTGAATAGAGCAAAGAGAAGCCTAAAATGGAGGTGTAACGATCCCAGTATGAATCTGCGAAGGAAGCCACGGCCAAGGGCGTAATCCACGTAAATCCAACCCAATTATTTACGAATTTTGCAGCTGATGAATTGCTCATCTTCATTACATCTGTTAGGTAAGTGACGAGGTTTGATGCCACCCCTTTAAACGCCACCCTTTCCACCCCAGCTATCACTGCGTTTATATATATAATATATATATCAAGAATAAATCATCGTATCCATGGTGTAATAGGTCAATTACAGGCACTAACCTATGAGGAGAATACATGGTCTGTTGAGTCCCTTCGATATCTTCCCCATAGCCATGAGAGAGAGAGAGAGAGAGAGAGAGAGAGAGAGAGAGAGAGAGAGACGTTAAACTACTGAAAGACACGTGAGTAGACACGCATGTTTTATACTGCTGATGTTTGTGAAGATGTGTATATAAACAGATGTCTTTATCGCGAGGAAGGAATGCCCCACCTTTGAGATATAGCTCGAAAGAAATGAACCTAATTTGCTCGATATGTAAAGAGTCTTTAGAAAGGTTTTTTCATTGCTACATCAGATTTATTCAGTAATTATAGCCTCGCTACAAACTGTTGCTGTTGATCCAATTATGTATGTCTATGTATAGTATCAGTTCCCACTTTCTACGGAATATGCGTATCGCACTCATCTTCGATCTATTGTAGGAACAAAATTGCCAATTATGTATATTGGAAAGTGAAAGAACTATTCTAAAATTATAATATTATATAATATATGTGTGTGTGTACGATGTCGTGATTGTGATGACATTTGTCTGATTTGCGTACTCTTACAATTGACTAGACAAGTGCTACAACTAATGCATGCAATGAATCAAAATCTTACACATGCATCATACATTTTTAGCAGCCTACGACGTAAAGAAGATCAAATTACTTCATTTTCCACATTTTTGCTTTAACCAAGTGCTTACTGATGACAACATCGTGACTAATGTAAATTATATACGTAAATAAAAATTTAACCTTATTGCCCATTTTTCGCTTTTCCACTCGTTTTAGTCTTTATTTAGTGCGATGATGTGTGTTTGTTTTTACTACTATTCATCTTTGTGCTATAATGACTCGGTAACCACTTCTCTTTCTAGTTTTGAGAAAGTTAAGAGTCATTAAACCTATGATGATCAACTAAATGTCATAACAATATATACTTTCAAGCAATGAAAAAGGAAAAACAACACGACGAATCCGTACAAGGACAGACAAACTCAAATCTTTCTACTCGCATTTTAAAGATTTTCCAACGTGAGAATATGCAAAGTACAAGTATCAAGTATCGAAAAAACAAAAAACTAATCTCATTCGTTCGATAGAGGCCTCAACTGCAACTTATAAGCCTGAATTTCCATGGGAGATATAACTATATGGCCATCTCTGGCGCCCACGCTAACATCTTCGTTATAGCCAAGCATTTCAGTATCTTCATGCAATAGATTCAAAGAAGTAGCTCTTACGTTGGAAATCGTCAGCCCTTTGAACATGTCGAACAGATTTATGATCTGCTCATCGTCCATGGTCGAACACTTGGACCTCCCTTTCCTGCAGTAAGAGTAATCCCAATACCTCCTCTGCAAAAGGAGGGCGAATTTAGGTTCAACCACTGATGGCTGTTGGGCGTACTTCGAAGGCCTTGCAACTTTTAGGCTCACGACGTGTAAATCGCAAGGCAGAGAAGCAGACAACGGAGAGAATGTCCTCGGCGGTGGTTGTATGGATATCGACTCAGATTTCTTAGCTATGAAAACATGCATTGGATGGTTCAAGTGTGCGCCGACTAGATGGGAGAACAGAGAAGGGCTCAGAGGATGAGAATTCGAGGCGGGATTTGCTGGCGAGGAGACATTCGACTCTAAGATGATGTTGAAAACCACATTCATGGGACGGTTGTCCATAACGCCTTGGCCCAAACCCCGCCCGTCGTCTCTTACAAGCCTACGGTCGAGCATAATCTCTAACCATCCATCATTCAAGCTAGCCACGCCCAAGGACTGTCTGGTGTGTACAGAGAATCTTTGTCCATTTGGATCTTGCATGAATGCAAGGGAAGGCATTGGGTAATAGTTTCCCTGCAAAGGTATCTTGTCGTAGGTCTCTCTTCTGCTCATTTGAAAGCCGTTTAAATCAGAGTAGAAGATCCTCTTGTTGTCGAAATCAGTCTTGTATCTAGCTATCAGCTCTTTATCATTGAATTCGTGGCTTAGGAGCTCGACGTGGTACTCTTTCTCTATAATCAATCCTTGTATTGTGCTTTCGCCGTCGTATATACGGGTGCTGTGTGAGATTGGAGATTTCTCCCAGCCCGTCTTTGGGTACGAGAAAACTTCCTTCACCAAGTGACCCTCCGAGACCACTACTAGCCCACCATCTCGTGTTATGGGATCAGCGTCACCGTTAGGTTTGAAGAGATAAGCCCCACTCTCAGTGCTCGAGTACATAGCGAGTTCTTCATCAACGGTTTTGAAATCACCTTCCTTGTGACGATTTATCTTTTTCAGAAGTCCATGACTGACGTTGAATATCAGCGTATGATGTTGATTGCTAATCTCAGTCAAATCACCTTCGATCTTGGCACAAGCGTATGATGCGGGGCAAGTCACTTGCTTCGGTGGAGATGATATTCCGAGACTCGCAGGTTTCGCCTTCTCACATCCCACGAAGCCATTAGCAACGTAATAAGTCTGTAATCCCAAGGCAGGAACAGAGGATCTCCAATAAAGGCGATGCTTCCCTGTAAATACTCTGTTCTCATCATGTCGAATCTCGGGAGATATCTGGCTCTTGACGCAGGTCCAATTCGTGTCTAAAACTGTAACGTCTGGCCTCTCAACAACCACCATTACAACCTCTGATCTTGTCTGCTCTAGTGGATTAAAAAGAACAACAGTTTGTACAGTTCCCTCACGAGCGCTGATCACCTTATGCAAGGGCTGAGCGTCGTATTTTGATCTCGTCTGTGCTGATTCAAAATGAGCGGGATTCTGTTCTTTCGTGTCGTGTCGCATGCCAAGTAAGGCTTCAATGGACTTGGACATAAAAATCTGTAAGTCTTCCAAAGCCAAGTGCATCCTCATACCATAGTCTTCTACCACGTGGTCCTTTGCAGTGCCAGTCACACCGTCGTGATGCTGAAACAGAGCTAAGTTTCGCCTAGCAGCAGTGAGCTTGTAAGAGAAACTAGTCGGCAATTTCTCACATTGTGGTTTCTGACAATAACCTAACAGAAAAGCCATCATCATCTCTGCCCCACGAAGTGTATGCTCCAAGACACGGTCCACAGCCTTGAAAAAGGGCCTCGACACGTAATAACCGCTCCAATAATCTTGATTTCTATCAGCGTATGTAAAGAAATCGCCAGATAACGACGGAAAACCTAATAGCTCGCCAGACCCTACTTCGCCAGCATGTGAATAATTTATCCTCTCAGCCTCATCTCTTAGGGTACGGAAATAGTCATCCAACGTGCCAAACTTGGCTTCAGCTTTCAAGCTGGCATCGGAGTTGATATAATCAAACAACAGCTGATAGTTTCTGAACTGGGCTTCAGCTTCATCGATGCTGATATAGCGAAAATCATCACCAAGTGGCACTAATAGTGTATTTGTTCGGTATAATGATGATTTCTTGCGATACTGGTCTAACAACTTGAGAGCCCTTCCCTTCACGTTTTCTTGGTCAGTTTCGACTGGGTGTTCGCCCCAGGGGCACCGTTCATATACAAATCCACGCATTCTAGCGAAGTCAAATTGGCAGCAAACGGCAGGCTCTGGGCCACATGTGTGTGGGATATCGTACGAGTAGAAGGGCATCATGTGAACGAAGATGTCAGTCGTCTCACCCGAGTCCCAAGATTGACGCCATAGATATTCTAAATTCTTGTTCATTGCCAACTCCTTTTTTACTTCGTAATGTGTTCTCTGTATGAGCATGTTCTCAAAGCCCATGCGACGAAGAAGATAGGCCATGGTTGATGAATAGCCAAAAGGGTCGATTGACCAAGAGTTTTTGGGAACCACTCCAACAGTGTCGTTCAGCCACATGTTTCCTTCAGTCATCTGGTACACAGCAATAGATGAAGAATGGCGTAATGGGTGAAATGAACTATAAGCTTCAAAATCGAAACAGTCAACATGGAATAAATAGTCACAGAAAAGCGGAGAGATAGATCAATGAGAGAGTGTGCACTCTCACACACACACACACACAAACATTTTTTTGTTTCTCATGTATACATAATTTCAATGTACTCATTAAAAAGTGCAACAGAAAATGTTAACTTAATACCGAGAATCTTAATTTACCTGCTCGATGATGGCAAAATAGTGTGAATTAGCCTGCCAACAAAATACGGGAATAGAGTAAGTTTGGGCAACTTTTATATCAGTGAAAAAGAACAGAAATCAATTTGCACAAGTAGTCGCAAAGTGCAAAGGCAGGTCACCATTCAACATTCTATGACTCCATTAACAAACTTCAGAAAGATCAATCAAATTCATAATTGTTAACTTAAGAAAATGTAGTAGCACGAAAAAAGTATAACAAAACATTACAACACAAACTAACGAAGATCACCTCATCATTCATCACCCATCCACCGCTAACAATTTCAAGCTGCCCATTATGCACAAGATTGACAAACGCCTCTCTCTTTGCATCCGAGGCATCGCGCCACCACCTCTCTAAATAAGACATCTCTTCCCAAATAAACTTGCGCCGACTATCCTATAAACAATACCACTCTTGTGTAAAATTAACATTAGCAATCCAACACGCAGAGATATTTAAATACCTAAAGCAAAGCTGAACAGCGTCAACAATAGTAATACAAAATGGACCTTAGGTATTCAAGATCTATAATCCCATCCTACCACAAAGCTAATGAGTAAGAACGTACTAAGGTCAATCTATCAATCCTCGCCGAACATAGGAAAAATCAATGATCAGACAATCAAAATAGGAAAACAAATCCCAAACCTTTGACAGCGTATCCACGATTGTATCCAAAATATGCCTCGACTGCCGATCGTAATACTCCTCGACGGTCAGTTTCCACCCTGGATCATTATGCGAGTGGGGGACCACGAATACCTTCAGTTTCTCCTCATCCCACTCGTTCCCCTTGTACGCCACGCGCCACCCTTGCTTCCACGGGCCGCCGTCCTCATCAAGGAACTGGATCTTGTCGTATAGCTCCTTCGTAGTGATGTCAACGCTTGTCCCCAGCAAAACGGTGTCGTTCACGGACTTGTGAGAGACGGGCTTTCTCGGGCGAGGATTGCGCGATCGCGACGACGTGGACGGCCGGAGCTTGGGCACAGATGCGAAGCGGACGAGGACGATGACGAAGAAGAGGAAGGTGACTGCTAGGCCGATGGCTATGAAGTTCGAG
This sequence comes from Craterostigma plantagineum, assembly GCA_027422505.1. Classification (NCBI taxonomy): domain Eukaryota; kingdom Viridiplantae; phylum Streptophyta; class Magnoliopsida; order Lamiales; family Linderniaceae; genus Craterostigma; species Craterostigma plantagineum. The sequence continues at coordinate 34,948 of JAPQWV010000582.1, read as the reverse complement.
AGGATGAAGTCTTTGGTGGTGCGCCTGCGTTTGCTCCGCGGCGGATTTCTGGCGGAGGGCTTCGCCGCGGCGCTGGTGGTGGGGAGGATGGGCTGGCTCCAGAAGCCGGTGGTGCTGCGGCGCGTGGAGAACGGCATCACGCCGGAATAAATGAGGTGGTGGAGGAGGTGGTGGTTTGCGTAAATCTAGGGACGATCGGAGCTGGGATTCGCCGGGAACATATCGGCGTAAGTTGATCCCTCGACTGACTCGAGGTCACTCGCTGGCTGAAGGTGTGTGTATAATTTCCCCATCTTCCTTCCTTACTAAAATTACGTTTTGGCCCCCGTACTTTTGTGCCATTTTCCAATCGGGAAATTCTTTGCAATTACATCCGTGGGATTGGAATAAAATATATTTATTGCCCTATGTATAGCTCATTCCCGCCTCCAGGGTAAAAGTCCAATTTGGTGACATGTATTAATCATTTTATTAACTTCATTGCATTAGATTAGTTCCAATATATTTTTGTTACTACTAACTATGTACTAAACTCATATTTTCATTTCTCAGACACGAGAGAGAGTTGACGAACCATCAAAACAGCAGAACTCATAGAAAACAACAGAATAAAGTCCCCAAACAATCCATATCTTGTCCAAAAACAATCTCATACAAAGAATCCTCAAATCGAATTATTAAAGTTCATGGCTTCAACATAAGCCATGAATATACATTTCAATGGCGTTCATCGCAATGTTAACTACGAACGAAAAATCAGTACTTGGGATCGGTGAAGAAGCTGTTAATGGAGGGCATGATCTCAGGGGTCTTATTGCGGACGTACTTCCTCAGAAAATGCTCGGCGTACTTCTCTCCCTCGGCGTGGTTGTCCAAAATGCCAGCAGCTCTGTTCTCCTTAGTCACCCTTCATCAACCATATCCAAATTACACAAACTCTTTCAGTTTCATTCACCACAATCCACATCATATGTTAGTTGTTGGGGCTAATCTTGCAACTTAGTCCCAGAAATAAGATAGCGAAGCTATGCTACTCAATTCGACAATGCCCTTGGACTGTGTAGGCAAATCAAATCGAATATCGTCCGTTCACAGAAAGACATCAAAGGATTTGCTTCAAAGGTCTAATGTTTGATTGTTACACCAATTAATAGATCTCCGATTTTCTTCCCTATATTAAGGGGAAATAAACAAGTCGTATTTACCTGACTTCAGGGTTACCGCTGATGTTACGGACCAATTGCATCCCACAGATTCCAACAGCCACACCGACGGCGGCGAACAATGGGTAAACCTAAATATACAAAGCAAAAACACCGACAGATCTGGTCAAATGCTGGCTAAAGTTTCCGAAGCGAGAGAAAATCTAGCGATTAACTACATACCTCCGGCCTTAGCCATCTCTTGAGAGCAGAAGATGAAGCCATTTGCGGATTGGAGATCGCAAGAGAACGCTGTATTGAATTTAATTGACAGAGAAATTTAGCTGTGTAGTTGGTGACGAAGGGTTTTTCTAAGATGTTTTGCGAGTTTATATAGTTGGCGTGAATTAGCAGCAGATCTCGCTTTTTCCTTTGCGTGGAATATTCGCTTGGCCCATTTGCATTACAACAATTAACGTATTATATTAATAAAATCAAAGGGGAAATTATAAAATTAGTTCACTAACTATACATGTTTTCGTTTTTCGGTCACTATGTTTGTTAATTGTAAAAATAGGTCACTAACTTTTCATGTGTAAATAATTTTGAGTCATTTTTCAATATTAGGTCACTAAGAATATTGCCTAAAATCAAATTACATTTGCATATTTGTTAGAGAGAAACCCACGAAATTTCCCCACGAAATTATACAATTTCCACTATTTCAACTAACACGGAGGGACATAATTGAATAATCCACCACTAAAATGATAGTCATATTCATACTTGGTTACATCATATATCATACCATGACTTTTCAAAGTGTTTGAACAAGGGTGGACGCATTCTAAATAATTTCTTTTCATTAAATAGAATCACAACTTACTGAACGTGCCTCATAATTTACTTGAAAAGCCATCAAAATTGAATATTTTGTCTCTTGAGAGATACGGCGTGGAGGGTTGTTTCCTTTAAAGGCTGTTTTACCAATATAGGATGTTCATTGCATGTTATAGTATTAAATGTTTGTATCAAGAAAGTTCAAAAGAAAACCACCACAATTTCTGTATAATAATAATAGTTATATTTAAAATTAAGGACTCAATAGCTTGTACCCTTTTTGCCACATAAAACGGATCAATAAGGAAATTCTGATTGAATCTATTTTTATTTTTCTCTGCACCAAGCCAAGGTTTTTTATTCTATTACTATTATAACAAAAAATACTACTTTAAAAAGAAAAAATCGGGCGAATCGATGTTGGCAATAAGAACCTCAAATTCTTAGCTGCTGAATTATCGTTAAACTCATCTCCAATGGCGTCGTCGTCACTCGCGGCTAGGCTTATTTTCATCTCTCGCGCCGCCGAGTTGCCCCTCAAATCCGCCGTCCTATCTCCAATCCAAGCTCGTCCCTCCTTCCCCCAAGCGCAGCTGAAGAAACGCGCCGCCGCAGTGAGCTGTCTGATCTCGGGCTTCGATGGCGGCGGAGTATCCGACGAGTTTGTATCCACCAGAAAGTCGGAATTCAGCCGCGAGTTCTCGGTGATAGCGAACATGCTGAAAAAGATCGGACCTTTGGACAATTCGGTCATTTCGAAGGGGGTTTCGGATGAGGCGAAGGACTCGATGAAGCAGACGATTTCGACTATGCTAGGGCTCCTGCCGTCTGATCAGTTTAGTGTTATCGTTAGGGTTTCGAGGGAGCCCCTTGATCGGCTCATAGTGTCGTCTATCGTTACTGGGTAATTGGAGATTGAGTAAACAAACTTTATATGAAATCTAATTTTGATGTCTGTAAAGATATCATTCATGCTTGTGTGTGTTTTCAGGTACACTTTGTGGAATGCGGAGTACAGAATATCACTGATGAGGAATTTTTCGCTGGATAGTTTAGAAAGGTCTGATTTCGCTGGGAATAACGGTGTCTATGATGTAAGATGGGAAAAGGGGGATGCTAAGGGAACTGAGAAATGCTTCGACAATGGAGTTGAAGGATGCGGAGAAGAATCGGAGGCGATGAAGCTAAGTAATTCTGGGGTTTTGTCCAAAGAAGAATTAAGTTATATTCAGCAGTTAGAATTCGAGCTTTCACAAGCTAAACAGGTGCTCGGCCCTCACTCTCTGAGTCATCTAGTATATGCTTAGTATACGCACTACTGGTGTTATCTATCAGCTGCTTTTACGCTTGTTCATCTTCTCCATATTTGTGTCTAGTGGCTTCTTCAGCTATCTTTTTCGGCTAGTTTTTGGCTACGAAAGTATCTTGAGAAGTTACCATAAGTGCCAAAACCTCCCTCTTTGCGCTTGTCATAGCCTGTGTTAGTTCCATAGTAGCTGCTAGTATCTTACCCGAAGCAAGTTTGCTGAACGTTACCTCCTTGCATTTCGACTCATTCGTCTGCTCATTATGAAGGAACTTGACACGCTAAGACGTGAAAACTTGCAAATGGAGCATACGAGGAAGAGCAATAACAACTTGCTTGACTACTTGAGGTCATTGGAGCCTCATATGGTAAGAATCATACATATGCTCAGATCTTTTTGTTCTCAGACTTTTGGGTCTTCATGCATGTATCTTGACGTTGATTGCAGGTAACCGAGCTGTCCAAACCATCGTCGCCCGAAGTGGAAGAGTTCATCCACGAACTCGCTCAAACCACTCTCCACAGTTGCTTCAAGGATGAGATTTCTGCAGATTTTAGCCATCAGAAGGACGAAAACGAAGAAGCAATTAGTACTTCACGGGATTACTTGGCGAAGTTACTCTTTTGGTGTATGTTATTGGGTCATCATTTAAGGGGCTTGGAGAACAGATTGCATCTGAGTTGTGTCGTTGGTCTGTTATAAGCAGACATAAATATATCATCACACTCTCCTTTGTTATGTTACTTGTAATAAACCATATAATCCATACTTTCGTTTTTAATCATCGACCACTGCTAGCAATTTCTCTTGCAATACAAGTAACATAGAACTTTATACATCGTCAGAGAATGAAAAGCATAACAGGGGAAATGGTGCACACTTATGTTTGCAAAGAAAAGCCTATACCACCATGTCTCTGTTCATTCCAATCTTTTACATAAACGAAGCGATAAATAGCATAAAACATGGAAATAGCGCACAATATCCTATGTACACATATAGGTGTGCGCCCCCCTTCATCGACAAGATGATCATAACATATCCAATGCCAACCTTGTTCTTGCTCCCTTTACGGGTGGGTCATGGACTCAGAGAGAGAGAGAGAGAGAGAGAGAGAGAGAGAGAGAGAGAGAGAGAGAGAGAGTTTTGCCATAAGTACGGTATAAGCAAAAGAAAAAAGAAGGCGAAAAGGATGGCTAGGCGATAGCAGTTGTCAAGAACTGATGGAACTTCTGCACTTTTGCGTGGTTATTGACTCCTACTGCAGAGTTATCCTTTCTGCGTCCCATACGAATAAAGTAGTCCTCGGTGTCTAGAACGTAGGAGATCTGCAGATTTCAGTGAAATGAGAGATTCATCATTTAAAAACAAATAACAATGATATGGTAGGGAAGATGACAGTGTGGGCATAAAATTTCGTAGATAACTCTGTTTTTATGTCAAGAACCTAATGTTACCTTGGATGAAGCGGCGGTCATTTTGCATTCCAATCCATTCATGATTAGAGCTTTTTCTGTAGCCATTTGCAAAGCTGTTGGCTCATCTACATCTGCATACTTTCGGATATTTCTGTACAAGATAGGTGAAATTACGTACAATATTGTTATTTCAATCTTAGCAGCAGTTTAGACTCAAGACTAATAAAACAATAGAGGATATTATCATTATTCGAGGAGATACTTTTTGAGCATAATTGCAGAGGATTCCTTCTTTCCATGAACAACTGAGAGGTAATCCTTGTGCAGATAGGCTGTGAAATTCGGATCTACTGAAACTGCAACAACATCAGCCTTCTCGGTTCCATCGTCCATCAATTGGATAGACAGGCGAACAGGGGAAGATGTCTAAAGAAAATGCAGAAAAAAAAACAAACTCAGCCATCTGTTCTAAAGAATGGTTCCGTAAATAGATAAAAAGTGTTAATTCAAGTGATACTTACACATTCGAGCCTGTATATGTTCTCGTCGTGAAGAAGAACATGGGCATTCTCATAATAAACCGAATCCACAAATTTCTCGGGATTCCTAGACCTTTCATATTCATACAACTGTAGCAGCTTGTTATCCACCTCTTCAGTTGAAACAGTTTGGAGCTGAGGAAAAAAGATCGGAGAGAAGAATGCTCAAACCAGAGAGAATGAGGAAAACACAAAACATTTAATTATTACCAAAAACTTAATTATTACGGTAAAAAAGTACCTGCTTGACCAACTTGTATATCAGCTTATCCAATGTGAACAATACGTAAGATTGGTTTCCAATCAATGACCGACAGTCATCTTCGAATTTTGTATTGTCCGAAGATCCATCGAGCAAACTGAACAACGCAGTCGTAAACCTGCAAAGAAGTTTCAAAAACAACAAAAACAAAAATTACAGCGAAAATATGGGAAGAAAGCGCTAGCAAAAAACTACAACTGTATCACAAGATTTTATTACCTATCATAGGGATCAGAAGGTGCATCCTTTGTGGTTCTCCATTTTGACTCAACAGATGCTAAGTTCACTTTTGCTGATAGCAATCTCTCATACAGAGCCTGGAAACAGAATAGAAGATCAAGCAACAATTTTTCTGTTCCAAGCTTTTAGGGTTTAGATCAACACAACTAGCTTTACCTGGTGCAACCTAAAGAGCACGTAAAATGTGTCGTTTCCATAGAACAAATGTGAACCCTTTTTGTCTTCACCTACTGGAGGGGTGTCTATGTGTTTTGAAAGTGGTTTACATGTAAGAGAAAACCGTTCCGAAGGTGGCAATAATGCACCGTCTCCTCCATTACAGTGAGCTTCATTAGCATCCTCAGCCTCACCTTCACTCTCACCTTTACCATCAAGCTCATCGTTCTCTCCATCTTCTTCTTCCTCATGCTCTTCCCGAGAGCATTCATCAGCTGCAGATTCACTAACCGAGGCATCTTCTCCTGCATCAGAAATGTTTTCACTGTCTTCATCATCTGCGTCCACATCGTTTTCACCAGCCCTATCTGCACGGTTCTCTTCATGACTAGCCATTTCAGCTTCGGTTGCCTCATTGTTGTGATTTTCTTTGTCGGGCAAGGACTGTGCAGCGTTGTCTTGATCCAATATGAAGTTGTCTTCAAAATCAGCAGTAGGAGACAGCTCGCCCTCTTCTTTTTCATTCTTACTAGGATCAGCAGAATCCTCATTGTGTCCCGGAATCATTGAGCCTCCAGTAAAATCTCCGTTAGTCAATTGATTTAGCCTTGATGTCTCCCCACCCTGTTGCAAGAAAACACGAAATTGGAATGAGACCATTGTTAACGTGCAATGGTCAAGAACAATAATAGACTCATACCACCGAAGAACGCATCTCATCTGCAGTTGACTTGGCTTCATCACCATTTAGGATGAGTCCATTGTTAACTTGCAATGAATTTGCACCAGGACCTGTAATTTGATGGTAATTTAGTGTGATTACAGCAAACAAAAAATCAACAATAGCTTATTGTGATTAGAAATAGAAAAAAATTTCAGCAATCTCATTATTCTCAGTAATCTCCAAAAGGAACTTACTATGACTAGCATCGTGTACCAAAGCTATAGCAACGTCAGAGCTGGGGATACTATCACCAGCCACAGCTAACCCATCATTGGCAGAAGCATCTACATTTACAACGTCAGTCCCATTCAAATTTCCCAAATGAGGTGATGCCTTCAACTGTTTCAAATTTGTAGCAGCAGCATCAGCATTAGGGCTGCCTTCACTTTCTGTAACTGTTCCCATACTGTTCTTCATCGTTCGATGTTTTGATGCACCATCTTCCTCGGAAGTCTCTGAACCATGCACTCCAGAGTTTACACCCAACATGGGTTCGAGAAAAGTGGTCCAGAATCTCAACACTTTGTTGAATTGTTCTTTAGTTGAGCAAAGCTCCTCGCAAGAGTATCTGACAATCTTGTAGACATCCTCGTGAATTTCCTTATTAGAATACTCAAATTCCATGTTAGGTATAACGGAATGTCTATTCCCTGCAGCGATACACAGAAGCCTATCATCCTCTTTCAGCTTATTTTCCTTGATATCTCTGATCTCCGCCACTAAGGCTGTTCATAAAATCATGGAAGAGTCAGAAATGAAACAGAAATAAACCATTATACAGTGACAGATCGTAAAGAAACTGTATGTAATGCATGAAGATGCCTACCAATGAAGCTTTTTATAAGAAGAATGAATCAATATCTATATGCTTGAACCCCAAGAGTAATCAGCCTAAAATGTGAAGTGACTAAACTGTGGAATGGATAATCAATAATCCTGATCCAATAGATAAATAAGAATGATGGTAAAAATAAACTATTTCAACTTACATTTTGTGCTTAAATTCTTCGAATCTTGCTGCTTGAAATAGAAGCTACGATGGTCCAGGGACTTGTAGTGATTCTTTGCATATATCTCAGCCCAAACTTTGTTAAAGTCTGAACGACACCTGGTCCATTCTTCTTGCTTCTGCTTAAGACGAGTTATGATAACAGGCAAAGCAAGAGAAGGGTTTTTTCGCAAAATGTCAATCACATCAAGACCATGGTCGCCATATATCCTTTCAATGCATCTCATGTTGAGTGCTGCAAAAAGGCATGAGATTCGCCCATCATCAACCAAGAAAGCATTTATAGTGAGAATTATAGAGATGAATGTGGACTCCAGAGCATGGCAACAAATATTATTATGAACCCACAATCCAAATGAATGTCAAACCTGTGAAATGATCATCAATTCGCATGGCACTGTCACGATTGATTGTATTGTTATTAATACCGTTTAAAAGCTCCTCTGATCGCTTGGCAGTTGAACTGACAGACTCGAGCAACATGTCAAGCTCAAATCTAAGCACAGGAAAAATAAAAACTTAATAACTTTAGACAAGACTGATTATCTACATTAACCAACGATTACACCATGAAAGAGATGAGCCCTAAAGAAAAGATTTTGCACCTATCATCTTCACATCTAAACAAGCTTTCTTCATATTGGTTTCTTCGCATGTGCTTGAAAGAGTAATCCTCACTGCCAGAAGTGACAGATACCCAGCGGTCATTGAGAACTTCTGCACCAAGCTCTGATCTTTGACTTACAATGGCAATCGGATACTGCATGCAAAAGCAAGTTTGTAGTACTCTTATCAATATTTCGAGAACTTTCATCAATATTTTATGGAAAAAATCACTCACATCATCAGGAAGAAGCCGATAGCTCGGAGTGCAACGTTGACAATTGGAAAGATCGAGCTCCTGAATGGATTTTCCCCAGTACTTGGAATTATACCTGTCCTTCTCTTTCACACCTTCTCCTTCACGCTTTTGTTCCTTCTCTTTGTCTACAATTCTCAAGGGTTTAGAAGAATTACCTTCATTCCATAAGGTTTCTGGGATTAAAAAAAAAATTTGAAACATTAGATAACAAGATTAGTAACGGATAGATCTGACAGGCTAACGGTGTCATGAACTTACTTTTGCCCATAACACCAGCCAAGAATCCATCTGCAAAGAATAGGCAAGAAGTTAGACACAAGATCAAACAGAAGGTAAGTAAGACATTGCCTACCAATTCGCTCACAGCGTTCCAAAAATTCATTGAAGCCTTCCATAAGATCTGGGTACTTTCCAAGCAAATCAGCAACCTGACATTCATCTCGTATAAGAATATGAACAAAAAGGAGAGACATGGAAATTAAAGAACTTCTCTAAGCAAAATTCGTAATATAAAAAGTAAATACATGTTAGTAAATCTGTATACCAACTGGAAGATCGTATAAGTCAGAGGCAGAAACATATGGAAGTGCACAAGTGAGTCAAACTTCGAACAAATCAACCAAATTGTTCATTCGATTTTCGAAATGACAGTATTCTGTAGTGACTAGTGATATGTTATCAAAGTGCTAAAAGAGGTAATAATGATCATACCAGACTTTGCAATTCCTTTCTGGTAATGATTTCCGTGCTGTAAATGTGAAGGCATTTTAGGAATGCCTGATAATCATCTGAACTTCGTAGCCTCTCTTTAACTTTTTCGCAGAAAGCGAACTCATAAGCGTACATGCCTGATAACAGAAAACAGAAGACAGATGTAAGAAAGGGGTGGCACTGAGAAGTAACATGGATGCAAACTGGCAGTGATCCCAACTCGAAAACTGGAAAGAATAGTAAATCTGTTACAGTAAAGGAGAAAATGAAAAATGGATGCAAAAAACTCACTTTTCATTGCATCTTTATCCTCGTAGATATTTGAGTTTCCCCCAAAATCATCGACTTTACGAGCAAACTTCCTCCTATCAGTGTCATGGTCTCTGTCTTCAGTGTCACGGTTCTTCTTATCTCTACTTTCCTTCTCCACATGTTTCTTATGCTCCTTGTGCAACTTAACAGCTGTTTTATCATCATCTATGTCGGGATGCTCAACACCAAGATCTCGCTCTCCACTGGTTTCAACTTTGCTTTCTTTTCGTGGTCTCTGCTAAAATGTCGCAGAATCACAATCTTACGTTAGAAAATCTTGAACATGGAAAAGGCTATTATAACATTGCTGTTTAACGAAGAGAAGCAAAACCTTCTCTAAGTAAGACTGCCGAATTGTGGGGAAAGCCGAGCTCCTCTCATCATAGCGAGACGTGGATTGATGTCCAAAAGAAGCATGAGGAGCTGACACTGAAGCAGAGGTATCAGGCAAGAATCTGGTAAACTCGTTGAGAAGATCTGGATGATCTTCAAAAAGTGTAGCGACCTAACCAAAAAAAAGATGACAAAGGGAATTTAAATTAAAAGAAAAGGCACTGACAATAGTCGAGTTTAGGAGAGGCATACCTCTTGGTAGACCTCAGTGATACCCTTGTGTTCCTTTCGGTACATATTCAAGATATCGAGGAAAGATTTATAAACGTGGTCATCATTTTGAAAACGTTCCTGCATAAGGACAAAAAAAGGTCAATTCGGAAACCCAAATGCACAACAGTTAAACCTCGTATATCACACAATGCATAGACAGCTTTTACCTTGATTTTGTTGACAAAACTTATAGCCTCATCAAACTCCACTGTCCTCTTCGGTTGCGCGGCTTCCTCGCTAGTGAGTGTAATCTCATAGCCCTTAGGCAAGAACGTGTTAAACCCAAGAATCAAATTGGGGTGCCCCTTGAACAATTCCTTGACCCTCGCTATGACACCAGCTGTATCGATCCTGAGAAAACAAAAGGAGAAATAGAACAAAAAAATCATAAATAAGCCTGCATCGATTTCTCTAACCCAAAAACATCAACTCCCAGTATAAATCCATTCATTACCGTTGAGCCTTGAAATCCTTCATGACATCTAGGAACCTATCATACTTCTCCCTTTGATCTTGAAACATGTCCTTAACTTGCTTTAAATAACTCAGTGCATCATTGGTAGTCAGCTTCTGCGTACTACTACCAGCAACAGCTGCACCACTGCCAGTAGCTGCAGTTCCGTTCACATTAGCATTGCCCTCATTTCCTCCATTGCCGCCCCCAACTCTGCCCGAAGGAACATGTGATGGTCCGTACCTTTATGAATAGAAAAATTCACCTTTCAGATTCAGAATATGATTAAAATCCCATACAATAGTTCATGTAGAAGAAGCCAAACATCATATGTACGGAGTTCTCACAACTAGTTCTTGATTCCTTACTTTGCATTTACTAAAGAATTGAGTTTTAGTTAAACACCAATATCCCAAGCGAAAGTAGTGGTTTAATGAGATTTACCGCAGACCATCAAAGGAATTCCACAGATATTGACATCCCTTCTCAGATAGAAAAGAAATAAAAAAGGTAATGAAAAAACTGCAGTTTAGACATCAAGATCTAAACTTTTGTCCAGCAAAATCCCCAAAACCAAGAAAACCCAGAACCCTAGTCAAGAAATTAATTAAATCTAGTCTTTCTCACTCAGGCTTCATCTTAGACAGTCTATACAGCAGCTGACCTAATCAGACGTGAAAGAACAATCCAAACTCTATCAAGATTCTTATCAGAAAAAAATCAGAAACCCACTCCAGAGATTCATCATCTTACACAAAATATCGACCAGACATGGAAAGACATAAAATTGCTCGAATATAAAACAGATTTCAGATGTAGCCAAGCTTAAAAAACATCAATTAAGATTCAAGCAAACAGAAAGAAGCCTACGAGTCCCCGCGAGATGAAGAAGAAGAACCAAATGGGCGCTTGAATTGAGGGTTTGCGTACACCTCATCACGCAATCGCTTCATCTTTCTACACAAGCATCAGCTACAAAAGAGTTAATATCGACAATACACTTTAAAGCAAATAAATTGAAAAAGGAGGAAAGACCAACTACAGTAAGAGAAAGAGGGAAAAAAAAAATCACATGTAAAGTCCTCCCAAGGATTGCCAAAGCGAAAGATGAACACAGATCTAATCTATGACACCAAACAAACAGAGGAATTGCAATTATTCAGATCAGACTACTGCTCAGTTTCATAAATATTTTCACTTTATCTCGTCCCTCAATTTTTCACCAGCCACCAAGTCTTGTAAGAGAGAAGACAGAACCAAGAAATGGAAGGGAAAAAAAAAAATAAGACGTTCGACGAAGTTTGGCACCAAATACATATTTATTGTGCAGTGTAGAGATTACAGTTTCACCTTCCGAAAATTTTGGTTCGGGCTTTTCATATCTGGGCTATTTCATAAAGGCCGACCCGACATTTCAAGACCCAATTACAGTTTCTTTACTAGCAAACCAAAATCATCATATCTACTAATCAAAGGTGATCTCTTTACAACACTGCATCATCATCATCAATCCTACATCTTCGAATCTTTTAACACGAGCCGCCATTACCAGACTGTGATCCTAAAGACATGCTCCCTTTTCCCAGACAACTAATGGGAGGAATCGTGGAAGTCCCTATCTGTCCGAAAGCTTTCCAGCAAAAGGGATCCTTGCTCCCCACAACCTGCGACGACGAAGGTTCAAGGTCGATATTGGACAACGTCAACCCCTGGCAAGGCGTAGAGTCGCTGCACGCCAAGTAAACAGGTTCCACGGTGTAAGTTCCCTTTATCGACTGGTAATTTACGCCGGAAACGGACACGGCGGACGTCTTGTTCGGACACCTCCGACCGCCGTCGCAGTAGTACTGGTCGATGATGATCGGCGTCCTAACGTCGGAGACTTGAATGTTCGAAAAGGTCACGTCTTTCACCGAGCCCGATCCGCCCTGCCAAGTCTTGATTCTCACGCCGTTCGTAGTGTTCTTTAGAGTTGTGTCGCGGACGGTGACGTTTGAGACGCACGCCTTCGTGCCGTCCTTTCCCAGGCCGCCGATGCTTATTCCGTGGCCGGGCCCACAGCTCACGCCGTGTATGTACACTCTAGAGCACCCTGTCTGTATAGAGATACAGTCATCTCCTGCGAGAAAATCATTATTACACAGAGAGTTGGATTGAAGTCTTATTTTAGGAGATTGTGATTGATCTCTTTTATTACCGCAGGCAAGAGAAGTTGAGTAGATGAGCACGTCTTGCGAGTTCTGAAGATGGATTCCATCGGTGTTTGGACTTTCTCCAGGCGAAGATACGGATATACCGAACACTTTAACCCCATCGCAGTTGTCGAACTTCAAATGCGTTTGTGGGCTGTTTTGGATGGTTATCCCCGTTACTGTCACGTTGGTGCTTCCGTAAAACCTCAGTGCCTATAAAACGAAGAAAAACCATTGTATTATATCTATGGTATATGCTCTGTTTCTTTATGCAACGGGTAATTGATCAATACTTACCGTTGGTCTTGTGCTTGGCATTCCTTTCTTGTCCTGAGTAACACTTGTCTGAAGAATGAAAGCCACGTAACAGAAAAAAGCTGGTAAGGAAACGTTGTATATACTTAAAAAGGGGATGGTTTTTTTACCTCATTTTGAGAGGATTGATCTTTCCACCAAGCTGATCCTCGACCATCTACGATCCCTTTCCCTTGGATCGTTATCCCATTTATCTTGGTGAAATCGAGCCACTGCAAGAGGCCCGACGGGCCCCAAGAGCCCGAATCCGTGGGAGCTACGATCTTTCCGTCCAATTGGAATACGATATTTGGCATGCAATTGATTCCCGAGAATGTAATGGGCTTGACGAGGAACACGAAACCATTAGGAACAAACACCACTGACTTCTGAGATTTGCAGGCGTTTGTCCATGCTTGTAAAAATGCCTGCATGTGAAGTTAGTGGGAATGATGATATTATATATATATATATATATATATATATATATATATATATATATATATATATATTGAACTTGAACTTGAAGTATGCTTATTCTTACACTTGTATCATCTGCTATTCCATTGCCTTTCGCCCCATAATCCAAGACATTGAACGATGATGATGATGATGATGATGATGATGAACTATTATTGCCTTTAGAACCTGCTGTGATCGGCGTTGGGCTCGACTTTACGTTCTTACGGTGCTTCTTGGGTTTGTTTGCTGTCTTACTGCAGATTGAAGTGGTCGAAAGGAGGAGGAAGATGAGTATGGCTTGTATGAGATAAGGCCTTAACTGCGTAGACATTGTTTTATTTTACTTGGTTATGGTAATGAAAGAATTTGGGATGGCATTTATTTACATTGGTTGTACTTGTATGTAAAGGGCTGGATATTCACTGTGCAGCCATGGGCGACACAGTTCAAAGGTTTCTTGATTTCGTGTAAGAATTGATAACAAGGGCGAGAGTCTTAGGTTATTAACAAGTGGATATACGACATTTGGGGTGTGATATAATTACATGATGATGGTTCTTAATCAGAAGATTGATATTATATTTAACGTTATGTTTATCCTTAAACTGACCCGTGAGCTTTTTTCATTATGCCCATGTCAACTTCATCAAGAACTTAGAGCAAGAGATTGCTTGATTGTTATCATCACCTTAATCAATCATTACATGTTTTATTAGTTGAAAATAAGATAAATTAAAAAGAATACGCATCTCTAACATCATTCAACATTGTTCGGAAGTATAGTTGGAAAATGTAGTTCAAAATATTATGCTTATAATTGCGACGAACTATCATGAACAGTTCATAAGCCATGTGCTCTAATCATTAGCATAGCAATAACATTAATTAATGAGTTCGTATCCAAATAATATCGGAGCAATAAAACAGGTTTTGCAGAATGTTTTTATTTTATTAACTTATTAAAAGTCTACGTAGAATAAATGATTGGTCGTCGATCATGTGCGGGAGAATTGCAAGAGATATCGATAGAATACAGAGCATAGGCAATATATATATATATATATATATATATATATATATGCATGATATGTAACATTAATTGTTTATGGGGTTAAAAGGGATCCTGCAAGGAATTATAGAATTTAAATTAATCACTGCGAATCCTTGATTAGCCAGCAATTTGTGACAAGGACTTGGATGTTCTGGGAAATATAAAAATGAAAAGGCGTAGCACCAATAGACTTATGATATTACGTAAGTTTTCCACCATTGTTATCATCGATTTCGACATGAGAGTCACATAGCGATCTATGCAATTATTGAAAAGAAAAATTTAATTTTGTGGCCAAGACATTGCTCATCTTTAACATTGGTACAACGTAGAAGCTTCTCTTTGACATCTTCGAAAGATAGGCCAATTTATTTATTGGGTTTTTAAGCCATTTAGTTCATTGAGCCCAATATCTATACGGAGTATGGGCCTATACACTAACCCTCCTGCGGTTATAATGCCAACAGTATTCTACAGTTTCATCTTAGCACTACCTCCTTATAGCGACTTTATAAACTACTAAAAAAGGACAAAACCGTAGAGAAAAAAAAAAGCAACTTTGACCCCTATACGACTTCGGCCGACAGCTATTTGTGCTTCTATTGCGTCTTCTACACTACACCATAATAGAAAGGATATCATCACAAAACAAAGACAAGGGTCGGTCTAATCTTTCTCTAGGGAACAATCCCATTTCTCTGTACATATATACAGGTTAATCGTCGACGCAGATGCATAGCAACAGTGCCTCGCAGTTCATGGACAAGCAAATCATGGATCTATCCAATTCTCAGGCAAACGCAACTTCTGCCAGCAGCGGCGGCGACTTCATCGATTTCATGAACCGCGCGCCCTCGGAGAAGAAGGACGACGTCGTACCCAGCTACGACTTCCTCCCGATCCGACCAAATCTCGGATCGGCGTCGGGGGTGTCCAATTTCGCTTCGCGCGATGATGATGCGCCCGCGCCCGTCAGGAACTGGAATTCTCTCGATTCCAAATCAAATTCGAACCCTATCAGAGTAATTTCTCTAAAGCCTAGCTTTTTGTGTGTGTTTTTGGATCATGGTCGGAGTAATTTGTTATCACAAGTCTTTGCTAATTTTTAGGTCTTTGTTGATGTTAAGTCAATTTTCTGATCTAATGAAGAGAATGATACTTCCGTTGTAGAGGGGGATATACTTAAATTGTACTGTTATTTTGCTTATTTGCTGCAATTTATTACTGCTTAGAGATGATTATTGTTTGATCTGTGTGTATTTTTCTTCTTGTTGCTTGTGATCAGATCTACAGTACTTTTGATATTGGTGATGAATCCACAAACGTTGTGTCTGAGAAGCATAACAATCCTGGAAATGAATCAGTAAATGCAGCTTTGGTTTCTGAGATCGACCGAACTATGAAGAAATATGTGGATGAAATGATACATGCCGTGGATAGTGTGAGTGCCCGGCTATCTCAACTGGAGACTCGGACACGCAAGCTCGAAAGCTCAATCGATGACTTAAAGGTGTCGGTTGAAAACAGCCATGGAAGCGCCGATGGGAAAATGAGACACTTGGAGAATATTCTCGGAGAGGTAGTGCAAAATCCTATCAGAATATCTATCTATACCTTCTTTTCTATATCGCGTGAAATTTGAGAATTGATTGGTTGAGTTTCATAGCTATTACCGGCAATTTTATCGTCGACTGCCCTTTTTCTTGAATAATGATAAGATTAGTTCGTACTTGATTTGAATTTACCGTGTGTCTGAAAGTCGTGTATTAATCTTCATTGCAAGACTTCTCTTTTAAACGATTACACAACTTGCGCAAATATCTTGGAGCTGTGCAGGTTCAAAACGGTGTTCAGATCATACGGGACAAACAAGACATCCTCGAAGCTCACCGAGAGATTGCAAAGCTCCCACTTCCAAAGGCTGACGACCAACACATCGAAAGTCACAAACCATCCACACTCACTGCAGCACCATCTCCTCATCAGCAATTCTCCCCCGCCCCAGCCCCCAATGCACCCCCTCCTCCACCACCACACCAAAACACACAGCCCCAAGCTCCAATTCCCGCCCAATTTCCCCTTCCCCAACTTCCCTCCGTTCCTCAACAGACACCACCTTACTTCCACCCGCCAAGCCAAATTCCCGAAAATCCAACCCAGCAATACCAAATCCCTCCTCCTATGCAGCAGCAACCTCCACCACCCAACACCAATATCAACCACCTCCACCGCCCTCACAGTACTCTCAGCCACCACCTTCCCAACCCCACCACCCACCTTTTCCCTCTCCTTCTCTTCCTCAGCCACCACTGAGCCACCAACCCGAGGAAACGCCACCGTACCCACCACCTCCACAGCCTTACTCACCAACCCGCCCCCGTCCTTCCTCCCAACAGTATTACCCACCGCCGCCCAATGCCTACGAGCCCGCCCCGCCCCGACCCGGTCCAGGATATCCCGGCCCGTTTGGCCCGTCGTCTGCCCACGGGGGAACGTACCCTTACAACGAGCCATCTCAGTACGTCAGCAGTGGCCCTATGAAGGCTCAGCAGACTATGGGCCAAGGCGGTGGAAGTGGTTATCAGCAGCTTCCCACTGCCCGAATCTTACCTCAGGCGCTGCCCACGGTCTCTAACCCGGGCGGTGGGTCAGGGTCTCCAGGGTCGGGTAATAGGGTCCCCATTGAGGATGTGGTTGATAGGGTCACGAATATGGGATTTCCCAGGGACCATGTTAGGGCTACGGTTCGTAAGCTAACGGAGAGTGGGCAATCTGTGGATTTGAATATCGTGTTGGATAAGCTGATGAACGATGGGGACAGCCGAGGTTGGTTGGGTCGGTGATGGGTTCGTCAAGTCGTTTCGTTTGTGTTTGAATTCGAAACTTGTTTGGAAGTTGGACCAAATTTATTGTCTTTGTTGGTACTGAATGCGAAATATTGTCCTTTGTTTTTAACGATTGTAAGACGAATGGAGACTATAATTATGGTTGATATCATCTTTTGTACAAGAGGGATATCACTCTAGGTAAAAAGTGATGTATCGAAATGAAATTGTAATAAAATCGAGGGGGCAATCTGCAAATACGACACTCCAAACGACAAAGCTTTTCCTTTGGTAGATGCTCCTCAAGAAACAAACGGAACATCGCCAGATTTTATGCCGTAGACAAATAGAACTCTGGAAACAAGAGCGACTCAATCCAAGCTGTTTTCGCAATTTATCGGGTCGGGTCATAATCAAATCGTTGACAAACTCGCCAAGGCGTCTTATTACATATTTTTCAGACCTTAAAGGATCAAAACCCTAATCGAATTCTCATATCGTCAGGTTCGTTGCGGAAGCCTTCCTATTTCAGCTTCTCCTTATCTTATTTTAGTTTTCGGATCAGAATGGATTGTATTTTGATTTTCTCTTTAGTCTTCTGATTGTTTTTTAGCTAGATGTTGGAGTCGAAGTCATTCTGTTGGTGGTTGCTTCATTTTTTGTGTTCACTCGTTTTAATTGGGCATTCACATCATGTGAATGAAGAATTTAGGAGTTTTAAGTTATATTCAGACGTGAAACTCGTAAATTTAGGGCTCGTGTGATGCAACAAATTTGTGTCGGTTTAGGTGTTTAATCATAGAGCATTGAGTTATGATATGATCGGTGAATCAACGTTACTTGTCGTATCAATTAACACTTGCATTTCCTATTGATTTAAATGGTAAGATAGGCAGCAATATACGTGTGAAATTCGAGCATATTGGAATCAAGTATTATTTCAGATTCTCAAAATAGATTGCTCGTAGTTTATCTTTATGGGGACCTGCCTTTATGGTCGCAATCTGGCATTGTGTTTTTCCTGAGATGGAGTTTCTTTTTAGGACTAATGTATGTTGCTAACAGGATGTTTTCGAGACGAGAATCTAAACAATAGCTAACTTTTATGCAAATGCTATTAGTCTGTTTGGTTCCGTTATTATTCCAAGGTCCCCGAAGTATCTACTTCTGTTATGTAGTTACTGTTTACGGAGTTACGGGCACTTTTATAGTATTTTCATATTGTAAATATCAGGTGCCCCGCAAGATTTTGCTTGATTTCATAGCATTCACCATCTCGACCTGTTTTTCCACTTTCAGGGTCTGGACCTCTTGTAGGTTAACTGGCAAGTGCTGTGACATCATATATTCATTAGGGATAACTTTCCAAGAAAACAAACTTTCTCCTTCCTCAGCTTCTCATGGAGCTGAATGATTCAAAGACAGACCTTTTATCTTCTGACCGAAATGATGATTCGGACGAAAGAGAATTTAGTGAAGGCGAAGATGAGGATGATGATCGTAACCATAAGCATCGTAGAAGGGAGGAACATGCTCAATCTCTTGCTCTAGAGGATGGTTTGCCAAGAACATTCAGAAAAAGAAACAGGCCCTTTGAAAATGGGTACTCTTATAGAGATGGGGACCCCAAATCTGGTGTTGCCTTGAAAAATAACGATGCAAATCCTGGGAGAGACTTCTTTTCAAGGCACGAGAAGAGACGACCAAACAACGCCTCCTTTTCTAAAGCTCCAACAGACTGGAATAAAAAATGAGAGGAAACCAAATGTCTGGTGAAGCTGCCCCTTTCTGGGGAAGAGGAAGAGAATCTGTTCCCTGGAATGTCAGCGATTCTAGGTTTGGCATTTTTCCTGGAATGGGTCTCCCGAATGTTTCTAACTCACCGAGCATACCATGGAATGGATTTGGGCTGTTTCCTGGAATACAAAGTGGTGTCATGGATGCAGTTCGCCCTCTAGGTTTACCAGGAGGGTTGGGCCCTGCTATCACTCCACCGATGAACATTAGGATGCCAAGGCAAAAGTGTCCAGATTTTGAGGAGCGTGGTTTTTGCTTAAGAGGAGACACATGTCCGATGGAACATGGTTTGAACCGTATTGTTGTTGAAGACGTTCAGGTTTGAAATGAATGATAAATCCTTTTTATGTATATTTGGTATAAATCAAAATGTTAAATACTTGATCTTAGTTATGTCAATAGATTGCACATGTAATCTGTTTTCCTTTGTGCATTTCTTGATGGTCCCACAATCAGCAAGTTGGGAAATGGTCATGAACAAATATGTGTCACGAGTTGTATAGAGCGTTATAATAATTCTGTCTGAATTTTCTGTAGGGATAGAGTTGGTTTAGAAGAAACTACTGAGTGTTGAGTTTTTACTTTTTGCCTGAAAATTGCAGAGCCTTTCGCAATTCAATCTCCGTGCTGGATCACAGCTTTTGGGTCCTTCTGGACAAGGAGTTTTGCCTGTAACAAATGGTGCATCAGATGTCTATGATCCAGACCAACCTTTATGGAGTAATGATAATCCTAGACCATCAGCTCCTTTCCTGGACTTTAATCATTCAAATGTCAATAGGGACCCTTCTAAACGTCGGAATTTTGAATCTATCAGAGGATTTGCTGACGAGCGCCCCTTAAAAGTAACCAGCACAAATGCTGAACTCAACTCTGTTGGAACATCCTCTGCCGTTCCTGAAAGGGGGAGTAAAGAGGATGCATTAAATACAGATCTCCCCCTTCAAGGAAAGTGGACAAATGCTGCTGGAAATGGTCCACCAGTTACGGGTTCATCTTTAAATAATCACGGGGATTCCGTACGCAATATTCGGGATCAGTCTCAAAAGGCGCTTCGTACCTTATTTGTCAGTGGAATTCCTATGAAAGACAACAAAAGGGAGGCTCTTCTTTCACATTTTAGAAAATTTGGCGAAGTAATAAGCATTCATATCCCCATGCAAAGTGAACGAGCTTTTGTCCAATTTTCAAAAAGAGAAGCAGCAGAAGCAGCACTGAAGGCGCCAGATGCGGTCATGGGAAATCGATTTATCAAACTTTTTTGGGCCAACCGAGATAATGTTACTGATGATACTATGAGTGGCAGCAGTAGTGTGCTGCTCGCTCCTCATGGAGTGACACTTGCCCCTGGACCCAACCGTTCGCTTGTTCTAGATAAAAGCGAAGGAAATCGTTCGGCTGGTGCCAGAGATGGTAATGTCCTTGCATCTAGTGATAATCCCAAGCCCGTTGTTACTACTGGTCCATCTCCTCTTCAACAAAAGAAATTGGAGAACTTAGAGACTTAAAGGAAGAACTTCGTAAAAAACAAGAGATGCTAGAACAGAAACGAAGCGAGTTCCAGCGACAGTTAGACAAACTTCAAAAACAAGTAAGCTCGATTTGTTGTATCTTCCATTAGTGGTAAAACGAAGGCTAAACAAAAACCTTGCTTTCGACCGCAATATTGACTTAACTTCTTTCATCAGCTTACCCATTTTGTATTCCAATAGCAATTTTTCAATCTTTTTCCAGGCTGTAGTTCCCAATGCTGTTGCATTATCTGGTTCTCCTGAAACACTCAAAGTTGAAACGCCTGCTTCTCAAGTGAAGCCCGAAACTGCAAAATTATCACCGAAGGACGGTATAAATCCTACTAGCACCTCTCCCTCTGGCCAAAAGGGCAGGCCACATTATTCCGTGACCAATACGTTGCATCTTCACAACAACCTTCTGCACCTACTCGGCCGCTGGCTTCTACTCGGGCACCTATTCCAGCAAACAGATTCAAACTGGACAATCGGCCCACATCATTCGAAGTCCTCTCACCACTTCCTAGTGGCATTGCAAATGTACGTTCTTGCCTTTATTCATTTTATATCCATCTTTTTTTTTTCTTTTTCATCAAACCTTTGCAATGTGTGATGACTGATCTTGTGTTCTCAGTGCTACTATCATAAATTTGTTGCTATTTGTTCAAGTACCTCAATCTTCAACATAGAATTGTACGCTCTGCTCTGTCTTCGACAACAGTTGTTCACAAAGTTTGAATTCGTTTCAATAGGTGGCAGCTTTAAAGGAGCATTTCTCCGCCTTTGGAGATCTCTCCTCCGTGGAACTTGAAGAAGAAATCGAACCTCAACAAGACCACAGCAACGATGCAGCCCAATCCCGCGTTTCTGCTCGAGTTTACTTCTCCACGAGACGCTCCGCGGAGAAAGCTTTCTTGCATGGTAAAACCTTGAGGATCAGAAGATGAGCTTTAAGTGGTTAACGCCTGGCAATGCCCGCAAGGAAAGCAATGCCTCTGTAAATCCTTCTGTGGCTCCTAAAACAACGCAGAGCTCAACTGCCGAACAAAGTGGTGGTGAATCAACGTCGAAGGAAAGCCTAAACACCATTGCAATTGAAGGTGGAGAGCTTGAAAATCCAGCGAAGGAGAGTGAAGCCGCCGCCGAATCTATCGAACAACACGCAGATTCTTAAATTTACTTGTGAGAGGCAGCTGGCGAGTTGTACATTGAGGTAATTTGATATACCTAATTGTTATCCATGCAAATTGCGTATGATTTTTTAAGGTGTACCATTTGCTTGTTTGTTTTTATTTTACTCCCTTCGAAACTTCGAAAAAGCAAAAGCTGGACTAGCTTTGAGATGTAGTAGCAACTTCTACTGTACTGCGTTGGCTTCTTTTTTTTTATATAGGTTGTTTTCTTGGAACAAAGAGCATCATACATATTTATTGGACATGATTGTTCTTCAAGATAAACTCTTGCATCATGTTATAAGCCTGTCTTCAGTTTGTGAAATTAGAGGACTTGCAATAATCAGAAACTTAAAAAGCAGTTCTTCATAGTAAGTCTTAAGTACTTGGGAAGTTCAGACAGAGAACTCTTCACCCTACAAAGCCAACCAACATCACAAGAAAATGAAACTATTATTATGACAACCACATTTATATAAAGAAAGCATCGTCCTTTATTATTCCCATCAACATCAAATCAACCTACGTCGTCGTCCTCGCTCCACCACCACCACCAGCCGCCGCCGTCTCTCTTCCGCCGCCGGTCTCCTGCGCCTTGGTCTTAATAGTCTCGCCGACTTGCTTTGTCTTCTCCCCAATATACACAGTTCCCTCTTGAACCCTATGCTTGGCATAGTCCAGCGGCTCTCTCCCAGTCGCACTTCGGAAAGAGTTCAGCACCCACGACAGCGACGAAAGCCCCGTCAGCCCAAAAGCCCCCGACGTCAGAAACGCCGCCACAGCTCCGGCGACCAAGAGCGCCGCCGGGACGAGAACTGGGCTGAAGATGACGAAGACCGGCGTAGCCACCGCCAGCCCTATCAGCGTTCCGAGGAGGGTAACGCCGGCCAGACCCAGCAAGACGCCGGTCACCGGCAGGAGGGTGACGACGGCGACGATCTGGCCAGTGGTGGGTCCCTTCTGAGGGAGGAGGCTCTTGGCGCCGCCTCCGCCGCCTTCGTAGCGTGAGTGGACTTGAATTTGCTGTGGCTGTGGACGGTCGCGGTCGGCCATTTCTTTTTTATCTGCTATTGTTTTGTAATAAAGAAAGCTTTAAGAGATCTTTGCTACTGCTATGAATGAGTATATATATATATATATATATATATATATAAGGTGAAGAGGTGCAACGTGTTGAAATGCATGCGTGGGCTTGGGAGGTGGCTGCTTGCATGAGCTACAAGTTTCACCGTATGATCGCCACATTTTTCATTTTTACTGACAGTTTTTTTGTTTTGTACTTTTGTTTTTTGTTTGTGTTTCTCTTGGGCTGTGTAATGGTTTGAAGAGATTAATCTAATGGGCTTTTGATATTCGATTTTGTGTGATTGTACTTTGCTTGTTACAGATTCATGAATGTACTTTCTTTTGCCTTCAATTAAGATGTTGGTCCATGTTCTGGATTTGTTTGTTTGATTGGTCGGAGAAAATGGTGGGAAGAAAACAAATGCACTTATTTTACTTCATCTTCACACATGAGCATGTTGGCTTTTGTAATCATGGGATTCTTCATGTTCGATTTTGTTTTCCTATATGCTTAAAACTATTGATTGTCATAGGCCTATAGATTGCATTTTAATCATGTGAATTATTGATGTTAGCCTTCTTAAGAAATCATCAATACTATTGTTTACAGGTTACTTATTTTTTTTGTTTATAAAAGCAATTTGTTGTTGATTGATACTGAGTGATATCTTGTCAATACCATAACTCAAAACCTTATCATGAACTCATGGGCTATCAATCTCGTACAATTTAATATTGTAAGAGCTAAGTGTTAGTTATCCATTTGTTATCTTCGAGCAATCTTTGTTAAGACGATTTCAATATTCCACAGTATATTTTATTTACGCCAAAATTCAACATCTTTTAGGTTGCTATTATTTTCAACGCCAGCTCATTCCTCTCTCTCTCTCTCTCTCTCTCTCAACCCACATAAAAATCCGATCTTTTTCAGCTCCTTCACCTTTTTTTTTCCCTTCTTTTTTCTCGCGCTTTAGTTTGCTAACAATCGATAGCAGAAGCACCTACGCAGGCATTATGCATTGATGACCCACAAGTTTCGCACTTTTTCCATCTTAAGCTTGGACCCTTTTGTTGCACTGCTTATCCTATTAGGTGTTTGATGATTTGATTCCCTGACCTACAACGCTAGCTGGGTTTTTGAGATCACCGCCCAGATCTGCTATAGCCTCTGATCTATCTGAAAAAGGATCAAATCTCTGCTGATTTTTGGATAAAGCTGCGAGCTTCAGGCAAGACTTGCGAATCGTTCTTTTTTTTTTATCCCTTACATGTTTGGCATATCCATGTAGTGATGCTCATTCAAGTAAATTTTCTTTAGTTGTTTTGTTATGTTTAGTCGTCGATCTCTGCTCTTGGTCGACAAATTATGGTAAAATCTGATCAAAGTTTGATTCTGATTGTTCAAGAGAAGTTGATTGCACGGCTTTTGTCTTCTCGAAAAGGAGATTTTATCAATGATAAATGAGCTGATTGATGCATTCAAGCTGGGTCCAACTTCTAAAATGAACTGTGATGTTATGTTGTTTTCTTTTCCTTCCTCGTTCAAGTTGAGTCTTGTATATCTATCTATCTTATCCTCAACCTGTTGCAGATGACCATTGATTCTCCATGGAAGAGTTCGAATAGCTCGACACAGATGTTATGGTGCTGGAAATAGTCTCGGAGGATCAGAACTAATCCTCAACTTGATGTCTGACTTCTCTGTTTAGTCTAAAATCAAGTTCCCTTGTCTTAAAGACTGTTGAAGTAAGGGATGATAAAGAACATCCTCAATAAGATTCCTCGTAAGCAGGGCAAGGGAACGGAGAATCGCGATGGAGGAAGCTCTTCATTTTCTTCAAATGTCTCGGCTGCTTTTAGAAGTAATTTCGCAGGAGTTTCAAGGTCTGGGAACCCGAGTTTAGCTTCAAATTCTGGTCAAAGCTATGGTGCCAGCGTTGAAGATGCTAATGGGAACGCTACGATGCTTCATTCATTCGAGGCACTTCCTAATTTCAAAGACGTTCCCAATTCTGAAAAGCAAAACTTGCTCATAAGGAAGTTGGTTTTGTGCTCAGTGGTATTCGATTTCACTGACCCCTCCAAGAATCCAAAAGAAAAAGAAATCAAAAGACAGACATTGGTCGACCTCGTCGACTACGTTGCCTCAGCAAATGGGAAATTCAGTGAGACTGTCATGCAAGAACTTGTAAGAATGGTGTCAATAAACCTTTTCCGTCCACTCTCTACTCAGCCTCGTGAGAACAAGGCTGTAGAAGGCCTCGATGCTGAAGAAGAAGAACCCTTGATGGATCCTTCTTGGCCTCATCTGCAAATCGTATATGAATTCTTCCTCAGATTCGTGGCTTCGCCCGAGACAGATGCAAAGATGGCAAAGCGGTACATCGATCATGCTTTTGTTCTGAGGTTATTGGATCTCTTCGATTCTGAAGATCCCAGAGAAAGGGACTACTTGAAGACTGTCCTACACCGCATATATGGGAAATTCATGGTGCATCGCCCTTTCATTAGGAAAGCAATCAACAACATCTTCTACCAATTTATCTTCGAAACAGAGAAGCACAATGGGATAGCAGAGCTCTTAGAGATCTTGGGAAGCATTATAAACGGATTTGCATTGCCCTTGAAGGAAGAGCACAAGCTTTTTCTGGTTAGGGCTCTGATCCCACTTCACAAACCGAAGTGCCTGCCCATGTACCATCAGCAGCTATCTTATTGCATCACTCAGTTTGTAGAGAAAGACTGCAAACTTGCCGATACTGTCATAAGGGGTCTGCTCAAGTATTGGCCCGTTACAAACAGTTCGAAGGAGGGCATGTTCTTAGGTGAGCTAGAGGAAGTATTAGAAGCTACTCAGGCGCCCGAGTTCCAGCGATGCATGGTTCCTTTGTTTCGCCAGATCGCTCGCTGTCTAAACAGTTCCCATTTTCAGGTCGGTGACTTCAATTTACGGTGTTGCTTGTGACCTCTTCAGGAATATTCGAGCGTATTATTCTGATCCTTTTTTTTAACAGGTTGCTGAAAGGGCACTCTTTTTATGGAACAACGATCACATAGAAAACCTCTGCAAACAAAACCGCAGAGTCATACTGCCAATCATCTTCCCGGCCCTTGAGAGGAATGCAAAGGGTCACTGGAACCAAGCTGTGCAGAGCTTAACACTCAACGTACGCAAAATCTATTCTGACTTGGACCCTGAGCTTTACGAAGATTGCCTGCAAAAATTTCAAGATGACGAGCCAAAGAAGAAGAAACAAAGGCGAAAAGCGAAGCAAAGTGGAGGCGTTTGGAGGAGATAGCTGCAAAGAGAGGTGTGAGTAACGAAGCTGTTCTTGTTCCTCTCCCCAACACTTCATTGTCTGGCTGAGACCATAAAAAGAAAACAACGTGCTTTTGTTCGACTTTTCTACCCTGAGATTCTCGCCCTAAAACGTCTGAGAATGGATGATTATTTATCTCCTATGATGGTTCCAACTTCCAAGACAAGAACTGAACGATTCTATAGCGTCTGAGGTACATGCAACACCGACCATTGGAAAATTGGTACTACAGTGACATTGATGTTCGATCTTTTTCGCTCTTTTTACTCGTATGTATGCATATGTTGTGATCTTGAGGCTATTTTTTCAGATTCTGGTCTGTTGTGACTTGTAGATTTTTAACTCCGCTTTCTTTCTATTCATGTTATTGTTGCAACGAATCCATTTCCCTGTAATGTTTTATGTTCCATACTACTACCATCGTCATTAGTCAGTTCTGCAATTGATATATTTCTGAGTTTTCTTAATGCCATGAAACCTCTCCTCTGCAAATAATATTAAAAAACAGCAACTTATGTTTTAAATAATCTTTTGAGCCCCTCCATATGGGTGTAGTTAATGCTAAAAATTGCGTAGGTTGGATATAAAGAAGACATTACAAGGACCACTTAGGAGGTGAACACATGTGAATGGCTCAAATGCGCAATAGAATGCATATAGGCTAGCTGTTACTACTTAGCTTCCAATCAATGTTACAGCTGATGATGCTGGATTATGCATATTAATTTTCTAAATTATTTGGTTCTGTGACTACTAATTAGGTATATATGCAATGCAATTATGCACAACATGTTCAATGATTGGTGGTTGTATGCAGCATTAACTAATAAGGTTGACATTCTTGGAAACTCAGATTCTCAGTGGTTGGTGATGGTGTTCTTGGTCTTCCTTATGATGCACCATGTCTGAACTCAGATGGTAATAACAAGAACATTTGGAACAAATTGCATTCAAGAATCACAGCATATAACCCTCAATGTAGCTAAAAGAATCAAGATCAGCCTTACTTCATCTCAAGGAGGAATCTCATCCCCTAGCTACTATAATTTCCTTTCTTTAGCATTAATTAGTTTAGGCCATGCACGGCAAGATCACAGCACACATTCTTGGCATCCTAACGACGACCATAGAACCCAAGGCAGATTATAATGCAAGCAAAGACTATAAGGTTGATGTTTCCATTGCAAAGTTGGTTCCTCGTAATTTCTATATCAAATTCAACGTAAGAATGACATCATGAAGATCGAAGCAGTATCCACTTACAGGCAAGCAAAACGCAGACAGAAACACGGATGCAATCGACAACAGACTTTCAATTCATATAGAAGCCAAGAAGCAAGGTAACATCCATTTAAATTATAGTGTAGGGGCATCCCATAGTACCGACACAACGCTTTCTTCATAAAATATATATTCCACAAGAAAAGATACAATCTTCAGAAAGAAATCTATGTTTTTCTGAGGGGGAAAGAATCTGACCTTGCTCTCCATCTCCTCATACTCTTCTCAGAATCATCTTCTGTCATCTAAGTTTAGCATCGAGCTTCTCCTTCCTTTCCCTATACAGCTCAACCCATAGATTTGAAATCCAAGCCCAACTAACTGCAATCGCCGTCACCACCACCGCCACCCAAGACACCCAAGCCCAGCTCGGCACCTGCATAGCCCCACCGCTCTCCGCCCAATAGAAGCTCACCATCTTCCACACAAACCACGGCCCCAGAAATCCCCTAACTACGCTGTACACCGTGTAAAAGGGCACGCATAGAGCTTCATAAACCCTCCTCGCAGCCGCCGAATCCCCCTCCTCGCCCTAGCCAACGTCCACACGTTCTGACAAAGGCTCGTCACCTCGGCCAAGATCAGAAGCACAAGCACGGCGTACGCCCCTCGGAGGACCATGAACCGACACGTCAGGAACACGAAGAGCGTGACGAGGTGGTGGCCGATGAAGACGAGGTCCGACGGGTAGAAGACGAGGTAGTGGAGCAGATCGGTGAGGAAGTAGGCGACGCTGTAGTCGAGCACGAGGTTCTGCGGCGGCGTGTTGGCGGAATTGAAATTGGGAAATTGGCCGTCGGCGGCGACTGTGTACGCGGCGAGGATTGCGACAGGCGTTCCGTGGAAGAGCGAGATCGCGCAGCTGGCCGCCTCCGGCCGGAGGTGCGCGGCCCACGAACGGAATACTGCGAAGTAGGCGGCGAGGTATACGGCGGCGAAGCCCGCGAAGAAGAGAAGAAGAGGTGGGGCTGGGGCGGAGAGCACTAATGGTGAGAACATGGTTCGGACGACGTCGTTGGGAGCTGAATCAGTATCAGAGATGAAGAGAACCTCTCTCTGATTAGTAGATGCGTCGTCTATGTAATAATACATACATACTATATATACATATATATATATATATATACACACAACAAAACTTTCCTTGACCTTGGGTAAAATTTGGTGGTCGTTCTATCTACTGCAGCTTCGTACTTCTCGAAGAGCATTAATAAAACAAAAAACAAAAATAATTTGAAGGGGCAACGTTTATTTTCTTCAATATTTAATGCGTATAATCTCTACGGCAATTATTGAAATCATAAAACGGCGCCAACAACAGCGATATCATCATACAATCTAGTCTCTTCTCATAGAAAGGTAGAAACCAAGAAACATCATAAATCTTACAAAGCCTCAAAAGCACAAGAAAGAAAGCAGTCGCAGCATTTCAATACAGCATAGTGATCACAGAGATTGTATTAACACAAGAATACACTGTAAATGACCCAACCCTTTCTGTTTCTTTTATATGGATTGATTAGCACGACGAAACAAAGAGAAAAAGTTGAAACGACTAATCGATCTCTCCCTCCTCTACATCAATAGAAGGGATCTCGTTAGGTGGCTCGACATCGTCTTCATCGTCGTCTGCTTTCATGTACAGGCCGAGCTGTTCCAAGGGATTGCTGCCACCAAACTTGAAGCTACCAAACCTATCGAGCGACTGCTGTGGGCTCGTTTCTTCTACAGAACTCGGTAGCTGCTCTGTGGGAACAGCACCCATTATCTCGAGATCCTCAAGAAACTGTGGGTTTTCGATCTCAACTGTTTTCTCCATCTATTGTTATGAGAATCAGAAAAGAGGAGTGAGTGACTGAGTGATACGGCGGCATTATCATCAATGATCGCAGGAAAAGTGAAAGTTTTGTGATTAAACCAACCAAACCTTAAGGAGTGCTTCTCGGGCTGCTTCTCTCTCGAGGTCTCTCTTCTTCTTGGCTTCGGCCGCAGCTTCAGCTTCGGCTCGCTTTCGTGCCTCTTCTGCAGCTCTAGCTTCAGCTAGCAACCTAGCCTTCTCTGAAGAAAAGCAGATCTTAAACTGTCAAAACCCTTGTTCTTTAAAATGCAAGATTATTAGTGGGAGATAATTTTGATAAACCTCTCTTTTTCTGCATCTCGAGTTCTTCTCGCTCGCGTCGAACTTTGTCGGGATCTCCTTTATCATCCTAATAGTTTTCTCATTGAGAAGAAATATCAGTTACAGAACACTGCATCCCATCCCAGATTAAGGAGACTTTGGAACTCGGGCAACAAACCTGAACTAGTGTCTTTTCTCGGGCTTTTAAGATTGTGTCAAGGTATTTTTTCTTTAAGAAAGCAGCCCTGTACCTCTTATCTGGAGAGACCTGACTGTCAGCAAGTGCTGTATCTCCTATTGTAAACGAACACGATTTTGTAAGGACGAAGAAACACTTGAGGTAGGGATTAGTTATCAGTGAATCATACCGTCCAGTTGACTATCTGTATCAATGGGGCATGGCTTCAATTTCGAATCTTCTTCAAAAAGGTTCAGCCCACCTTGTCGCAGAAATAGAAAGTGGATCATACCCGATCATATGAATAAATGGCCATAATCATATGTTGATGGAAGAACTTTTTTTCATGCTTTGAATCATCACTAAGCGAAAAGATTAACATACTGAGTTCTTACCATGCTCATCAATTATATCATCAGTTTTAGCTTTCACATTCGAATCTATAATCTGACCAC
The DNA here is from genome assembly GCA_027422505.1 of Craterostigma plantagineum. Lineage (NCBI taxonomy): Eukaryota > Viridiplantae > Streptophyta > Magnoliopsida > Lamiales > Linderniaceae > Craterostigma > Craterostigma plantagineum. The sequence goes on along the minus strand of JAPQWV010000582.1, from coordinate 4,644 downwards.
CATCTACCTGAAAAATAACATGAAATATTAATAATCAGGACTGAAAAAACACTATAAATAAAAAGCAAAAAGTGAGCAGAATAGGTATGCTGAGAGAAAGCAAGTCAATTGTACTTGTTTAATATCTGAAGAATTTTTTGAGCACTCAGATCCTCTATCAAAGTCAGGACCTGCAACAGCGAAAAACCGCTTGGTAAAGTTGTATCATCATCACCAATAAAGTATCATACAATCAGGGAATATCACTTCAGTAGACGTAAACTGAAAACTCCAAACAAGATGATTTTTTCAAGTAAAAACAGCGGCCAAATATCGTTCACAATCAAGTAGAATTCAATGTTTAAATCCAGACATTTTTAACTGGAACTAACATCCAGATGTACCTGCTTCAGTGCGTTCTTCCGCCTTTCCACCATGGTCCTTATGAATCCCATGTGGAAGATAGCTAGTAACAGGAACTTCATTTTCTCCAATATCAACATATTCATCAACGTCATCATTTCCTAATATATCGTTAGAAAACCAAAAACAAAGTTGGATCCCGCAACCACCATGATATATGAGCATCAAATATACCTCTGTAAACTTGGAAAGAAGAATTGCTAAACCCAGAATTCGGCAGCTGAGACAAAAATAACAAACAACATTCAGTCTTATGTCAGAAAAGAACCGACTTCAGAGAGTGAATAACTAGCTATGCTGCATTGTAGAAGATGTGCACCATACAGAATACTAAGAACGCCGAAAGAACTAGTTACCTCTATCTCACAAGCTTCAGGCTTGAGGGTCTTTTTCTTCTCTTGCAAATGAGCATTGAGAAGCTTCCGTAAGGTCAATAGGACATCATCACTGAGTATATCAATATCAATTTCAATCTCGTCATCAGCACAATCACCTCCATTTGAGCAGTGAGTCCTTAGAAAGTTTATTAGAGTTTCCGGAAGGTCACCCATGAGATCTTCCAGTTCACTGCTCAGCTTATGTTTTTCTTCCTCAGTCATCCTTCGTTTGGCTGGTTCTTGTTTTGCTTCTAGCAATGTTGGACTAAGCTTCCTCTTCTGCAGCTGGGCAATTGGTTTCGCGGTTTCAGTTCCACGGAGGTTCACTGATTTTTCAGGTTTGATTCAGGAAGATTCACTAAAAGTTCTTCTCAATGGCTTTGAAGTTCAACTCGAAGAATTGACTCATTGTCTCGGCCATGATATGGACATCAGTACCAGGTGAGTTATAGGTCTTCGCATTTGTAAAAGTAAGTCTAACATCAGCTGAAAACTCCATGGGAGTGACATACTTTCCTGCTGCAAGATTTTTCCTTACGGTTCCGAGGTCCATTGGGGTCTTAATGATATCAAAATAATCAGGAATCATAAGTTCACAACATCAACTGGGTCCTTAAACACCCAAGCATACTGATGTGACATTAGCTTCTTCAACAAACTCTGGCACTGCTTCAGTAAGCCCATATTTGAAACAGGCTCGATCTTTCCTGCCGTATCTCGATTAGGACCGGACCCTTTTTTCCCAGGGGCAGAACCAAGATCAGAGGGTTTTCTTACACCACCAAACTGCGTACCTTTTTTCTTTGCAACCGGTCGACTGGACACATCATTAGATGACGACATTGCAACCGCATTTACGGATATTCTCTTCTGTGACTCAATTTTATTCTGCAAAACCTTAATCAGGTCAAGCTCCGATCTCCACTGAAGGGCTAAGTTCTTCCTCTCAAATGGGGATAATTTCGATAACGGTATAGTCTGTATTGGTACAGAAAACCCCTTTGAGGTAGAGTTCAAATCAGCATATTTTCTCATGGGAGCTACAGTATACGTAGAATCAAGATGGCCCGAACTATCCGATCCTTCAGATTCATTATGCGGCTCAAAACTAGCCGAAAACCCAGGATGAAATCTGTCCTTCTTAGCCATCATTCGGATTCTCCCTCTATTTCAGAGCACTACACCACGGACTTGTGAACGAGTTTGGCTATCCAATATTGTTGAAGTAAACAACTCAGAGTTCGCACGCATTTCGTCCAGCAAAACTTATTTATTAGTAAATTATTCTATCCAAAGAGCCAAAAATTCGCTCTTTGTTCTCCTGAACTAAAAATTTGGGAAAGAAAGAAGAAAAAGGCTATGTTTCATTACCTCAGTATCGGACCAAATCCAAGATATCGACTACTACGGGTACCGATCCAGCAGCAACAATCCTTCTCAACAACAGAATTCTAACGAATACACAAGCTATCACCCTATTTTTGTGGCTTCAGAGCAGCCGAAACCCTAGATCTAAGAACCTAAAATGACCCAGCTGGAAACAAGTATGATAAGTGAAAAAGAAAACGAAATATTCTGACGGCAAGCAAACACCGCTGTAGTAAAACCCTAGCAATATAAATCGCATATAAAACTAGCCAGAAAGCCCCAAATCTGAAGCGCCGATGGGGATAGACGAAGCTTCCGATGACATCCAATCGTCGACGCGCTTCCGTGCGCGTTTTTGCTCGCGTGGTCTCGATTTTGTCTTTATTGTTTTTTATGCTTTTGCCCCCTTTCTCTAACTGACACGTGTAGAAGAGAGAGAGAGAGAGAGTCGTCTCACTCTTATAAACGCTGTATGGTAAGAGCACTTTAAGTTTTGCAACATAAAACGTATTACTTCATACATATATTTACATACATGGGAAGAAAACAGAAGCCGATCAAAACCACTAGCGCCCACGCTTTTCCGCGCGTAAAGATTTATGACTTCTTTCCGCGATATAAATTCAGTTCTGTATCTGTAAGCTATTAACCCAATTCTGCAAGCAAGCAGCATGCCAAGACCTGCCAAGCACAGTGTCGCCAAGCCGCCATCGTTCTGTCGCTCGCATCTCTTCTAGCGATCGGTTGACGTTTAATTATCTCTGGGCTTCGTCGTCGTCGTTTTCAGCTTCGTTGAGTCGTCGAGCTCGGTTCTTCAGAAACATCGTACGTTTGATCGCCGAAACCCAAAAGTGGCTCGAAAATAGAGAAGGTAGGTGTAGTTGTGTAGTGTGATTTCTCCAGCATAGCATCGTACTTTAGTTTAGGTTTTCGCGGGTAGTGTAGCGTATTTCTCCAGCATTGCAACTTATTAGGTTTTCGCTGGTGCGTTAGTCATTGAGAATTGATGATTTACTCGAATTTTTTTCATGAATTTTATGCGTTTTTGGGGATTTTTCAATTGAGTGATTTGATATTGCAGGTTAGCGAAAATGATGATAAATTACTGAACAAGAGTCACCAATCAAGAGTTCTATCAGCTACATTTGCCGATTTGCCAGCTCCACAACTTGAATGGGAGCAGATGCCAACAGCCCCTGTGCCAAGGCTGGACGGTTTCGCCGTTCAGATCAAGAATCTTCTATACGTTTTCAATGGATACGGCACGCTCGACTACGTAAGCTATTTCCTTCCTTTCACACCTCGTCGAGAATTCCCCAATGTTAGATCTGAAACTGTTATTGTATATGCCGCGATTAGGTACATTCGCACGTCGACATTTACAACTTCACCGACGACACATGGTGTGGGAGATTCGGTGCCCCAAAAGAAATGGCACACTCCCATTTAGGCATGGCCACCGATGGAAAAAGGTACATATACATTGTCTCAGGCCAGCACGGTCCTCAATGCAGAGGCCCCACATCACGAACTTTGTGCTTGACCTTGAGACAAGAACATGGGAGAGCTTCCCACCGCTGCCAGCACCAAGGTTGTCTTTATGCCTGAACTGAACTTGCTCAATCTGTTGGCAGAATCTTTGTCTTAGTATGTATGTGATTTGAGGGGATAGTCTTAGATTGTTGAAACTCATGCTATTGCCAGGTATGCCCCGGCCACACAGCTGTGGAGGGGAAGACTTCATGTCATGGGCGCGTAGCAAAGAGAATAGGCACACCCCAGGACTAGACCATTGGAGCATTGCAGTGGAGGACGGTAAAGCCCTAGAAAATCAATGGCGGAAAGAGGTCCCTATTCCCGGGGCGGGCCCCACAGGGCCTGCGTCGTGGTAAACGATCGACTCTATGTCATAGGCGGTCAAGAGGGAGACTTCATGGCCAAGCCGGGATCTCCCATCTTCAAATGCTCACGCAGGCACGAGGTTGGACATTGATTGCACTGCTGTCATTAACTACAGTTCCCCCACATTGTTAACACCATGGTTTGGAATTTGGATGGTTAGGTAGTGTATGGCGATGTTTATATGCTCGACGGTGAGATGAAGTGGAGAAGCTTAGCGCCCATGCCCAAGCCCGACTCGCACATCGAATCTTCTTGGGCTGTTTTGAACGACTCCATAGTCATCGTTGGGGGTACGACGGAGAAGCACCTTTGACCAAAAGAATGATCTTGGTAGGAGAGATCTTTCAGTTTCACACGGGCACGATGGTATGGTAACTAAATCTTCGTCGTTTTTTTTTTCTATTAACCGCCGTTGTGATGGGAATTTGAGATGTTCGGTTGGGCTTTTTTTTTTCCTCAGAAGTGGTCGTTATAGGGAAGCTTCCGTATAGGATAAAGACGACGCTTGCGGGATTTTGGGACGGTTGGCTGTACTTTACGTCGGGGCAAAGAGATAGGGGGCCAGATAATCCACAACCTAGGAAAGTTGTTGGTG